>OY796895.1:14086067-14258310 GCA_963680785.1 Diplosoma virens | reverse complement strand
GAAGCGACTCGTGGGCTCGGATGGGGTGCTGGTGCTAAAACACTACGCATAGCCACTTTATCTCTAGTCTACTCAACAACTAAGTACTGTGCGCCAGTCTGGTGTCGCAGTGCTCACACTCGCCTTATCAACAGTGTCTTGAACGACGCCTTGCGCATAGTCCACAGGATGTCTGCGTCCTACTCCAACGGACCACCTACCTGTACTCTCAGGCATCCAGCCAGCTGAGCTTCTTCGACTGGGAGCAACACTCTCCTTGGCTCATTGTGGATCTCTGGACCCTGATCATATCTTGTATGGTCTTTTAAGTGGGTCCTCAGATACTCGCCAAGTGAGACTAAAATCCAGACGCCCATTTGTGCCAGCTGCGCGGAGTCTTTTGGACAACCTTGCCAGACTTGGCATCCGCGCTTCTGAATGGACAAATTACAAATGGAAAACGGATGCAAAACGAAACTCGATGCTGGCTTAATAACACCACTGCCAGCATCTGATTTAGGCAGTACATCATCCTGGAATAGTAAAAGGATAAACTCTCGGAGTCCTGTTTGTGTCTGACCTGAAGTGGATGCCCTTCAAACGACGACGACGACGACGATTTGAATAAACAGCTTTTAATTTTAATCTTCATCAATAACAAGGATTGCCACAGATATAAATAGAGAGGGTTGGAACCTGCAACCCCTCCAATAAAATTCCACGGTTTCTACAACTTTTATAGTCCCTTTTGCCCTCCTATAAATCTTCGAATTAAAGTAAAAACTTTTTTTAGTTGACTTAAAAAAATAAAAAATATCTTTAAAGATTTCATTGCTGACGTCGCTTTTGCCCTGCTCCTCCCTGAACAAAATTAAGAGTTTAAGTTATCATCAAAAAATTGGTCATTTCAAATAAAGAAATTTTTCACCAGAACAATCAAAAAAAGAAATATTCAAAAGTATCAGATGTTAAAAAAAGTTCCTACACAGTAGAATAAAAGCAGAGAGAAATTTAACTAAACTATTACAATCTTTGAAAGGCTATTTTAGCTCAACCAAGTTTTCGATTAAAGGCGGAAATGAAGTATCTTCTATAAAACAATTACAAAAATTTTTGTGTTTTATAGATTGATACAGCCCAATTTTTCTTGTTCCAAGATATGCAATTATTTGGTTTGTTTTTATTGACAGTTTGTTTTTTAACCTTATTTGGCTATTTGCATGCTGAATTACCCACGTGCGGCTCGGGTCAAATAAACACTCGGCAAAAGAAAGACCTCGTTCTTGCTTGCCTGTCAAACTTGGATCAATGCCAAAGCGAAGGAATACCGATTCAAGGTGTGTTTTATTCTTGTTACATGGTTAAATCAGTGGATCTCAACCGGGATGCAGTGCAGCACTTTAGTGTGTCATTTTCATGCGAGTTGTAGCTAAAAATATTAATATTTTATTTTTATTGTACAGTTCAAGACTTTTATTTGGTTTTTAGTCTTCATTTGAAAAAAATAACTGAAAAATTATTTCTGTTCTCTTAAGTATTTATTATTATTGAGGAGTGCTGAATGTTAGAACTACTGGCCTAAACTGTGGTTCACACAACTGGTGCGAGTAAAATAATAAAATATTAACTGTTACTCATGACCAGGAACGCCGGAAGCGGAGAGGCATGAGGCAAAGCAATAAAAAGGTCTTTCACGTTAACACGTCGACTGCCATGTTAACAATAATTGTTGACGCTGTTTTTTCTTTAAATTTTCTTGTCAACAAGCTATGGTGACGTCCCATGGTAATGTTTTTGACAGGAGCTCTCAAAAAAATATAGAATAAAATGCTATATTTTTATACCTTAGATATGAAATAAAAGATTGAAACTAGGGGAAAGAAGTTTATTAGCACCATACTTTAATTCTTGACTGTTAACAAAGATTAAAAAATTGTGGTATCCAAGGTCGTTTTGTGAAAACCGACGTGTCAGTCAACGTGTTAAGTCAGTGTAACAATTGGGCGTCTCCATGTAATGCTAAAAGGCCATAGTTTGAGCGATTGTCAATAAAGTTTGGATAAAAATGTATAGTCACCAAATTTTTTTCAGCTGGTACGGCTATGTCTTCAACAATTTTTTGAAAACTTTTAAAACCTTAAACACAAAAGTATTTTTACTTAACAAAAAAAATGGTATCTTTGTTTAAATTTTGGCCCTCCCATCAAAAAATCTTCCTACCTCCCTGTTAATGATATATTAAAATAACTTTTTAATAAAAAAACTATTACTTTTTCTAATTGTTTCAAATTAGAACGTTTCCATACGCAGTACTCCAAATGATACCATTGTACGATTAATTGATTTGAGGACTCGAATCAAATCCGGGTCCTTAGATCTTTTGATTTCCAATCCTTTAAAAACTGGACTCGAATCATTACAAGTCTGTCCTCTGCAAGTCGACATAATGTTTGTCTTGGCGTGTTTGTTATGAAAATATTTACATTATAATCGTAATTGCTGATGAACCAATTAATCAATATTCTAAATAAATGTTCAAGTTTTTATATTCATTATTAAGTGGAAGAGCGCCTTTTAAGTGTTCGTAATTGCGGATCATTAATTTACAAGATGAACTGAGGTTTTTATGTCATTGTACTGTAAAAAAAAATGCAATTATTCTTTTGTAAACTAAGGGATATTGCCGTTTTCAACATTTTTACAGAAATTCAACAAAAACAAAATAAGGACTTTTTTAAGGTAAAGGAAATAAATATTTATTGATAAAACCATCTGTATACAATCTTGACTCATGAAAAGGTTATATGATGTTTGCGGGCATTTATTGCTACATTAAGAAAATGCAATCTTGATAGATGCAAGCGTTTATAGTATAATCTAAACTTAGTGAAAAGAAAAAAAAAATTTTATTTTAATTTCTAGAAATGTTGAGAATGAGAATGTTCATTAATGTAATGACCTATTTTTCTTTGGTTTTCACTTTGAATTTTACGTAAGTTGAAAAACAAAAAATTAAAAAAGTTCAACACATTAATCAACAGCAATTCTTGACCCCAACAACATTTATAGAAATCAAAGTAAAGACTTTTTTTGGTTTTCAGCTCAATTTTTATCTAAAATCTAATTTTCGGTAAGTAAAGTTGAAAAATTTACGTTTGAATCAATGTGAATATCAAAAAAGCTCATCATCATAATACAGGTAGGTGGTCCGTTGGAGTGGGACGCAGACATTCTGTGACTATGCGCAAGGCGTCGTTCAAGACACTGTTGATAAGGCGAGTGTGAGCACTGCGACACCAGACTGGCGCACAGTACTTAGTTGTTGAGTAGACTAGAGATAAAGTGGCTATGCGTAGTGTTTTAGCACCAGCACCCCATCCGAGCCCACGAGTCGCTTCAGCAGTGTGACGCGCGAGGATAGTTTTTTGCGCAATGCCACTAGATGGTGACGAAACGTGAGCGATCTGTCCAGTTTTACGCCAAGATAAGTAGGGGTTGGATAGAACGGTAAACGTCTACCGCTGTTGTAGACCTTTAGCTCACGCTTGGCCTCTCGGTTATTTAAGTGAAAGACTACCGTCACCGTCTTAGTGTGACTGAGCTTCAACTTCCAAGTCTGGAGATACGCTGAAAGTGTATACATGTCTTGGCTTAAAGTCCCCTCCAACTCCTTCCAGTTTCCAGAAGAGTGCAACAATGCTAAATCATCAGCATAACCAAACTTTCTGGAAATCATGGAAGGAAAATCGTAGGTATAGATGTTAAATAGGAGGGGAGCCAAGACCGATCCCTGAGAAACGCCGTTTTTAAGACGGCGTAGCCTGCTTTGCTTGCTGTCACCGATGGTAAGGGTGAAGCTTCAATTTTGGACAAGCTCCAGAATCATTCTGACCATATGCTTATCCGGAAGTAGTCTCAGCAGCTGGCAGGTAAGGCCACGATGCCAGACAGTGTCATAAGCAGTTGTCAGATCGACAAATACGGCACCGGCCTTCTTTTTAGCCTCAAAAGAATCCTCGATGTTCTGTGTTAGCAGAACAACTTGATCTACGGTTGACTTCCCGCGTCGGAACCCAGCCTGCTCTTTAGGGAGCAGTGGATCGATTAATGGCTGAACGCGGGCGTAAATAAGCCTCTCGAGGATCTTGTAAGGGACACAGAGCGGAGATATCGGTTGATAACTCTTTGGGTCCCCCACGGGCTTTGCTGGTTTTGGAATCGCGACTAGAAGCGCTCTTCTCCAGATCTTGGGAATTTTGAGTCGGCGCAAACAGGAAGAAAGGAAATCACGTAACCAGGACTTCAAAGCAACTCCAGCATAAAATATAAGCTCTGAGCAGATGGAATCAGGACCCGGAGCTTTACCTGGTTTTAAATGTTAGAGGGTAGCAGTAAATTCTCTCTGTAAAAAATTGCTAGAGATATTTACTGGGTCTGGTGTTGTGGCCCTCCAAATGTCAGACACTTCTTGAGAGACAAGTCCAGATGACTTGCGATCAATAACCTCGTATTTCCCATTTCTAACCGGCTGAGATGCAATAGCATCGGCTGAAACGGGACAGTGACGAGGAGAGTCTCGTGACCTACCAGTAAGATTGTTTCAAATACTCCACGCTTTTCGACTAGTGTGTGAGAAGTCAATGCTCCAAACTGCCTCGGACCATCGATCCCTTCGCTTTCTGTCAAGCTTGGCAAGCAGAGCTGTAGCAGCCAAACTTGAATCGTCTCCCTGAGGAGATTGCAGAAAGGTTTCATAGAGAGATTCACACTCTGCATCCCAACACGGAATATAGTTATTTCGATACCCGCGTGGAATAGTGTTTTTGGCTGCTTTCTTAATGGTGTTACAGAAATCGTGGTAAGCCGCATCCACATCAAGTGAATCAGGTGGAAAAAAAGTCTTTGCGACTTTATTCGTCAAAGCAATGTAGTGACTCCGTTTGGCCTTGCGGAAGTTCCATCACTTAACAAACATGCTTGGCACTGCCATAGCAAACCTTGGTGGTGTAATAAGCGAAGGTCGATGGTGTGACCTGGGGAACTTGTCAAGGACACGTCTATCCGGTAAGCGACTGTTTGGACCTACGCTGGCAAAAGCTAGATCTGGATTGGTGCCAGTGTTCCAGCGACCGGAATAAAAACTGGGAGCGTCCTTAGCATTATATAGGAGGGCAAGACAATTAATACTTGCCCAGCCAGCCAAGCACTCACCGTCCGGACTGTTATCATCGTAACCCCAGTCAGCATGACGACAGTTAAAATCGCCAGCGTAAAGACAGGGGTGAGGAAACACTGGGAGATCCAGGGTTCGCAATTGGGTTGGCGGTGGTTTGTAGACGTTGACTATTTTATAACCATCAATGTCCACACACAACCACCCGATCTCCGATTTCAGTGAAGATTGGTCCAAAAGCGTGTATCTCAGTCGCTCGTGGACAAACGTGGCAAGGCCATGCTTCCTGCTTAAAGAAGACCCAGCTAGTTGGTAGTTCGGAAGTACCAACTTCTCTGCATCAGTGCAGTGGGTCTCCTGCAGTAGGTTGACGAGTGCCTCAGACTGTATACCGAGGTGATGAAGAACGTTCATCTTGTTTGCAGTGAGGCCTTCGATGTTCAGCTGAAGAATAGTGGGTCTTCAGAACTTGTTGACAATGTGCCCTAAAAAGGGCAGTTTTATCCTGGCATTGCCCCGTCCTGAAAAGGACGTTTGCCAATTAGCAGACCCACACTGAACATCAGAATGGGTGGATACCCTTCTATTTTGGTAGGTTTAATTTCGGTCTGTCATTTTAACAGCAATAAACAGACTTACTCACGGCCCAGGCTGCGAGAAAGCACCTACTATCTGGGCCATAAATCTGCCATGAATCTGCCGTAATTCTGGACCATAAATCTGTTGTTAAACATGCAAAAGTGTAAAAATGTACAAAATAATGAAAATAAAAATGATTAAATGGTTTGCTTGTTGTTATAACATTTGTGACGGTTTGGACATAACGTGGCATCACAACATTTAAAAACAAAAGTAAAACGATACTTTAAAATTGATTCTAAATTTAAAACTAAGTCGGTACTGGATAAATATTCAGTTTATCTAAACCTGAACCAAACCTAAATACCAAACCCTAAACACCAAACCTAATTTAGTGCTATTCAACTGGGTATACTGTGTAACTAAGTATACACCAAATGAAGTGGCAGTTGCTTTCTCGTTGCCAGGGTTGTAAATAAGTTTGCTCTAGTTACTACACGTGACAGACCGAAACCAAAACTTCCGAAATGGAAGGGTATCTACATATTTTGATGTTCAGCGTCGGTCTGCTAATCGGAAAATGTCCTTTTCCAAACGGGGCAATAGCTTAAAAAATGTTTTATTCAGGCAACATTGCCAACAACAAGTTCCGAAGACCTAATATTCTTGAGCTATAAACATCGAAGGCTTCTTTAAAAGCAAGATAAAGGTTCTTCATTATTATCTTGCTTTACAGCTTGAAGCACTCGTCATTCCACTGCAGTAGACCCACTGCACTAATGCAGAGAAGCTAATACATGGCTACTTTCAGGCTTCCAACTAGCTGGGTCCTAATTAAGCAGGAAGTATGGCCTCGCCACGTTTGTCCAAGACCGATTAAGGTATATCCTTTTGGACTTATCTTTACTGACATCAGGGAAGGAGTAGTTGTGCGTGGACGTTGACGGTTATAAAATAGAAAACGTCTACAAACCTTAGGAAGTAGAGGGATTAATGATCAGAAGTAGTTTCAATTGTAATTCATGCTGGAGCTGCTTTGAAGTCCTGGTTACGTGACTTTCTTTCTTGCTGTTTGCGCCGACTCAAAATGCTCAAAATCTGGAAAAGAGCGCGTAGTCGCTATCATAAAACCGATGAAGCCGGTAAGGCATCCAGAAAGATATTGACCAATAACTCTGCTTTGTGTCACCCAAAAAAGCCACAAAAAAACTTATTTACGCCCAATTGAACCAATTATTGATCCTCAAAAATCAAGCTTGGGTTTCGACCCAGAAAATCAACCGTGGATCAAATTGTTTTGTTGACACAAAATAGTGAAAAAGAAAAGTGGAGTACTGTGAAAAGAAAACAAGAGTGCGTCTGGTGGATTAAGAAAGACAAGCAATCAGAAAGCAAAGAAAAAAGCGTTAATGATTGAGTTTCAGACTGTAAAGAAATTCCTTGTGTCGACATAGATTAGGTTGAAATTTGGATAATTTTGGAATTTGAAAGCGTGTCCATTTTTAAAACATAGTCAAACTTGTTTAAAATGACAGCACCGGCGCCTTTTTCCGGTTTGGTAATCAAAATGTCATTGTTGGATCTTTGCGAACTAAGAATAACATTTTAATCACCAAACCGGACAAAGGCGCTGGTGTAGTTATTCTAAACAAGCATGACTAAAGACTATGTTTCACAAACGGACACACTTCCTCACAATGCTTCTAAATTCGAAAATTTTGGTCCATCTAGTCGAAATGACAACACAGCTAAGATTGAGTCACAAATCCAACGTTGACTATTGGAACTGAAGAAAAACCTCATCCCCGTTAGAATCTACAAAGCCATCCGACCTACAGACACTCAGTGCACACGCATATATGGTTTGCCGTGCCTCTGCGCCCCATCTTGTCTATTATATCAACTTGCAAAATGGCTCACTGCTGCTCTTGATCTTGTGCTCCATCTTTTTTCTACGAACTGTATACCTTAAACTCTTTCACCTTCGTTGAAACTCTCAGAAATTTTCGATTTCCCACTTTATCTCCGTTTCTCTGTTCCTTTGATATTTCCACCCTCTTTACCAACGTTACCCTGCAAAAAAAAATACTTTTTATGATGACAATCTAGTACCACCTCCGGTTCCCAGTGAACTTTTTATTCAGCTGATCCAAACTGCTACCTCGGTGGTTGAATTCAGTTTCAACGACGCCATGTACCGGCTGATTATTGGGTTTGCTGTGGGGTCCCCGTTAGGTCCAGCCCTTGCTAATATCTTTGTTGGTTACCAGGAACCAATTTTCAATTTTGTACCCAAGGAATCGTAATCTACATATTTTCAACCGATAAAAAATCCAAAAACTTTTTCTCTGCTCAAAAAATTCTGTTATTCAGCTCTTGGAGAGATCAAGGAGCACTCCATGTTAGTTGTCATGGCAAAGCTTTTTTTAGTGACTTTTTATGATAATAAACAAACCAATCTGTTTCATATATAGTGTTTCCAAACGTAACAAAAAATAAATATGATTGAACTGTAAAGAGCTGAATAAGAATTTTTTGACCAGAGAAAAAATTTTGGAATTTTTATAGATTGAAAATATTTAGATTACAATTCCTTGGGTACAAAATTGAAAATTGCTACCAGGAAACCAAACTTTTTTATAACTTTGTTGGTACCAGAAAACCACACTTTTTCTCAACGTGAAGAAACCTCGCATTTACTACCGCTACGTTGATGACACACCTTTGCGGTTTTTGAAAACAAAGACGATTGCGAAAAATTTTTTTCTTTAGGCTCCTCATCTCTATTCACTCTTCGTTACATTTCACGCTCGAAAAAGAGCTTAACTCTTTTCTCCCGTTTCGTGACGTCCTAGTGTTGAAGCGCAAAACTGGATTTATTACATTTGTGTATAGAAAACGCACCTTACTTGCCCAATACCTACATTGGGATTCTTTTAGCCTTATAAAGCGAAAAATCAACTGCACTGGTTCACCGAGCTATGTTTACCTGCTTCAGCAGCAGGTTTCAGGCCAATCTCGACAAAATTTGATCTATCTTGGTTGCTAATGGCTACCTAAATCACATTATTACATCCACATTTACCAAGAAGATCCAAAAATTCCATCAATCATCTCAACATGGACTCGAGAAATGCTCGGTTTATCTTCATCTTTCATGGCTGGGAAATGTTTCAACCAAATTTAAAAAGCAAATTACTACAGCCATTCAGCGTTGCTACTTTTCTGTTGAAACACATGTTGCTTTTACAACCAGGCTTTTTTTTCCTGCAACCAAGATGGATGTATTACCTGTCCATCACCATAATAATGTTATTTATCAATTTGTGTGCCACTGCGATAGCCGGTATGTAGGACGTACATTCCAAAGGTTGCAAGAACGCATTAAACCTCTAACAAATTTGTCACGTTTCAAGTTTTTGTTTTTTTAGCTTAAAATTTTTTTTTCTTGATTGACTTTATCAACGGATGTGATACAACTCTTAATTTATCATTTTAATTGGAAAACCAGAAAAAATTCAATTAGGGTGTCACAGACATTGTTTGGGAATCCTAAAGGACCAGTTCAACTAGGTAACCCGAATACCTGCGCTGAAACCAAGCTGTGTCTAAATTTTATTTTATTCCGACTCAAGAAGTAGTCTGCTATAAGCCTGAAGCTTTTATACAGTTGATTTGAACAAAAGCTCGAATTGATTCGTTAAAGACTTCTCCACAAACAAACAGAGACCACTGTCTCTAATAAGAACGAATGTATTACAAAATTGACGACCGACGAAAATTCTCTTCCACGCTTTGCCAAACTGCAAAGCGAAATCAACGCTACAACTTAATTCCATCAACACAATGATTCTACCTCCGTAGAACACAACTCCAAAATGCTGGCGCAAAATAAATTCAATACTTGTCAACCGGTACAAAAATCCAACGGACCACGTCCTGCACCTAAACCAAATTACTTTTACTTGAATCGCCTCTCGAGTTGTCTCAAATTATCTCTCTCTCGTCTAGTTCGTCTTTTCTTTCGTCGTCTCTCTTCAATCAAGCGAGCATATATATATATAGACAAAAGGTCACATGACAATAAGTTACTCGTATAAGCTAGATCAGTGTTTCTCAAGCCTTTTTTTTCTGCGACCCAAAATTGCTAAAAACAACGATTTGCAAAGATGACTGTGACCCAAATAAATTTGACGGAGCCCAGTGAAAACGTAGTGATCTCTAAAAAAAAAATCGTCACCTTGAATCTGTTTCTGATTTCTTTATTTTCATCTTAAAAATTTAATATTCTTTAAAAAAAAAAGAAAAGGTCTTCATCTTGAATCTGATTCCGATTTCTTCATTTTTCTCTTAAATTCGTAAAGACATCTCAAGAAGGTTCTTCACTTCTCAAATCTTGTGTGCGCAGATGTTTTTCTTTTACGTGCGGTAATTTACAAGCCTTCGCGACCCATCCGCATAGTCTTGGAGACCCATGGTTTGAGAAACACTGAGTTAGATCATTTTCCAACTCTGCAGGGAGAACGTCTTTTGCTAGAACCAAATCGTATATCCGCGAACATTCCACTACTATCGAGATAGTGGCGGTTGGACAAAAACATATTACGTCATTAAAGTCTGACGAAAAAGGAAAAAGGACAAGGAAATACATCAAGCGAGTGGTAGGCATTACATCGCACAATACCAAAGGAAGGCTTCATGGCATCGCAATCATTATTTCATAATAAAACTTTGAATTACTATTAACGGGAATAAACTACATTGCCATGATTAAAATTATTATGAATGAAGTGTAACACAGGGTGATTCCATGCCACCTTTTGACTTTTTCTTATTTTTTTTAGGTTGCAGAAAAGAAATTTTGTATCGTATTGGATCAGAGCTGAAAAATAATAAGAAAGCTAAGGATTTTTTTTTTGGTAGTTTATTCTTCAATTGTATATATTATTCATGTTAGGTTTTTTGACTGAGCTTCTCATTGTTTATTTTGGCATAGGCTTCTAAACGTACACGATTTGTTCATCTAGTTAATTAAGCGACTAGACAATCGACACTACGTATGTTTTCATATTCAAATCTCAATCTGCTAACGATATCAAAATGAAGCTATAAAGAGTATAACTAAATAATTTAAGAGTTAGATTTGTCTAATGTTAAAGTTTGACTTGAATCTGCTGTGCGAAAAGGTAGTATTGAACGTTTTTCATCTATAAAGTAAAAAAAGGTTGCTGAAAACTGCAGATTGGAAAAGTAGCCCTCGTTTTTTTCTTCATCCCAAAATAAAGTGATCTCCCTAGAATAAAATTTATCACTTGAGGCCATTTAAAACCCGGTGAAGCCGCTTTATTTGCTCCATACTAAAGCCATCACTGTTGACGGGTATTACTCGATTAGCTGAGAGTCTATTATAAATTTAACTGTTTTAGCTAAAATACTATTAATACAGACATTAAAATATGACTCGCTAGAAAGTACCAAACTCTTTAATAAAACCCAACATTTTAGTCAATTTAGTTGCTTAATGGACCACTGTTACAAATCTGTAACGTCTAAAAAAATAAGGAGTTTAAAATTTTTTTGAAAGTTTTGATTCAGTTGCATTTTTAACGCAATTTCAACTGCCCAAACATACTAAATAATTTTTTTCATTTAAAACATAAAAATAGATGATACAGGGTTAAGCCACACGTTTCCAGGTTAATCAGAAACCATCATTCTTCCCAGGACCGCTCTAATCTTTCCCTGCCTTCCGGACAAACAGCACCTCTCCAATTATCGCCCATGACTCGGCTATTAGACTGCATTTTTTAAAAAACTCTTCCTGTGCCAGCCAATACAGTGACACCAAATTCTCTATCCTTGCTCGTGGACGTACTTTTTTCCGCCTTTCCGCTCTTGAAGCTATTTTTATCAGATATTTTCAACTTAATCTATGTCGACGTAAGGAATTTTTTTACAGTCTAAAACTAATTCCTTGACGCTCTTTTCTTTTGCCTTTTAATTGGTTGTTTTTCTTGACCAATCAGAAGCTCTCTCGTTTTCTTTTATTTTCTATTCTTAATTGATTGCCTTTTTTTGACTAATCAAACTACTTTCCTTTCCTAAATGAGCACAATTTTTCCCGATAAGAGTAAGATAAAAAGTCTTTGAAGAATGAACACGCTTTTTATAGCTACTGTATATATAAAATTTTACGATGGTGAAAAGACTAAACCCTGCTTACATTGACTCAATGGTCAATAGCTGATTAGAAGATGATGAAGAAGTTGATGATGACTGCTCTGTTCTAAGCATAATAAATGATTCTGAAACTGATGAGGAAATAGTGAAAATTGGTATTGATGACAGCAAAAAAGAGGTTTCTGATTCCGAGAGTATCAATAGTGCTGCTGATGATGAAGAAGATTTGCCCTCCTCATCTACATCGCAACCATGATAACTCATTCTTTACGGGGAAAATCGAAGTGTATGGTCTGCAACTTGTCCAGATGTTTCTTGCACACGAGCTTGCAACATAAGGCACAAAGCTGAAGGTCTATTGGGCAATGCAAAATCAATCCAAGATAAAGTAGACGCATTCTTGTGCTTTTTAAAAAAGACATGCAAAAGATGGTTATTGAGCACACAAACAAATACGGAGAAAGCCGAAAAGACAACTGATCATCAGTTGACATGGATAATTAGGCTTATTGGGCTTTTGTTTGTTATGGGCGTCTACAGATCTCAACATGAGTCACTTCGATCTATGTGGCACTTGGAGTTTCAGAAAGAGCAATATTTTCACTTGCGTTTGGTCGCAACACTTTTGAAGATATTATAACTTTTAAAGATAGCTAACAAAAAACTCATCTCGAAGTTTTGCGTCCGACACCCGTCAGGAGATAAACGTCAGAATGAAGGAAAGAAAAATTCAGTTGATTTTAAAATGAAGCTGGACGAAGATGATTGGTTGTATGAGAGAAGCGTCACAACACGTGATCAACGCAAGAGTTTCAAGTTGTAAACAAACTTTTTTTGGCGGCATAAATTTGGCTTGCATGATTTGATGTAAACGGCTTCCAAAGCAGATAAATGAAAAGACGAACAGCCAAATGAAATAATTGTAAATTTTTCATTACTGTAATTTTTGGCGCAAATAGGGTTATCTAAAAGGTGTTGAGCAATCGCAAATTCATTAAACATAACTGGGGTTGAAGATTTGCCAGAACGAGTAGAAATATTGTAAGAGTTTGAAATTTGTCCAGTTCTAATAAATTTTGGTACATGTTGGCGAATTCTGTTCTGTAATTGTTGAAATGTGCGGCTTACGTACCGACTATCACAGTTGCACAAAAAATTATAAACTGCATTCCTTAAAAGCGAAGCAGGAAACATATTCTTTTAAATTGCAGAAAGAAGTGGGAGAGATGTAAAAATAACACGTTGTTTTACTTTAAAGAAACATTTTTTAACATTTGCTTTGATTTTATTTTTAAGTCCAACCGAAGAAGTTTCCAACCAGGGCATATCAAGATAGACAGGGCATTTATTCACCGTATGTGAAGCAGGTGATGTAAAAGTTTTTAATTTGTGGGCTTTTGTGTTCTCAATAACGTAGTCGGGTAGCCATTCATAAGTAGAATTGAAAAAACAATTTTTAAGTTCAGCGTGCAGCTTGCAGTCTGAACAGATAATTAAGGCTCGATGTACAGGGGTGGAAATCAAACTGATTTTTTTTTCAGGCTGAAGGATTTCCAGTTTAAATATTGTCCTGTAAATGTGCGTTTACTGTAAACAGATGTAATAAGTTTAGAGCCCACCTTTTTGACTTGTATTAATACATCAAGTAAAAGAAGAGATGGATTAACTTTCAAACGTAAACCGCAAGGTAGGGTGCAAGGAGTTTAGTTGATAAAAAAATTCATCACAATCATTTTCACTATCAAAGATAGCAAAAGTATCGTACACGTAGCAATAGTACATTGGTGGTTTCTTCACTCTTCTAAACAATAAAGATTCATAATAACCGACAAAAATGTTACCCAGTGCAGGACCCAAGGGGGAGCCCATGGCTACACCATCTATTTGTCGGTAGATAACGTTGTTGAAACTGAATTCAACAGATTTAGTCGCTGTTTGCATCAGTTCAATAAAAACTTCACATGGAAAAGACGCAGCTCTGGATATATCAAAAGAGCAAAGGAAAGCAGAAGGGATTACATCAAACTGTTGAATTATTTGAGAAAAAGTTCAAGAATCTTGAATGCAGTTACTAGAATATAAGAATAGGTCAGGATCAAGAATAAACGTAAGCTACTTTGCTAAGGAGTGCTGAGCCGAGCCAATTATGGATAGAATCGATCGTAATGATGTACCATTGGCGGTTTATCGATCAGAGTTTCCTGAATGGGTAGCTGGGAAGAGTCATCGTTGGTAAATCTTTTTGGAAAGTTTTTGAAGGAAGCTTCTTCAACCTTGGCTTCTACGTCGAGTGCGAGTTCTACAGCTTCTTAGAGCTACAAAATTGGCTTTGAAAAAATGTGTGCTACAGCCAAATTAGCAACCTACCAGCACTGAGACCACCCATTCTGGAAAGCAAAAAAGAAGAAAAGGTCACAATTGCCTGTTGATGTTGGATCGCAAGACAGCAGACTGCTGTAGCAACTGTGGTGAACCTTGTTGCACTGAGAACAAGACTGTCATTGTTACTTGTTTACACTGTGTAAAATAAGCAAGCAATTTGTAACTGACATTTCTTTCAGTTATTTTTCTTGTTTTGATCTTTCTTTTTTCAAGATTTTCGAGTGTTGTGAAAAATTTGTTAATAAAAAGGGATAGTTTAATGTCTTTCATTTTTGTTGACAGGTTTAGTGCATTCTTAACTCAGTTTTAGCATAAACACATGTCATGAGTAGCTAGCGACTCACCTAGTTAATAGTGGCAAACACCCTGCATTTAAGGGTTAATGTGATCAGGGCCATCTGTTACAAGCTAATCTGATTACGAAATAACTTCATTTAAATTTTTTTTGTCAACAAGCAAGTCCGGTAGTACCCACACCCTTGCTGTTAAAACATTCATGTCAAATAATTCCTATTTTAAAAAAATCAAGTAACTTGATTACGTAAATATCTTTTAGAGCTAGTTTTTTTCTGTTGGTAAAGAAGCTTTAACAGAAGAACGAAAAAAAATAATACAGAAAAACTTGATCTAAAACAGCAAGATAGATTATCTAGCTTTAATTTAGCCAAATACAGCAGTAGCCTCAAAGAGCGGACATGGATTTTTAAACGTTGTTTGTTGCAATTAATTTACAGCTAGTTGCCTGCATTAAAATTTAGTACGCCAGCCAAAAGTTGTTTTAAAAGTTTGTTATAAAGCAGATTAAATATGAAAAAAAGACTCTAACGCTAACTCGAAGCTAAAGTTCCCATATATTTAGTTTAAAAACGATTTAAAGTAGATTTAGAATTAGACTCCGACACTGATAACACTATGTTAATAATAAAGTTGCCCAGAAACTTAAAGCGGTAGTGCAATAAACTACAATAATATAGTTCAATCCTGTGCAAAATATGGTTCATAAATGCCCAGAATATGCCCGCAATACAATTAATAAAAATTTTATATCGAATTTTTTTGTTCGATATGGCAGGAGTGTATTACATAAATTGATGCAATTCTTATATCGCCAACAGTTAGGATTACATCACGGGTGCCCAACCTTTTACATGCTTGGAGCCAAATTTTTTTGCAAGTATCTGCCGGGCCGCAATCGGTTCAGGATTACAGTGATAAAACTTGCTTTAGTCTTTAATTTTAATGATTCAAATTATGGTCCATGTTAACTTGGATCAAGCCACTTTCCACAAAAAAACTTATTATTTGATCCTACGTATTTTTCATAAATAAAGCAAAAAAGTTCTTATTGTAATAAAATTTATGTATGCTATAATTTCAACACCCTATTTGCATATTTATTAATTATGGTCTGCGATTATTTATAAAAGTCAAGAGGTGGTGACCTACTGAATTGCAACGTTTGGTCATCTTTATAGTTTATTTATTTATTTATTTTATTGACATTTGTATTTTCATTCTCCTGCCCCGCAGAAAAAGCGTCGGAGGCGCTATACTCGAACGAGCATTTAGCCCGACCTGCTTCCGGAGATGCTAAGATATTGCTGTCCAGTTGAAATTTTTATTTATTAATTTTTTTAGTTATATAGAGATATCACTAAAATTTAGAACTGCTTGCTAAGATCACCAAGCAAGGAAAAGTGCCATAAATTGTTTTTCCCAAGAACACAACAGAATCGAGTAGGTTTTCAATCTCGGCCGTTTCGATTACGATCACCAAGCTCTGAACATTCGACCACGCTGCCCAGGACCCGTTTAACAACCGGTTAAAAAGTGATGATCAATGAATCCATAAGCGTATGCGCGGAAAAGGAGGAGGTCTGGATTTAAAAAAACCTCCATGAAGAATGATGGGTCAAAGTTTCATCGTAGCACTGAGAAAGATTAAAAACTGTAAAAATATAATGAAGAATTTATTTATTTAAAAGAGAATCGGGGCTACAAAAAATGAATATCAAAAAAAAGATCTTCTTATTTTACATTTATTGGCAGCGTGTTTGAGTGGTTAATAGCGCTGTTATTGATGGCAAACGTGATTAAAACCGTCGCGGTTTAAAGTCTACTCTCGCCATTCTGTTGTGTCCTTGAGGAAAACACTGTACCGCACTTTCCCCTGTTTGGGCATAATTTTAGTAAGCAGTTCTAAATTTTGATTATATCTCTCAATATAAATTAAAAATACAAAAAAAAGATTTCAACCAAAAAGCAATATCTTGGCATTTTTGCAAGCAAGTCAATGTAAAGTGGCTGCTTTTTTGTTGCACCAAGACATCACGAATTACAGTGATTGCGTTTTCGGACCTCAATTGCCTTCCCCATAACAAATTTCTGCAAACACTTTTGAATGAATTTACTTACTTAAAACAAAATACCAAATTACTAATATGACGAAGTAGAATAGGAGAAAAATAACTATAGTAAAAATTACTACGATTAACCTACCCAAAGATAAACAGAAAATAAACAGGGGTAATACAGAAAAAAACCAGCAAGTTGTCAAGCAATTTTTACTCATTTGCATAATTTGTCATTATTTCTAATCTTTTATAGGTGATTAATTAGACTAATTTTATTGAGTTGTAGGACAGCTGGCACTAAATAGAACCACCTATGACATTGTGGATCACGCACGCCGAACCCGAGCTCACTGCCCAACCATGGTTTCAAGCTTTAAACTTTTATTAGGGACAGTCTGCTTACCCAAGTTGATTTGCAGCGCTTGTCATATATAAGAAAAATACCTAAGATTTGTGGCTTCTATCAGGTGCATTACTGCATTGATAGTAGCGGTATTGTGCATCACGCACGCCAATGACCAGATGCTATAAATTGCTGCCATTTGGTGATCGCCGTGCGTGATGCACCATGCCACTTCTACCAATGCAGCAATGCATCGGGTAGAAGCCTTAAATCTTAGATTAATTTTATTGTACGTTAGCCAAACATAACCAAAAAATCCAACACGCTAACACAGATAACTGAGCTTATCAAATATTTGGATGAAGTTTCAACCATTCCCGTGATAACCATGCCTTTAATATTTTTGAGCTTTAAAAAAATTTCTAATGAATATTCATTAAAAAAATTTTTTGATTGCTTTTTCAACATTGTTAACCAGTGTGTTTTGTGTGTTTCGAATTTTTTCTAGTCAAGTTGAGCGGGTTGTTTTATAAAGCCGCCACAATGAGTAATGCCCTCTTCAACATGATAGAGTGGCTTGTTTAATTAAAATGTAATCTTAGATTATTTAAAAAATAAAACTTTATTATTTTTAGAATAAAAAATATGCACTATATTTTTGGAAAATTTTTCTGTTTTGGTCTCGAACCTCAGGTCTCGACCGCGGTCTTGGTCTCAGGAAAATTATCGTGTCTCAGTCTCGGTTTCGGTCTCGACGTTTGTGCTCTAGAGTCTAGATTACATCACTGGAATGGATAGTAACTATTAATACATTACAATTTAAAACAAAATATCTGCAAGTAAAAGTTCATGATATCAAAGTTAAAGATCTTTAAGAGCAAGATCACCTGAAATATAATGATCTAAGATCAAGATTACATAATAAAATTGACCTTGATTTTCAAAATCAAATTTGTGCTCACTCAGCGAACACAAATTTCACCAAAAATCCACATGATTTTCACGTAAATTAAGTAAAATTTACGTAAAATTCACGCAAAATCCCGTTGCTCTGTTTGTAGCGCATGTTTGTCAGAATTATCGGCAGTGTAAGCTAATCGAATAAAAGCTTATTTTGTTCAAATAATGTAAATACAGCAGGAAAAAAATCAGCTTATAATTACATGGATAACTGCAAGGCTATAAAAGCTAGTTTTTAAAAAATTTTTGTATCTTCTTAGATACTACGCTAAACGCTATTAGCGAAGTGACGACCGAAGCTGACGAAACTACTGCAGGTAATTTCGAGTAGAAATAACAGCAGTTGATCGATAAATCAGTAGCTTGGTTGCAATCGACAAATCCAGCCTACATTATCAAAACGCTTAAAGTGTATGAAAAAATGCTTCGTTTGTTCGTGACTGTGGCTCAATCGAAACACGTTGTTGCTTTACAAGTTGCTTTGTTTCTTTCAAAATAGTTTCGACAACCGAAATTGAAACCACAAAAGCAATAACCCAAACAACTGAAGCACAAACAAGTCCAACCAAACCAAGTGGTAAGTCAACTCTACGTAGGCTTTCAGACTGTATTATGTTTTCTTTTGCGTTCGATAAACAAACACGAGTAGAGTGATTTGGAATAACAATCGATTGTTGTTTCAGTTGAATAATCATTATTTTTGTGTCTTCTTAGATACTACGCCAAACGCTATTAGCGAAGTGACAAACAAAGTTGACGAAACTACTGCAGGTAATTTCGGGTGGAACTAGCAGCAGTTGACCGACGAATAAGTAGCTTGGTTGCGATCGACAAATCCGGCGTATATGCTCAAAACGCTTAGTGTTTGAGAAATTGTTTCGTTTGTTGGTGACTGTGGCTCAATCGAAACGTTGCTTTACAAGTTGCTTTGTTTCTTTCAAAACAGTTTTGACAACCGAAAGTGAAACCGTGGAAGCAATAATGCAAACAACTGAAGCACAAACAAGTCCAACTAAATCAAGTAGTAAGTCGACTCTAGGCTTTCAAACTGTAGATTACTGTTTTCGCAAACTGTTTACGAGCAAGTCAACAGCTCGTATAGACCTACTTGAATAAGAGACAAGTCGAGCTTAAATGCGTGTGTCATGTAGTAATCTAACAACTTCACTCTAGGTACACAAGCCACCTTATCCGCCAGGGCAAGCATACGTATTTGAATAAAAAATAGTAAACACGCCAGATGATAGATAACTAGTAGCACGATCACGTTACAGGTTTAAGACTACATTAAGCACAGTAAACAAGTTAAGTTTAAGTTAAGATCAAGATTTAAAAAGAAAGAATATCTAAAGAGCTTCTTTGTGGTACAGAATTTTAATATCGCATTAAACAAAGTCGATTTTATCGACTTTGTTCGTTATTGAATCGCGTCAAAATGGGACGAACCAGAGAAAATCAAGGTATTTGTAGTCTCAACTTTTGAGACTATAAATACCTTGATTTTCTCTGGTTTGTCCCATTTTGACGCGATCGCCACTGATGAGAGCGTCACGAAAAGCTTATGGCTCCGATAAAATCGACTTTGTTTAAAGCGATATTGAAAGAATATCTCTAACTTTACAAAAAATAAATGATTAAATAACAATTACATTGATTAAAGTGGATCACAATTACTTCTACATCCAATATAACTTTTAACAAAAAAAACAAAATTAGCTAGATTAAACACACGACAAAAGCCTGGCTATACATCCGTGAATCTTACATGTTATAAACAACGCAAGGGACACGATTAGCCGTTGCAGAAATAGCAAGCAGCGGTTAATCGATACTGTATTAAGTAGTTTGGTTGAACCCGAGAAATCGCGCGTGTAACGACTAATCTTGTCTCTTTATTTTTTGCAATTTTGTACGAATCCCGGATATAGTTAGTTTTCACCTCGTTTCAAACTAGCTGATCTAATTTTTTCCGCAATTTAATTATTACTAGAAGGAATTCTAATCCATTGTAATCAAGGTAAATTGTTGTCAGTTAATTGTTTATTTTTATTTTAGAAAAACAATTGAATTTTTCTTAAATTGTGTAACGTGCTAATTGTTCGTGCTACTGGCTTAATTTCCATCTTGGTCGCTTGTTTGTTCACTTAATTCAAATATACTCAGTCCCTTATACGTAATTCAGGTGGTTGTTAAAATCATAAGAATAGAACTCGCACTGAAATTGAAAAAGTTAATTAACTGCATAGAAGTCTTTTTTGAAACCTGTTAATTAATTCTATTGTTCGCGTTCACTGCTTTATAGGTAGATCACCTGCAGCGATCTTAATGAAATCTGATTGGCTCACTTACACGTGGCGAGCACACTATAAATTGAGATGTTGGTAAATTTAATTCCTCTTTCAGTCGTTGGTGATCAAGTGGTTCGGTGGTTTAGTTTTGTAGAGTGAGTTAGTAGATCGCAAGCGAAACTTGGGTAACTTTCGTTTTGCGATTGCATTGTTGGCTGCATCGTTGGGAGCACGTTGGGTGCACGTTGTTTGTATAGTTAACTGCATCGTTTAAGCAGTATTGTCGAGAAAATAATTGTGGTCGTTGGCTTGTGAAGGCCTGTTATACCTTCATATCGAAATCTCAACTTTAATAAATATTATATAGCCATAAGACGTGTGGGAAAACCAGCGGTGTGATTGGGGAAGGCTCGGATAGCTTCCCTATAGTTTGAAGAATTTGGAGCTAAAGAAGAGAGAGATTCGCTGTGCGGTCTACAGTAAACTTTGAAATTAACAGTGGTTGATGAGCCTAAGTTGAGCTTGTTGGTTGGCACGTTTGGCACACATTTAAACCTGTCCTATGTTTTATTAAAATAGATTATACGAGTTGTTGGCGTGCTCGTATACATCTTATTAAAAAAAAATTTATTGATAAATCTCGCTTAACTTAAATTATATCTTGTAGATCCAAAATTGTTTTCTGTTACTACTTTTTCAATTGTTTTTTCCGAGCTTCTCAAATTAACTTTTGATGTGTTTCTGAATAATACAATTTCCACCTATGGGTAAACGCGAAACACCAGCACCTCGCACCTTCCGCACAATCGTTCGGTGCCATTTCACTTGTCGCTCTTTACTGGATCCTTTTAGAACGTTTTCGATCCTAACTATTATCAATTTATCAATATTTGATCATATTTAAAATTTGTTTTTATAGATAAAGAATTATTCGAACTTGTCGCAAATATCAGCAACAAGCAATATTATTTGACAAAAAATGCACTTCCATGGAATGAGTCGAGGAGTATATGTCAGAAATTTGGTGGAGATTTAGTGAGAGAAGGATTTCTAAATGAAACATTAAGAAAGTAAAACATATATAAATTAAAAAGGAAATGATTTTTTTAAATTTTGCAAGCATAAGATATGCATTTTACTGTGGGGTATGATGAAAAATAAAGGGTTTAAGTAATTATAAATTTTAAAGAGTGTACGTGCAAATATGTAATGAATGAACAACTGTTTCGATAGTAGTGATTGCGTTAAATGCCTGTAACGTGATAATATTTTAAAATACAAAACATAGAAGCATAGCCTAATGGCTAAGTGCGCCGTATCGATGACGCACAATTGACACTGTGAAGGCTGAAAACCTATTTGTATTCTGTAATATTTTTGTAAAAGACGCTTTATGGCAGGGCTGGGCAAACTTTTCAGCTTGAAAGCCGGATTCAGAAGAAGATTTTGATCAAAGACCACCCAGTATTTGCAACGTAAATTCCTGATTTAAACTCTCTTGATAAAAAAAAGGTTTTCACTTTGATTTATAACAACTCTTTTGAGAGAGAATACCAAAATAACTCTTCAGTTTGCTTTTTTTACATCGCTCATTTTGAATTCTTAGCGGACCGTAGTTTGCCCGCCACTGCTTTACGGAATCGTGGTATGTGTGTGTGTGTGTATTTTTGCTTTTCATCCGTAGCAAGACAAATTAAAGCAAAGAATACATTAAGGTCAGTTCATATTGAAAACGAACACAAAATAAGAAAGCGCCAAATTAGCAAAGCGGAAAAACTGTTCAAACTATTTATAAAAAATAAAAAAGCAAAACATCAGTAAAAGATTATCACGGTAGCCTACTTCTAATCCGGAAAGCGTTAGCCTACTCAACGCAACCAACATGATTTAATTTACCATACTTTTCAAACTAGCAAAACAAAACAACTTTTATTATGTTTGTTTTTTCGCTGAAGGGCATTACAAGTTTGCAACGCCAGTTTCTACCACAATAGAAACGCAGAACATATTCTCGTAAACCTCATTGAAGCAGAGAGCAAGCAATTTAAATAAACGTTTATTACGTGAAGTATGACTGAAAATGTGGCTAAAACGATTTCTTCAATACGATAACAACTGTTTCTTTTCTTACTAAATGACTATAAAATGATTATAGAAACTATTGGATTGGGTGGAAGAAGGAGGAAGTTGTTAATTTGAATGTTTCATGTTCATTAACTCGGTTTTCAAACAACAACAGCAACAACAACAACGACAACGACAACAACAACAACAACAACAACGACAACCACAACAACAACAACCAAAGCAACAACAACAACAATCACAACAACAACAACAATCACAATAACAACAACAATCACAACAACCACAACAACAACCAAAGCAACAACAACAACAATCACAACAACAACAACAATCACAATAACAACAACAATCACAACAACCACAACAACAACCAAAACAACAACCAAAACAACAACCAAAACAACAACCAAAACAACAACCAAAACAACAACAACAACAGCAACAACAACAACAACAACAACTGCAACCACAACCAAAACAACAACAACAACAATCACAACAACCACAACAACAACCAAAACAACAACCAAAACAACAACCAAAACAACAACAACAACAGCAACAACAACAACAACAACAACTGCAACCACAACAAAAACAACAACAACCACAACCACAACAACAACCACAACAACAACAACAACAACAACAACAACAACCAAAACAACAACAACAACAACAACAACAACAACAACAACAACAACAACAACAACTGCAACCACAACAAAAACAACAACAACCACAACAACCACAACAACAACAACAACAACAACAACAACAACAACAACAACAACAACAACAACAACAACAACAACAACAACAACAACAACGACAAAGACAACGACAACGACAACGACAACGACAACGACAACGAAAACGACAACGACAACGACAACGAAAACGACAACGACAACGACAACGACAACGACAACGACAACGACAACAACAACAACATCAACATCAACATCAACATCAACATCAACAACAACAACAACAACAACAACAACAACAACAACAACAACAACAACAACCACAACCACAACCACAACCACAACCACAACCACAACCACAACAACCACAACAACAACCACAACCACAACAACCACAACAACAACAACAACAACATCAACAACATCAACAATAACAACAACAACAACAATCACAACAACAACAACAACAACAAGCATTGTGTATATTACAAAGCTTCAAATGGAAATTTACAACTCGTTGATTGTTCGGAAAACTTATACGGCTTGTGTGAATTCGACTCCACACCAGGGTTGCCACATGAAGCTACTTTCGCTAATTGAGTGATTATAATATTGATTTGAGACCGCCTAAAAAGTTGCCATTTTAGTTTTTTGGTCTCAAATCAATATTATAATCACTCAAATCAATATTATACTCAAATATTATACTCAAAAATTTAGTTGCGAATCGATATTTAAAATCGCCCGATCGGCAAAAAGTAGCCCAATCAGGCAACCACACTGTAGGCTAAGCATGTCAAACTCATGACTGTATACGGGCAGCAGAGAAAAATTTTAATTTCAAAAGTTTGTTACAGGCCGCAATCGCGTCACCAAACAAGGTGAAGATTCTCTTTTTATTTTTTATTTTTTTATTTTTTGGTCTTCACGACCAATCTGTATCCAATTTTTTAATTTTTGCTCTAAACTAAAAATTATGACCAAAAAAATATGTATATTTCATCACAATCATTTTGTATTTAATTTCCCCATTTTTGTTCCAAGTTAAGTGTGAATGAAAACCATAAAAATGTAAAAGAAATGCAAGCTTTATATAAAGTCTTAAATGTACTCGGGCAATAGTCTGGATCGTTCTAAGTTTAGATTCTTTATCTTGTCGGGATAATTCTTTACAAAACTTCGCAGACCGCGTTTGACTTGCCTGCTGTAGGCTACGAAGACTAGCATGCAAAAGTCTGATTATGATTTGGTTCGAAGAAAAAGAAGAAAATCAATACAGTATATTCTTATTTTTACTGGTTTTATTTCTTTTGTAACATAAATATTATAAGCTTTTTGCATATACGGACAGCAGACCATATTTACTTCGATTAAAAAACTATTTTTAATTAAAATAAGCTTTTGTAAAAGTGGACGAAAAGAAATAAAACAAAACTTAAGATTTTGTTGGCTTCCATATAAACCCGTGATTCATAACGTGTTTCGAGTCAACAACTGGCAATCCAACGGTAATTTTTAAAGGTTTACAGAGAGTTATATAAATCCTTATTAAAACGTTGAGTGATGTTTTTGTTAGAATACAATTTGAAATACAAAGTATGTGTTCTCACTAATCTTTCATTTGTTAACATTAAATAAATAAGTCTCGCACTTAGGTAAAGTGTGCAAATGTAAAAGGATTGCAATTAGTTTACGATTATTTATTTTGTTAAAAATTAAGACAGAGCCTGCTCTTAATATGCCATACAGTTTTTAATGTTCATGAGGTGTCGACATAACTGAGTGGTCTACCAGAGTTTTAAAAAATACTTTATACATATTATATATATATACATGCAGTGATGGCCTCACAAAAAAGGAAGCCCAGTGCAACAGAAATAAAAGGGGTTTACTATTTAGTGTACTAAAAAAAGTAGCGGGAAGCATTTTTAATGTATGAAAACAAGGTGATCCCTAAAAAAAAGTCTTTCCTTTATGTGGGGCCACTAATTGGTAGAGCTACATAACGATATATAATGAACATGAATAAATCACCCACCGAAACGCTGTCGTAGAAACTTTCACACGGCAAACGCAATGGAAAACAGAGAACAATTGATAACATGACGAGCAGAAGCCAAGCATGCTGCAACCACCAATTCAGCATTTTTTCTTTTCTTTTTGACATGCCATCGACATCATGGTGCTACTTTGAAGAAATAGAGCAATATCTTGTGTAGGGGGGACACTTTTTAATATATTTTATTGGGGCACCCTTTTAAAGCCATCACTGTATATATAATTCAGTAATGTTTCACCTTTCCAGTACAGTGCGCAATAACACAGGGTATGAGCTAGTATATTTATATTTATTTAATAAAAAACACTACACTTAATAATTAAAACCACAACACTCTGTTTCATCTTATAAAATCGTCCTGGTGGTTTCTAGATAAATATAGTTATTTGTGGTAAAAAATAATACATGTGGAATAAATAATACATAGTTAAACTTATTAAGCAAATAATACAATTACAAGAAAAAAATAACTCAAAATATAATAAATGCAACGAAAAATTAAACAAAATAAAAAAGAAAAGGGCAACAAGAAAAAATTGTTTAAGGTGAAAAGTAAAGTGAGTAAAAAACTGTGCGAACAATAGTCAGAGATGTAACCGGATTAAATGACGGACAAAGAACTACACAAAAAAAAGAGAAAAATTAGAGGGGCAATTTAAGCATACAAAACTATGTAGGTAATTTATTTACTTTAATTTGAATTTGTTTTTGTTGTGACATTTACCGGTAAGTTCCGATCATTTGTTAAGTGTTGTTGGTTCGTTTTCTAGTAGTAATCTTATTTAAATAGAATTATTATAATTTAGGAAGAGAGGTGATTTTTAAAATCCACTTAAAAATTATAGCAAGCAAAATTAAACATTTCATTTAGTTTGTAAAATTTTTTATTAAAAAGCTGAACGTTTTCGACTATCATCAGTCCCTATCAAAGCATCTAAAATTGTTTAAAATCATCTAAAAATTTTTTAACCATAAACCACAATTACAATCGATTAAAATATATAAAAAACGTTGTTTATCGCTTTTCGTGCCCGTGTGATGCGGGTCTGACTTACATCGGTAAGTCAACACGTCATGTGTTAACAAGAGCAAAGGAACACTTAAATTTAGGCTCTTCGGTCAAAAGCAAAATAAAAGATCATATTATTGAATGCAATTTGTGTAATAAAAAAGATATGGATAGCTTAATACATCGTTTTAGTGTTATAAAGAAATGTTCATCAGATTACGACTGTAAAATTCACGAAGCGTTAATAATTAAAAAACATCAACCTAAATTAAATAAACAACTGTATGAAAATGGCTCGTCTTTTTTACAACAACTCTTCTAATTTAGTCATGTGATTTGCATTATTATTATTTTTTTTTCTCTTTTTTTCTCCTTTTTTTCTGTGAATTCTGACGTTGTTTTGTGTAATTGTCTTTGCCTATAAACTGAATTAGTAATAACAGTGACAGCATAAACTTGAGAAAATTGTTGTTTTTTATATATTTTAATTGATTGTAATTGTGGTTTATGGTTAAAAAATTTTTAGATGATTTTAAACAATTTTAGATGCTTTGATAAGGACTGATGATAGTCGAAAACGTTCAGCTTTTTAATAAAAAATTTTACAAACTAAATGAATTGTTTAATTTTGCTTGCTATAATTTTTAAGAGAATTATTATATTTCTAACCGCCCCCTGACGAGCCCAGGCAGGCGAAACACTCTGTTGGGGCAAATAAATATAATGTTAAATTTGTGCTGTGAAATTCAATCAAACCGCTCAGACAGTTTCCTGCATGTTCCGATCGTTTGTTGAGGATTGTTGGTTGGTTTGCGTGTAGTATTTCTAATTTTTCGGTTAAGTACAGGTTGCAGCATTTTTGTCCTGGTTTATAGGGAGTAACTTGATTGATTATTTTCCAAATTATTGTATATTTAAGACCTGATTCTTTGGCATTTCAGAATGTTTTGGAAAGCTCTGTGGCGTTTCTTTTTATATTTTTAAATGATTGTATATGATTATAATATCGTGATTTGAATTTTGTTTCGCTGCAACCTATGTAGCTTTCTATTGTATTTCCATGAGATATGTCTGCTTGATAAATGACAGATTGCTGTCGGCAAGATCCCTTTAGTGGGCAGATATCTTTATTTTTACAGTTGCATGGTTTTGATTGTTGAGAGTTTTCCTTTTCCAATAGCTTCTTGTTGTGACCAGTTATAATTGCTTTCATGTTAGGCATTCAGCTATAGCTAATTTTTTTGCTATTTCTATTTAGAATTTTATGAAGCATGTGTTGTGGTTGGAAGTGCTTGTTTATTAATTTTAAAAATTCTTTTCCGATATTGTTGGCAACATAGTTATTAAAAGGCGGGTTGAACCATATAATTTTGCGTTTTCTTGCTTTCTTTTTCGGTTGAGTTTCACTAAATATTAAATTGTCTTTCTAGCCACTTTGTTTAATTGCGTTTTTATATGGTTGAATAGTTTTTTTGAAATTATCCAAATCACAAGAAGTTCCGATAGTCTGTTGAATATCATGCCTGGTATAGTGCTTTTTTTATGGAAGGTGGGTGGTTTGAATTAATGCTTATGTATAATTGTTGATCATTGGGTTTTCTAAATGGCCAGTGCTTTTCTGTTATGAGGTTAAGTGTGACATCTAAAAAATCTGTATGTATAATGTTTGCTTCAATTGTAATTTTAAATTGTGTTTTTGGAAAAGCTTTATAATTCTTTTTTTGGTTCGGTCAGTATTGGGGCCACTAGAATTTCAGAGAATCGACGGCTTAGCGGTGTTTAATAAATATAGTATACGTGCTCTAACTGTGTGTTATAGAGCACTGTACCGGCAAGGTAAAACATTACTGGATTATCAAAGCTCTTAGCCAACCCTAGTTGAGCACTTTCATCACCAAGCTCATGACACAACACGAAATAGAAAGGATTAATTTAGGATATTCATTGAAAAACATTCCAATACCAGGAAACCAGCACTACCTCAAATGTCTCTTGGACAAACTCAACAGCTTTACCACACGCCTATGATGGAAAGTCTTTTATTTCGACAATCAGTCAGACAGTGATTTAGCCAAAGACAACAGAAACACCTACGGCTTTAAATCGGAAAGAAATCCCCCCCCAATGCAGCGATCTTACTGAATTTGAGTCTGATTTGTATCAAATGGCCCTCTCGGTAAAATTCAGACAAGTTTTGAATCTCTTCCAAGCCCAGCTGGCAAAGGACACTAATGCTATCAACAGGTCCACAGCTCTGTACGTCCCTGCTAATAAAACCACTAATCTCTATAAGGTCGAAGTAAAAGATTATGAAAAATTACTGCACGATAACATCACCACCACATATCAAAAAGTCAGTAAAGACACAGCAAGAATAATAAACATGGAGGCCAAGCATATTGTAGAACAACTTAAACTGGATGACAGAATTGAACAAGCCGCCGAACAAAAAGCATTTATTACGGTAAAGGTCCACAAACCAAATTTTCCAAACAACATTGAATGTACGTAGATTAATAAATTCCGCCAAGTCCAATCTTGGTAAGATAAGTAAGCAAATTCTACAAAAAATTAACAGCAAAATACAACAATCTACTGGTGTACTCCAATGGCGAGGTTCTCCCGCAGTAATTTCATGTTTTAAGAACTTCCCTTACAAAGAAAGATGCAAATTTTTAACATTTGATGTCGTTGATTTCTACCCTTCCATCTCGGAGAAACTGCTTGACAAAGTCATTACTTTCGCCAAACAATTTGTAGAAATTAGCAACGACGACAGCAAAATCATTTATCACTACAGAAAATCTCTATTTTTCAGCAGGGACAGTGCCTGGATCAAAAGCAACCGCTCACTTTTTGACGTTACTATGGGATCCTATGATGAAGCGGAAGTATATGAGTTGTTTGGCCTGTTTACCTCCACCAATTATCCCAGCTTGTAAGTGTCAAGAACATCGGTCATTATAGGGACGACGGTTTGGCCATTCTAGAAAACGCTTCGGGTCCTACCTCGGAACATATAAAGAAAAAGATCATCAAGCTATTCCACCAGCACGGCCTAAACATTACAGCCGAAACCAATCTTGTCCAAACCAATTTCCTCGATGTTATCTTCAACTTGAAATCGGGGAAATATTGGCCCTACCGCAAGCCTAACGACCAATCACTTTATATTCATCAACATTCAAACCACCCGCCCGCTATACAGAAGCAACTCCCATCGATGCTTGCTGACCGCCTCTCATCGCTCTCGTAAAACCGCGAGGAATTCACTAGAGCTATCCGGGAGTATAAAGAGGCTATGCAAAGAAGTGGACATCCCGGTGGGTTGCAGTACATCATCGCACCCGGCCTCCATAAAAGGAAATCCAGAAAGCGGAACATAGTGTGGTTTAACCCACCCTTCAGCGAGCATGTAAAGACTAACATCGGAAAGGTCTTTCTTCACTTGCTCGAGAAGCACTTCCCTCCCCATCACCTCTTGCACAAGATATGCAATAAAAACAACGTCAAACTGAGTTATAGTTGCATGCCCAACATGGCAGCTATAATTTCCAGACACAACAAAGCGCTTCTTGCTCAAAGAACCGAGCCTGCCAGCACTGTACCACCTTGCAACTGCAGGGCTAAAACGAGCTGCCCGATGAAGGGACAATGCCACGAAAGCTCCATCATTTATAAAGCCACCCTAACAACAGATGGCATTGCCAAAAATTATTATGGTTGTAGTGAAACCGAATTAAATACCGGGAAAAGTCTAATGCCACCGAGCTATCTAAGGCTTTTTGGCAAGCTAAAGACACAGGAAAGAACCCCGTCATTGAATGGAACATCGCGGCGCGCACCACACCATACTGTCCGAGAGCTAGATAGTGCAACCTCTGCTTAGCAGAAAAACTTTTATCCTCCGAGCGGACCCTACCACAATGCTGAATAAAAAATCAGAACTAAATGGGAAATGCCGTCATAAAAACAAATTTAAATTAAAAAACTTTTCGTGATTATTCGCAGCTTTACCTATTTCAATATTAAAATTATGCTTGAATCAGACACTACTATCATACGAACAACACCCTACAAACCGATGTGAAGACCTTTTTTTTTTTAGAGAACGCTATGAGTTTTGGATAAAAAAATATTACTCAAAGAAGTAATTGAACTGAAGACCTTTTTTTTATTACGGCGCCGCGATTATTGTTAAGTTTTCAAAGGGCGCCGTAAAAAAATTTTGGGAGCCGCTGCTATAATGTTTAAAGCCATTATCAAACACTACCAACTCACTATACTTTAAACCAGGGTTTTTTAAACTTTTTTTTCTGCGACCCTGTTTTAAAAAATAAAATTTTGTGTGACCTTAATTAGTGGTGGATATTTAAAATTAGGGCCCCGAGACAAGAATTCTCAAAAATTGGCGTTCTCTGAAAACAAAAGAGGGTTTTGATCTTGCACTTTGCAATTTTTCTCCGAAAATCATAATGATCTCTAAAAAAAAGGTCTTCACTTTGAATCGATCTCCTTTTTATTTTCCTCCCAAAATCATGGTGATCTCTAAAAAAAGGTCTTCACTCAAAATCGAACTGCGATTTATCTATTTTCGTCGCCAACTTCAGGTGTTCTCTAAAAAAAAGCTCTGCACTCAGAATGAAGCTCCAATTTGTCAATGTTTGTCCCCAAATTCTCTGATTTTCCGATTACATGTGTAATAACCATAATTTTTTCCAAAAGTTCCGCGGCACTACTAGGATTTTCAAAGTTTTGCGGCATAAAGCAATGCCAATTTGTTTCGCGACCCCAAAATTATTTTAGGCGACCCCATTTGGGGTCGCAACCCATAGTTTAAGAAGAAACAATTTGGATAAGTTTGTATTTCTAGAAATGCTAAAAATTAAATGCATATAAAACATTTTGCAATAAAAACAAACTTAATGCAGAAAATTAATTTTTTCATTCTTGAACAGCTTCAGCTTTACTTAAAATTTTTTTAGATACAGTTATTAAGTCTTTTTTTTATATTTTGGCACTGTTTTTTAAAAAAAATTTGAATCCTGCGGGAGCGTTATATCAACTTATCTTTTATTCCTAATTTCTACCTAAAAGTAATTGGTTAACTAGAAACTATTTACTACTTTAACTTGTAAAAACTGATTGCCGAATTCTTTAGTTCAGTGTTTCTCAAACTTTTTACTATCGCCGCCCAAAAAAGTGGGAAAGGAATTGTTGTGGGCAACTAATTACCATATGAAAAGTCAAGATGTTTTCTTTCGGTCTTTACCTTCCTGAATACTGTCACAAATCAAAGTGAAAACCTTTTTTCGCTCTTTAAAATAAATTTTATACTCGAATCGTAGTTCACTGGGTGGTGATATCGGTTCAAATCCCTTAACATAAACAAATGTTACTTTTTACAGCAACAAATGTATTATTTCAACACATTTTTTACACCATTTCATGTCCCCTAAAATACTTCCATGGTCCACTGGTTGAGAACCGCTTAGTTCCATTGTAAAGAAAATTGAAACAATCGCCATTGTGAGCGCAATAGCTTTACAACTTTTTTTGTTGGAAAATGTAAAATGTTTGAGCGTTTGCTTCTACACCGTTTATGCTGACTTTTCTATTTACCTTTGAATAAGTTCTACTGTGACAATCAGATTTTAGTCCAAACAGTGATGCAGTTGAAGCATCTGGTCTTTCAGTGGTTTCAAACTTTAAGCGGCAAACCTTCGAAAAGTGCCCCCTTTTTGAACCATTAAAGCAAATCACATCTTTTGCTGGACAGAACTTACGTGGGTGTTTTTTATTCCCACAGTACTTACATTTTCTGATTATGGCCGCACTGTGTTCTTCGTCAGATGAGCACTCGGCTAATTTTGGTTCCATTTTAGCTGTAGTTTTTGATGGAATAACGAGTTGCGATGGTCCTACGCAATGAGCTTCAGCATTCTTCTGCGCTATCTCTAGTGATCGTGCTTTATCAAAGGCATTCTGCAAGCTAAGGTCGTGATCTTCAAGCAATCGTTGTTGTCTAATTTCGTCGGACAAAATTCCGCTTATAAATGCATCTCGGATTGCTTCTTCTTTATAAAGTTTTGCTGAGACTGCCAAAAAGTTACAATCTATACTTAGTCGCTTCAACTTTTGAAGGTAAAGTCGAGTGATTCTCCAACTTTCTGGTCACATGTGTTTAAAGTATACCTTGCAAATATAGGACTTGGAGCTCGTGGGTATGTATTCGTTAAGAGATTAATAGCGTCATCGTAATCAGGTGCCTCAGACATGGACTTCTAAATAGTAGTATCTGGACTGGAAACGAACTTTTCGCAGCGACCAACATGAGGCCTACGATAAAGATGATCTTGTTCATAAAACAAAATCTAGTACTGCATATTTCATAATTTTGAAATAAAAGTTGTTTAACTGCTACTTGCTTTTTTTTAATGTTTTTTTTAAATTATTGAATGCGATATTTTAAAATGCTATTTAAAAAAATGAGTTCGAATCTCTAAGCGGTCAAATATGCTAAGTGCATTTATAATTAAATTTTGCACTTTTACTCTAAGAATTTACTTTCCGCTAACACAACATAAGTAAAATACTGCAGAATAATTTTATTAAAATGAACAGAGTTTGAAGCTTAATTGGTTCAGTCGAAGCAAAGTTATGTTAATATGCATTTAACTATGGTGACTGAGTGACGCAGCTCACTTTATAAAATATTTCACAGACTACTAAATTAAAAAACCTTAGTAAATAAACATTACTGAAAATAATTTAGATGCAATAAATCTTTGGTAGATATTTGACCGAAAAGATTGTACTGCAGCCACTATAAACTAAAAATGCAACAACATCGCTGGCAGCGATATACGAAAATATAAAAACAAACCTAATTAGTTGCATTTTTTCCAGTCATTTTACGTATCTTTTTAACAGCCTTAGTAGCTGCGAGTTCATTCATTTCCCTTAACAAATTTTTTCCCATACAATTAAAAAAACGAATAGAAATTCCTTCTAAAATGTTGTGACCTTTATTGCACATTGCTGACACAGACCAGGGGCAAATAATCTTTCCTTCGTAAAATGCCATGGACACAATTTCATTAAAAACTTCTCTTTGATTTAGACCACTTAAAAAAGTTTCCCGCATCTATTCTTGACAAAGTCTGCAAATATCGTCCAGCAAAGACAACCAACGTTAAATAGTTCTGGTGTTGGTTTCCATAAACCTCCACGATTGAAGGCATTGAAAAATTCTCTTGCGTTTTTTGGTATCAAAAAATCCGATGAACAATTAATATTAGCCACTGTAGCTTGTTTGCATTGGTCACATCTATTGCTTCTAACCAATGATTTACAGCAGTAACCTGTGACATAGTATATTCCCGCTGAATCATTTTCGGTTGGTGCGATGTTAAACTGCAGATCGTTATAGAGTGATTCGGATTTGGCTGTCACCCCTTCTTTATGCTCGGGTTGTGTGCTTCTATAGCAGCCTGGTCGATTTCTTTTACGGAAATTCGAGAATATTTTAATAATGAAAGAGTTCGTAATTTTCGATCGCTTTCCAACAGCTGCCGCATTGATATATAATAATTGGCTCCACTGAGCTGGCGAATATGGCCAAATCTTCCTTCAATGGTGTCTGACTGAATTTTGCCCAAAAGCACATAGTTGAATCCGCAAGAGTTGAACAAATACTTGGCCAGCCCGGCTATTGCTTGACATGTTTGTTTCAATGCCAGGAAGGTTTCTTTCGTCAAACCAGGCATCTGCATTTTAAAACACAACATATCAGTACAAATGCTACCTGGTTGTCGCCGAATGTAAATGCTATAAACAGTGAGCAATTAAAGTGACCTTACAACGCAAGGTCACAGAAGAATTTATTGGATGTAACTTTCACTTCAATTTCTCAAAGAAAATATCAATATCTATATAATATACACAAAAATTAGTTCTCTTATTAAAAAAGTAAAAAAAACGCAACGCCTTGGTTACGCCGGCTCAAGTCTTAAGAAAACTGCCAAAAATTAAAAGGTTGTTGGTACAAATCTTTATTGCGTTTAGCGCCAAACATGACCACATACCAGTTCAAAAATTAGTTTATAAAATGCTACAGCTTTTGTCGAATAACAGCACTGCTAACTTTAAATTCAGCTTAATAATAACATTAAACTTACCATTTATATTTAATAGAAATTTTTCGGTCTTTTTTGTTTTGCTTTCTTCTTTATTTTTTGCCAGCGCCATCAAATTTGTAACTTGTGAAATCAGAGCTACTTTATTGTTGAAAATAATGTGCTGGTAAGAGGATGGTGGCATCATTTGCTGCTTTTGGTAAATGGTCACTTCTAGATCAGTGTTTATAAATATTGAAGCGTTAATAGAAAGAGGTTGTTGTGGTGATAAATAGAACAAATTAACTCCCACATCAGTTTCATGCAGCAAATATCCTTGGTGGTGAATTTCTTTAGATATTTTTTGAAGAAGATCATTGAAATTTTCAATTTTATCGGCATTTAAAAAAGTATTGCATTGCTCCTCCAGCCTTGCTGCTGCATTTTCATGTCGAGAAGACGATGAAGCGACACCTGAACGAGCGGGAGTGCTTTTATAAGTATAATAGGCAGGCAAATTATTAAAAATAGATGGATATGCATTGTCTTTTAACCTTTTTTTTACCAATTTTATTGTTCCTCTTTTTCTTTTGCGTCTGTCCTGTTGATCACCAGAATCAACAACAAAATCTTCTTCCTTAAAATGAAGGGAACAAATTCTGGCATTTTTTGATTGTTTAAAATTTTTTCTTGTAATTTGTTTTAACCAATGCTTAAGAAGTTTTTCATCATTAAATGGAAAAGAATGAAATGTGATATTGGAATCCTTCTTTTCTTTAGTATAACCAGAGCGACAGTTAATGGCTGCACATTTGTTAACCATTGTGCTTGAATATGCCTATTTTCAAACTAGTAGCAACAACAGAAAAAATCAAAATGAAGTTAAAAACCCAGATTCACGCTAATAAACAATAATGATATCAATGGTAAACTAATAATAATAACTGTAATATTTTAACAAAAATTGAGTTAGATTATCTAATAAGCATATTTGACCTAGTTTTTAGATTAAGCAAACTCTGGGTTAATTTATAGCAATTAAAAAAAACTCTTCTACGTTATTTTTACGCTATAAACACTTGCACATTACTTGAAAAAAACGCTTCAACTTTTCCTATCTATTTTCTAGTTTTGAATTGAATAGAACACGATAGTTTTGAACAGTAATACTTTTGTAATATACTTTACTGTTAACTGGAATACTGTAAAAATAGAATAATTTTTTACTTGATTTCCAACTATTTTTGTAAAAATACCGATTTACTTTTAACAGCATTTTATTTCACTCAGTTATTTGCCTCTGCTGCAACTCTCCATACATTAAATGACTTAAATGCTGCAGCTGCTTTCTAAATCGCGATTGTTCGTATTGTGCTTTGTTTGTCGACGGCTGTCACGATCGCGCTTTCTTTTTTCTGGGCCTCATGTTGGTCGGCGATAGCTGCGATTTTCGCTTCGTTTCCAGTCCAGATACTATTATTTAGAAGTCCATGCCTCAGAGAATAGTTCGGAAACAGTAGCGTCGACGTGGTTGATAAGAAGATTCAGTTTGTCATCCGCACTTACTTCGCCCAATTTGTTGATATAAGTAGTGAACGTTTTGATCCAATGAAGCCACTGCCCTTTTGCACCGTCAGTTTCGGGATGGGTACTGAAGACTTTCGGACGGAGATCTTTAACCTCCATTGCTGCTACTGTTATCAACAGATATTTAACTTTTAGTTTATCAAATTGTTACAAAACTATTACACGTATCATTGCCTAAGTTAAGGTTTAATAAACTAAAAACGAGGCACGTCTAAACACAATAGAATTAATAACATAAGACTCTAAGTTAACCGATAACATAAAAAACGTAAATCACTACAACATAACTGCAACTGTATAAAGAAAGAAAATGGGAAGCCGCTGCAGCATGAAGTAATCAAGGCGCGACAAAAAGTGCACGCTTATATTAATTAGTTCAATTGGTAACGGCAAGTTCGATTACCAATCATATCAAAGTAATATGTTAAATTTCTCATAGATTTAAAAAAAGTATTTTGAGGGGTGTAGTAAAGTCTTGTTTTTTGGTTTTATTTATAATCTTAAAAGAAATACCTCTGCATGCTTCTTTATGACAATGATTTTCAAATTGTGTTCCGTGAGAAATTTTCAAGAGTACCGCGAAACTTTTCAAAAAACATGATCCTTTGGATAACCGGTTCTTAAACTTTTCAGTTAAGTTTTCTACTAAGTTCAATGATCAAGTTCGAATTACCTTCCTGACATTTTTAGTGACGATATTTTATGGGACACAATTTAGCCAATTGTGACTATTAGCTCTGTGTTTTCCATAATAACATAACAACTAAAAAGAATTTATTCATTGACATCTTATTGCATCAGCAGTAAAAGTAAAGTGCTTGTTTTAATTTAATCTTTGCGATCGGTTTCTCTTCGTAAAGATCTCGATTTAAGGATTTACGGATGAAAGCAGGTAGTGTAAGTCACTATACATTTTTTTTCACACTAGATGTCAACGAAAAATTATGACTCTTTAAAAAGTAGACTGGCATATTTTAACACTAAAAAATTGTATGTTGGGAGCCATTTCATACTTCCTTGTTGATCTATCAAATAACATAACTTAAATTTCACCGAAATCTAACTTCTATTTAACCTTAATTAACTAAAATCAGCTTTTTTACATGTTTTTCTTCACCGTAAATCTAACTGCCTGCTTTAGCAACCGTGGCAAGTTTTAAAATCAGTCGGCTGTGTGGCTAAGCAACTAAGAGCGCCATATGAATGGTACGTAAACCACACAGTCGCGCTTCTAAACCTACTTGTGCCATTCCGTTACACCTATTGGAAAGACACTTTATGACGCTTTCCTCTGCTTGACGGTCTTAGCAAGCAGCTCCAAATTTCAGTCGTATCTCATCTCAAAAATAAAAATTTAAATAACAAATAATAAATTTCAACTGGGTAGTAAACTAATGTCTTGGTATTTCTGGAAGTAGATTGCCCTGGTTGGGGTAATCCCTTGACGCCGCCCTAAGTATAGCGCCTTCGGTGCTTTCCGGTAAGGCAGGAAGATAATTATTGAGATGAAAAATATTTAAGTAAAGTAAAACGGTCCTTTTTAAATGAACATAACAATTGCAAAAATTTGCTTTTGGACTAGTAAATGTTAGTCTAAAAAACAATTTTTTACTATATAATTCGATTGACTTTCTTAGATATTGTGGTTATTTTCACTGCATCAGACCAGTAAGAATTTTCCAATAGTGGAAATTTTTATCTGGTTAGAAACCACTGGTTTTGTTTGTTTCAAATTTTAAAATGCTTTCGTTTTCTTACATTTGGTAGGGTTGGATTTTGCACCTATGTTTTTATTGTTTTTGTTTGTCGAAAAAACTGTGTTAAAATATCAAATTTAAATAAATTATTAAAACCGATTATCATATGATTTAAGCCTGTTTTGCATCATAGTAGACGTACCCGTAGATTTAAATGTTTGACGTAGTTATGACACATTTGACATCACTAAAAGACTCAATATAAATTATAGGTCATCAACTTTTACAAATAACTTTCTAGAAAAATCGAGGAATAAATTGAGTTTAGCATTAAATGTATGAGAAAATAAAAAATTAAAATAAATTTTTACGAGGAAAAATTAGTTAAAACTTTTGTACTGTTATTATAAATAAACAAGTTTGTGCTTAGGAAAGAGTTTTTAGTTATCGCAATACAAATGAAGCTCAAAAGCAGTTCAAATGAACAAATTAGTGTTTTATTATCTTGCGAAATAAATTAAGTACTTAAGGCTGTTAAATCAAAAAAATTAAACTTTGAGTAAAACACACTGCAATACATTTATAAAGTCAAGTTTTGCAGATTTTCTATTCGGTTAAAGTAAAAATTAATTTTAGAAATTAGCAAAATTTCATCGAATGGATTTTAAAGTAGCCTAATTATGGCTGTCATCCATTTTTGTATCAAAAGTTGATTTCATGCTGCGTTGATTAGTGATTTCTATAAATAAAGAGAATTAAAAACACATTTTACAGTTTACTTTTGTGTCTCCTACAAAGAAAACCTTCAGCGTAGTTAGCCAATAAATAAAATAAATGATGAAGTACATGAGTTGTGAGCTAATAAGAGAATATGTTATGCAATGTTTTAAAGTTTTTAATTAACACTAAAACTTCTGAGTTGGAAATGGTTTTAGGGAAACAGGTTTTATAATTTAAAAACTAATTGGTTTATAACAGCAGACAGTGTCACTGTTTCGGTCCTATAGTCATAGCGACCACTGGTTATCTACATTATAGATCTTTGCAGTACATTTTGGTCGTAGTGAGTTGGCATATTCGCCTCCATTTCACTGGAGATCCGGCTTGTTAGCAATGTATAAATTAAGCCTTGACTGTACCAAGTATAGCTACCATAAAAGTCAAATTTTGTTTAGGCTATTCATCTAGTCGTAAATAATTGGTTTGATTATAAAAATTTAGACAGTTTCAAGTTTTTTTCTATTAAAATTTTAAAGATTATGATTGAAAAAATTTGATTTCTATTATATGATGACAAGATCAGTTAAATACCTACAATTTTTCTTCTTTGCTATTGCAATCAGCGAATTGCTTGCTCTAAAATGCGATGACACTGATGAATCTAATTCAATTTTGACTTCATTGAAGAATATAATTGTTGCTTGTTTGGTTGATTTGAATCAATGCATGAAGAACGGAATAAATCTACGAGTCCGAGGTACATGATTTAATGCACTTTAAAACATTGATCAGCAATTGATATTGAAGCCCAACAAACAGCTATACAACAACGGGATGGGTTTTTAAACTGGGTAAAGCGTCCCCATTAATATATAAAAAATTATCAAGGTTATGCGATTAAATTTCTCGCATTGTTACACTTTTATTATAAAGTCATTGTGTTTTAGAAATTTCTCCTGGAATTTGTAGTTATAAATCACTGTTGAATAGTATGTAATGTTTTTTATTGTAGACTAGTTGTCATGTAAAAATCAACGTAAAACTAAAAAAGATCTTCAGTTTAATTCAGATGACAAAAAATATACGGCAGCAAATCTGCAAAAGTCAGCATTCCGTTCAGTTTGCGCTATATTCTTGAATTTTTTGGAAAGGCACTTGTATAGATTTAGCTAAATTGTACGTTGCTAAAAAAAGTTAAAAGGACATTTTAGACTGCCGAATTATTTTTTAATGTTTTTGGTATCAAATGCATTGATGTACCAATAAGAGCGACATATTAGTGCATCACGCACGTCGATGACCAGATTATTTGAAAAGTATTCAATTGATGGGCCGACGACCCTAAATAGAGTCATCTTCAGCATGTTGCATTACATAAACCGAACCTCAGCTCATTGTCCGACCATAATTTCAACATTTGAACTCTTATCAGGGACAGTCTGCTCAGTCCGATTATGTTTGCAAAACTGGTCATATAAGGAAAGAAAATCTAAGTTTGTGGGCTCCTATCAAATGCTTGAAACAAGTAGTTAAATAATACTTTAATATATTCTAAAACAATGAATAATAACCATTAAATCAACCAGCCCCATCTAAATCCAAATTGAATGTGTAAAACTTTTCATTAAAAAAATTACTTTGTAAAAAAAATAAAAAAAGAAAGCGATTGATGAGGAGTTGGATTTGTTAAACAGTACAGTACTTACTTTTAAAATATTAGCATTGCTTTGTAAACAATAATATTTTACTTATTTTTTATAGGTACTAAGCCCAGTACTGCTAAAAGCGAAGCGACAACCGAAGTTAATCAAGCTTTTGCAGGTTTTTTAATTTAGCATAAACATTCAATATAAAACAGTTGAAAGTGGGCTATGTTAAGTTGACGAAAAACTATGCGTTTTCAAAACGATAAAAGTGATCAAAATTATGTTTTACTCTTTATTCACTGTAATTTAAACTTTTAACTAAATACGTTTGTTTGTTTTTTAAATAAGTGACAACAACTGAAAGCGAAACATTAGAAACAACGTCATCAACTGAAACGCAATTATCAACCTCAACCGAACCAAGTAGGCTAGATTAATTAATGAATAAAAGTTACTTTATATAAATCTTGAATTAAGAAATAAATAAATGAAGTAAAGAGATTGATACTATGAATAATAATATTAATAGTATTGTATGTTCGAACTATTATAAACCTTAAGCTTTTTCAAAAAATAATTCTAAAAAATTCGCCAAGAAATTTTGAATAATATATTACAATATTTAATGATATCAATAATTGCTGCTGACCAGCAATTTTCATTTTTGATAGCATGACCAAAATTGCTGAAATTGTAAACCATTTTAGCAGTAACTAAAATAACAACGCATAACATAATTTAAAAAATATTTTAAATTTTTTTCTAAAAAAATTGCTGAATATTTTCTAATCGAAAAACATCGATAAATAATCGATGAGTGTCGAACATGACGGCATATTGACATATACTTAAAGACGAAAATGATGACATTTTGCTATTTACTGTACTGTTAGCTCATTTAAAAAAGTTTAATTCTTTTATAATAGTTTTGACAATGGAAAGTGAAACCATAGTAATGGTGCAAACAACTAAATCACAAACAACCACAACTGAACCGGGTAAGCAATGCTAGTAATTTTACAAGATTTGGTAGCAGGTTTGATTTGTTAGAAAATAGCGTTGAACTAATCAAGAGTCAAGATCATCTTAGTATGTGAAATTAAAATGATAATTGAAAGCGATAAATGATCAAAAATTTTATTCTACGACGAAATATAAAATTGAGTTAAGATTTTTTGTCTTGTTAGTTATTTTTCCAATTTTCTCTGTGTAGGAAAAATATTGATTTTCTAAAAAGAGAGATATACGCTTGTAACTAAAAACAAAGCCACTTTATATCGTTTACCGCAGTGGAATCCGAAATTAAGCAAACGATAGAAGCTAATCAAACAGTGCGTTGATTGTAATTATTTATTTTGATTTATACACTTATTTGTTTTTTTCAAAAGCTTTGACAACTGAAAGAAAAAGTCCAAAACAAACAACTAAAATCCAACTACCCACAACCAAAGCATGCTAGTTAAATCTTTTTCTGCTTTTCATTAAAGAGGTTAAAAACAAATTGTCATGCTTATTCTAAAGTCAGTACTACAAAGTAACTGACTATTTACCGCAAAGATCAGAAAGATCTTTATTCTATGGCTGTGACTTCCAAGCAAAAGTACGCGAGTTTGACGCTCACTTTAACAAATTGATTTTTCTAATGCCTTTGGAAAAGACACTATACCATAATTTTGTAAATGTGTCTCACTGCTTATCTTAATTGGCTTAAAACAGAAATCAGCAACTGGGCCATTACAGCTATACGTAAAAGAAGAGTTAACTTTTGGTAATTTATCTTTTAAAAGCAACGTCACTGAGGTGGTTAAAAGCGTCGAATTGATGGAAAACGGTGTCAGTTCAACTCTTGTTGTTGTTGGTCCTCTTCCAAGAATACCTTGAGGGAACCATCCTTTAACCTTTTAAAAAATCCAATCTAGATCCCCTCTTAAATGACCTCTGCTGTTTTCAAACGTTTTATAACAGATTAGTTGGGCAAGGTGTTGTGTTGCCGTTGCTACTTTGCTACAGTGAAATAGGTGATTAGTTTCGTTTGTGTGTATCAAACATAGTTGGCATAGTGGCGTTGAACATCAGGGTTTACTGTATTAAGGTAAATTTGCAAGAGTGGTCATTTTTTGGCTTTAAGGTGTGCCAGTTTTCTAGGTATATGACCTGGTAACATTTGTTCTGATAAACAAATTTTTATGAGTTGTGGTGTTAGTAGCTTTGCTGTTATTTATTGTGAGGTGATGATTGTGTAATTGTACTGTATTTGAGGCTGTCTTTACATTCCTCAAATATGAAGTCTGGATCTGAGATGATGATGTTATTGTGTTACTGTTATGAAAGATAGTGGTTGTCATGTTTCGTGTGGATCTAAATGTGCACTGAGATCGTGTAAAGGGTGTGTTTGTGTTCGAGTCAGTTGCTTAAGTTAAGTAGTTTTGAAGCTTAATGTATGCTCGTTGGGAAAAACACTGTTTAATTATGTAAATGTTCCGAATTTTGTTTTGTGTGGAGCCAATAACACTAATTACAGCTCGGTTCAGATAAACAAAATTATTTGTATTTGTTATCTTGCAAAAACTTAAGTGGTAAAGGGTTGTCAAAAAAAAAAAAATTAAATTTTGCGCATTTTTTTCAAGTCAAGCTTGACATCATCAAATAAACTTCAAAGTAATTGTGGCTTTTATAAATTTTTGCATCATTAATTATTTCATTCTGTGTTGATTCAGTGCTCTAGAAATAAATAAATTTACATACACATTTTACAGTTTATTTTTGTCCCCTAAAAAACCTCCAGCTCAGTTATAAGCAGGGCTGGGGAGCCAGCCTTATTTAGGTTAGGCTCCGCTTCCGGAGCCATTTAATTTTAAACTTCAGCTCCAGCTCCAGCTCGACTTCAGCTCCAACTTGATAATACATACTAAACGTATGTAAATATTGGCCATAAGGGATAACTAGATGATATATCGATCATCAAAATTTACCAACTTGCACTTTGTTACAACCCTAAAATTAATTATATATTATCCAAGGTTCCTATTAATTATATATCTCAAACAAAAGAAGACTCGATATATCCAGCACATTTACATACAAATAAAATCGTCCAAACGCAATCATCATTGCAAGTTTCAATACTCACTAGTAATTATGGTACACACTGACCAAAGGCCATGAGAGAAGAACTGATTGAATAATTCAAATCACATCACATTAAACACAAACACTCAACACGTCAATCACCCAATCAAACACAGCAGCCTACTTCACCAGACATCACCGCTTTAGCAGACTTGCGTGATTGCACTAGCTGGTAGACCATCTCTTCTTTCACATCAGCGGTGATGGCCTTACAAAAAGGGGGGCCCGCTGCAAGAAAAGTAAGAGGGCCACTATTTTGTGTCCCAAAAAATGGTAGCTGAACCAGATTTTAGCATATGAAAGATAATTCATAAAAAAAGTCATCACTTCCAATCCATCTCAGGCTTCCAAACAATTTTCCTCCAAAAATCATGATGTTCTCTAAAAAAAAAACGTCTTCACTTCAAATTCATCTCAGGTTTCCCCATTTTTCTTCCAAAACCATGGTGTTCTCTAAAAAAAAAAATCTGATTTTGTAGTAGCAGTAGTATATGATGTTGCTTCGAGTTTCACTTCAAATTGTAGTAGTATTAGAGTGTGTAAAATGTCATCAATACGAAAGAATTTTTTTCTCTTTTTTTGCCCTGACATCGACGTCCTAATGCTCCTTTGTAAAATAGAGCAATTTCTTGTGTAGGGGGGGCACTTTTTGATCTATTTTGAGGGGGAGCCCGGTTGTGCGACTGCACCGCTCGCACCCTATTTAAGCCATTACTGCACATCAAATCATTTATTGTTACTCACCGCCCTCCTGCATAAATAACTTAAATGCATAAATAATCCTCCTGCATAAATAACTTAAATGATATTAAAAATCAAAAAAGTGTACATCAAAACAGGTTTATATATTTAGTGAATTTTTACAAGTTTTGTAAACTCTTGATTTTATGAGTCTTTAATAAAAACAAGAAAAATTAAACATAAAAGAACTGAAACAACATATTTCTAAAAATTCGACTTACCTCTAACAACTAAAATTTCATTAGTTCATTGGGTGAGTGACGCAACTTCGGTCTAATGATTAACTTTTTTTTCAGTTGGGACCGTCTTCAATAAAAAAATTTAACTTTTTGTCTTAAACACTTTTTTTACCTTGTAAGTTAATGTTTTAAATCAATTTTGCAATAAAAAAAGTTGTTTAGCGTTATGAAACTTCATTAATTTTTTAAGTTGAAATCGTTTTGATTGAAAAATAACAAATTTGGTTTTAAAAATTGTTCAATTTGCAAATCAATGTCTGTTTTTAGCAAGTTTTTATTCAACATGTGATTTAAATGTGATGTTTTAAATCAATTTTGTGATAAAAAAAGCAGTCACAAATTTTAACTACGGTAGTATTTTTCCAAGTTGAAATCGCCTGGACTGAAAAATATTAACCGCTTGCGTCACATAAAAAAAATCAAAAATAATACGTTTATTCAGCATATGATTTAATTTTGCACTTCCATGTCAAGCAAACTTCTCGATTTTAATGAAAAAAATAATAATAACCTGCATTTTACTTTGTTTACATTTTAATAGTAAAATTAGAACCAGGAATTTTTTATTTTACAGTTTGAAGTCATAACTTGTGTATTTTAATTTATTTCAAAAACCTAAGCTTTGCTAATCTACATTAAGCACTTATCTTGTATGCATATCAATTTCTGTTTTCAACTGGTGTGTTACATTACAATCTCTATTTTAAAAAACTCTTTTGACTTTACATATTGCTGTCTTTTAGATCTAGTTATAAAAAAATTCACCACAATTTGTTAAAAAAATTTTTGTATTAAGATTTATAGATAAAATTTTGTTTGATGGTAAAATGTTATAAAAAAATTGTAATTCGCAAAAAAAGTTTATAAGAGAAACACAAAATACATTTTGTTGTCTATGTTTTATCGGTTATGAAAGCAAAAAAATCTTGTTTATGCAAAACCCTTGAAAAGTACGCAGATCGTCATGAAAATTTTTAATAAACACAACCACAATATTTCACCAATTATGTCAAAAATATCCAACGTAAGCTTTAAAGTAAATTTATCTGGTATGATTTTACTTAGATTGAAAAAATGTTTCTTGCGTCTTCACTCTCGATATACCTCGAGTTTATCAATTTTTTTGTGTCTGTTTTTACTTTTAGTTAAGTTTTTGGATAAGAATATAAACAGAAAACTTGCATGTTTGAGAAGAAATAGATCCATGCAACAAAATTAAATTATTTTTGAAGTTTAATGCAAGAACGAATTGGCAAGCAAGTCACTCACAAATAATAGACAATCAAAATTATAACTCGTTTAAAAATTGCAGTATTATTTGTTCCACAGTAAGCCTTTACCTGCTTTAACAAGGTAATTTTTTTCGAGTACCGTCAGGCCCAGTCAACAATAAAGTTTTTTATGGACCCATGAATTATTTGTATAGTTGTTATTTTTTCTTGACGTACGTTTTAAGATATGCTATGGCTGATTTCTTTTTTTTTTGACCAATGGTGTGAATGAAAATCTATTGTTTTATGCACAACAAATAAAACTGATGAACTAAATTATTGAGTTGACTTTTCTTCTTTGCATCATAACAACATACTCAAGGGCTTTCTGTTATTCTCTTTCTGTTATTCTCGTTTTCAACGCTATTTTTTTGTCATTTTCGAGATGACAACAACTCACTCTTTTCGCTCAACGTCACCAGCCCATACAAACTAATTAATTTTATAACGATTTTTTTATTTTTGTTGACGTTCATTTCATTTTTCTGGTCTTTTAGACTTCGCTAAAAAAATTAATTCTAATTCTTAAAATTTGGCTGTTTTCAGTAAGGTTCTTGCCAAAAAGTTGTTCTTTTAAAACTTGATAATTTTTAACGATCAATCGGTGTTGAAGTTTGGCACCTTTTTTGTTCGTACCTCTAAAAATGCTTCAATTCAATAGTTTTGTTTTGATAAACTTCAAAAACTAACAAAAAATAAACATTTTGATTTGTAAAGTGCTATAAAATTGGTGTTGGTTGTAAAAAAAATTAAAGTTCTTCTTATAAGTTACTTACTAAAATGTTTGTTTTGTTTTATTTTTTGTTATTTTTTTCGTTATAATAAACAGAAAGTAACGAAGTTTGGGAAAGCATTGGTCACACGAGGTTGCACGTGAGACAAAACCAAAAAGAAGAACAGTTTGGATGTGGACAAAAAATATTTCTTAAGTGTCACGTCAACAAAATTTATGTTACCGTTTTTAAAGGATGATAAAATTGACATTGTAAGCAAAAGGCAATACACTTTTGATAAAACTTTTAAAACTTTTTATTTATCTTTTCTTAACTGTCGGTTTTACTACAAGTTTTTAAGCTTTTTACCTTAAGCTTTGTAAATACTTAACAGTATATTTGTTCACATCCGAACTGTTCTTTTTTTTGGTTTCGTCTAACGTGCGACCTCGCGTAGGTACCTAACCAATCTAACCATGTTAAAGTACCTAACCAATGTTTGCCACAGCTTCGTTACTTTGAGTTTATTGTAACGGAAAAGGTAGCAAAAACAAAACAAAACAAACGTTTTAGTAGGTAACTTATAAGAACTTCAATTTCTTTTACCACCAACTTTTTTTACCATTTTTACCGCATTTTACAAATCAAAGCGTTGATTTTTCTTTGTGCGAAAAAACTTTTAAAAATCAGATGTAGGTCTAACAAAAATCAAGATTGTCTAGGAAAATTTTTTTAATTGAATATAGTTATCCTATAGCAAAAAATCAAGCTTACCGAGGAAAAAACTTTTTAAAATGAATAAAAAACAAACTTACCCAGAAGAAACTTTTAAATTTCCTAAAAGCATCCTGTGAATAAAAATCAAGTTTGACTAGGAAAAAATTTTTTACAATTAAATGTAGGAATAACAAAAATCAAGTTTAACTTGGAAAAACTTTTAAAATCGATAACCTATGAATAAAAACAAATTTGTTTAGGAAAAACTTTTTAAAGATTTGAAAATAACAATTTTAATAATTTTACATTTTAATTATATTCTTAATTAGTAATTCAAATTTTAAATTTATATTTTAAATAGTAATTACGGAATAATTTCAATAGTTTTACATTCCACCTAGATTCCTAAATAATTGATTATTATTATTATCGTTTTTTTTTTTGGTACTCATCATTTGGTCATGGCATCTAATACTTAACCTTTAACAAGTCGAAATGGGTCTTTTTGACCCATAAGGCTACATATTGATTGTTAATTCTGTTCCTGCTGCCCTAAATTGGCTGTTGTTTTCTATAGCTGCCTCTATTAGTGGGCCGGACATGTGGCACATTTGAAAGTTTTTTGCAGTTGATATTTTTCTAATGAGCAGTGATTTATTTATCTGTTGGGTCATTTTGACCCGCTTCGACTCTTTAAGTTACTAAAGTTATGCTTGCGTTTTTAGATTATTTAGAGCTATAATGGCGTCTAAACGTGTACTAGATACAATACATGTATTGGAATTGCTAGAAAATGATCCGGACTCATGTGATTTTGAAGAAGAATTCAGTGATTCTGATTACGAGGAGGAGATTATTGAAGAAACAGAACACAATTCTGACTCTGAGCAAGAACTTTCTGATGACAATGGCGAAAGCGACGATGATGAAATTCCAGTAAAACGAATTCTACTTGCCAAAACTGGAGCTACGTGGCAAGAAACTCCTTTTCGTTCAAATGTTAGGCGTAGTGCAAATAACATAATCACAACACAGCCTGGACCAATTGGTGCTGCAAAAAATGCTAAAACTCCTTTGGACATATTTAGTTTTTTTAAGACTCCAGCAGTGATTGCCAAAATTACTGATCATACAAACCAGAAAATTGAGAAAATAAAGGATCGATATTCGTCCAAGTACGATGTTACTGCAACAACAACTTCGGAAATTTTGGCAATGTTGGGAATTTTAGTAATCTCTGGTGCACAGCAAGCTTCTCGCCATGATATTGCGGACCTATGGAAATCTGATGGAACAGGAATGGACTTACTGCGATCTGTAATGACCTACAAACGCTTCAAGTTTCTTTTATGCCATATGCGATTTGATGATAGTAACACAAGAGAAGAACGCCGTTTAACCGACCGTCTGGCCCCGATTCGCAACATTTTTGAAAGTGTGGTTGGAGCTTTCCGTCAGATGTACAGTCCTACAGAGCATTTGACACTTGATGAAGCACTAGAAGCTTTTAGAGGCAGGTGTTGTTTTGTGCAATACATGCCAAAGAAACCAGCCAAGTATGGAATAAAACTGCAGTGCTTATGTGACGCGAAGACCAATTACATATGCAACATGGAAGTGTATGTCGGAAAACAACCTGAAGGTCCATTTCAGCTTTCCAATAAACCACATGATATTACGCTTCGTATGGTTTCCCCAATCGTTGGCACAGGCAGAAACTTGACAACAGATAATTGGTATACAAGTGTTCCACTAGCTGAAGATCTACTGAAAAAGAAAGTAACACTGGTCGGAACAATGAGGAAAAATAAACCGGACATTCCACCAGAAATGATGCCTAACAAAAATCGTAAGTTGCTCTCCTCTCAATTTGGATTCCAAAAAGAAATGATGATGGTTTCCTATGTGCCCAAACCAAAAAAGGCAGTTATCTTGCTGTCCACGATGCATTCGGATGCGAGCATTGATGAAACTACAAGAGACAAGCAGAAACCATCGGTAGTGACTTTCTACAATGAGACAAAAGGTGGAGTAGACACTGCAGATAAAAAATGTGCTGCTACATCTTGTTCTAGAAGAACAAATCGTTGGCCGATGTCTTTGTTTTATTTCCTGGTCAATAAAGTTTGCCTAAATTCCTTCGTAATATACGTGTGGAACAACGATGAAGATGGCCTCCGTTCACGGCGAGAATTTTTGAGGCGTCTTGGAAAAGAACTTTTGAGGGAACAACTTGAATTACGTTTGCAAAGCAGAACTGGAATACAAAGAGCTCTTCAAAACACCATTGAACGTTGTGCTTCGAGCATGGGTATCGATATTCCATCAGTTTCTATGGCAAATCAAGAAGATGTACGTATAAAAGCACGAAGAATTCGGTGTGCATATTGCAAAGGAAACGATCAAAAGACCTCAACTTATTGCTACAAATGCACCAAACCAATCTGTAAGGAGCACCAAGCACCTCCAACCTGCAAAGACTGCGTAGAATAAAACTTTCAACTTATGAACCTTTGAAACAACTGCTTGCTGTTGCTGGATAAGATTTTTCCCTTTCCTTTTCTGTTCGTTTGTTTTTTCGTTCTTTTGCTAACAAAACTTTTATTTCAATAAATTTTGAAAGATTCTCATTCATTTAATACTTCGAAAAACTTTTTAAGCCAAAGCACTATTGCAAGCACATTCATATGTTGAATATTTTGAAAAATTTAAGGCTTGGGTCAAAAAGACCCACTTCGACTTTTAATGCGTGAAAAATATTTCTACCCGTTAAAGGTTAAACGAGAAAATTTTATATACATGGCCCGCCAAATATACTTAAATTTATAATTTATCTCATTTTGAAAAATGGTTGGACCTGGGAAAATCACTCAAATACCAAACACAATTTTAAGATAGTTTATTCAATTTTTTATAACATTGTTTTGCTGTTTTATAAAGTCGTAAATTTTTGCAGTTATTGATGGATGCACCACGAAATCTTGTTTGTACGGAAACTGTACTGCTTCCAACAATGGCTTTCATTGCCAATGCAATTATGGTTACAAAAAAAAAATGTGTAATACTGTCGGTAAGTAAATAAATTTCCTTTTTTTTTTGAACTTTTCTAAAGTTTGGTTTAAACTAAAAGTGAACGAAAAAGGAAAACGTCTGGCTGAGGACGGAAAACGAAGCGGAAATTCAGACAAAGCGCAACAGCCTAAAAAAGCGGCTAAGATGCAAATTATTCAAGCTTTTAAAGAAAAAGATTCAAGTTAAAATATGTTAATTTTTTAGATTAGTTCATACTGAACGCGGTCACTGAAAAAACAAGGGGAAAGAAAAGTTTTTGCTGAGTTTTTCAAAAAATTACGGTTTTTGCTTGTTTATGTTGTATGATCTGAACTATGGTTTATGATTTCCCGGACTTTTTATTATCACGGGATTTTCCGAAAAAAAATTTAATTTTCGCGAAATTTTGAAAATCTCAAATAAAATTGAAAACCAATATTGAGGGTGTGACTTCTACCCTTCTAAATTACTCCATACTAAAATCAATCCTTGGTTATTTTATATACCATTTACTAATTTTTCTATACTAAAATTTAATCCTGGTTTATTTTATGTGCAATCTACCAAAATTTTGTTACAGTTTTATTACCAGTTATAACTTAATCCAATCAATTTAATGTACCAATCAATAAATTAAGTGTCGGCATTATTTTATTTGTTTTTATTTGTTTAGATACAAGAACAAAAAACAAAAAAGGATTATAAAAATATGCTAGTAACATTAACAAATTTTATTAGATATATCAAGCAAAACCAGGTATCAAACCAAAATAATTCTTTTGACTTTCTCAATTTTACTTCAGTTTACCAAACCTTAGACTTTAATTTTTTTATTTAAATTAGTAGTTAATTACTTAATATATGACAAAACAAACAAAACAAAATATACTTCAATAATACTACCATATTATGCTTATTTCTAACGAAATCACTTTGGATGTGCATATTGTTTGCATGGCGGATACCACACCAAAATCTGATTATACTGAAGACTGATCACTAGTCACAATTTGTACAATTAAGCAAGTTTGTTTCAAGAAAGAATATGACTGCAGAAACAGAAAAATAAGACAAGATCTATATCGGCTTCGAATCCACAAACAGGGTTAAATTTTAGATCCATAACCGCTTCGGATCCGTCTTAAATTTGCCGATATCCGCGCTGTATCCGATTCGTGGACAAGTCTGTAGCTCACTACGATATTGTATCTTCAGATCAGTTTGGCAGTAAAGACTGATCATTTCCAGAACCAATGAGAAAAATTTTATGCTAAGCATTAAATTTTTTGATACTTCAAATTAGTATGGTTATTAAAATAACTCGAAATTTCCCGAAAAGCTTATTGCCCGGGACCTCGGGAGATAAGTCCTAATCTGAACCAACTTTTACATAAAAATAAAAATCGATTTTAAATCAAAACAAAAATGAGGTAGGACTGTTAATGATTTCATTTATGACTGCAAAGTATAGACTATAAGTACAAGAGCCTTTTGTTAAGTTTGAAAGAAAACAGGTTTTGAAATAATTTAAAGTAATTCAGTGAATTAATAAAGGCATTTAAAAAAAAGCATTTAAGGCATTTTCCAGCTCATTATTTTACCAAAAAAAGCTAAATCGTTTATAACTTAGAATTGATTTAAAAGACGTAGAATAAGGCACTGTATAAATACTAAGTGATCAAAAAAAAAAAAAAACAATAAATCAACATGAACGTAAACGTTTTCGGCTTAACAGGCTTTATCAGATATATAAAATGGAGAAAAATGACAAACAACTTTAAAAAACCGAAGTTCAATGACCTTGTTATGTAAATTGTTTATTAAAAATTTTTTACGAGATTTTTCAAAAGGAAGTTTAGTGAACCGAACAATTAAGAAATTAAATTTTCTAAAAATTGATAGCAATCTTTTTCCATTTTGTTTGTCTGCTGAAGGCTAATGCAAGCCGAAAACGTTTACTTTTATGTTGGTTCCTTGTTTTTTGTTTATTTGATATGAATTGTTTTGTCGTGCTGAGTCTTATTCTTGTATGTTGTGGATGAAGAAAATATACACCTATATTAATAATATCTGGAAAATGTGAAAATTGTCGCCCAGTGAGATGAGTACCTTCTCTCAAAGCTATTTTTTTTTTATTCGAATATATTTTAATTATACGACAGAGAGCATACTCTAATTTTGAGAAATAAACTCGTTTATTTTGGTCACATATTTGTCGTTTTCTTATTTATATAATCGACCTACATAAATATGCGCCCTTTGGAAGTCTTCCAAAAAACGTCTTTCTAAGCAAGTGTCTCGTCAGATGAACGGTATAAACGTAGCAAAGAAAACAAAGTAATTCGGAGATGATTGCTGCAGACTGTATGTGAAAAATTGAACTAATTTATGGCGAGATTATAATTATAAAAACAATGGTCTGGGAAATCCGCATATTGCGTTTTTATTTTCAAGTGCAACCCTTTCTTTCTCTTTAATTTGTTTGATTTTAAAAGGTTTGGTTTTGATTTTAAGGTCACTTTTATTGAATATCTCGGCTTAGATTTACATATAAATAAAAATGTAATTATGCTTAACTTGGATAAATACCGCTTACATTTGAAATTCAGTTCATCTCTATATTTATCCTTCTTACTTGCAGGAAAACAACGGAGGCGCTATACATAAGTCAAGCAGTACCCCGACCTGCTTCCGGAGATTGTGTCCGGTTAAAAAATTTTATTTTGGTATTTTAGTTTTGTAGAGACATGATTGAAATTTATTTATTGCCAAGTTCACCAAGCAGGAGAAAGTGCTGTGACGTGTTTTTTCCAAGAACATAACAGAATGGCGCGAGTAGGTTTTAAACCGAGAGCATGTCAATAACCATCTTTACCACTCGACCACGCTGCCGACAATTTAATTTCCTGTATCACTTTCGATTGGTGGGCCTATTTTTTCGGTTGGTTTTTACTGAACTTCTCAAATTTACTTTTGGTGTGTTTCTAAACAAATCTGTTTTCATCAAGGAGTAAACACAAAACATCTTCATCTCACACCTTCCGCGCAATCGCTCGGTGCCATTTGACTTATCGCTAATTACTAGATATTTCTAGAACGTTTTCTATTCTAACCATTACCAATTTTATCAATTTTTAACTACATTTATAATTTGATTTATAGATAAACAACTATTTCAATTTGTCGCAAATATCAGCAACAAACAATATTATTTGACGAAGAGAAGCAAACTTACGTGGAACGCCTCAAGAAGAGAATGTTTGAAATTCGGTGGAGATTTAGTGACAGAAGGAATCCGAAATGAAACAACAAGAAAGTAAAAAATATATAAGTAAAAAAGAAAATTATTTTTGTCAACACTTTGCAGTCAAAAGACACATTATATTGGCCTACAAAATCTAGGCATATACAGTGATATTTTCACCGTGAGTTATAATGAAAAAAGGATTTAAGTAATTGAAAATAAGTGTACATGCCAAAATATAATAAATGAACAACTGCTTTGAAACAAAATGGCTGGAACGTGGTAATAATTAAATATAAAAGTGTGAACCAATGATCAAGTCCGTCGTATAGATTTTGTGCGCAATTGACGCGTTTAAGGTTGAAATAGTTCGCATCATTTTGTTGTGTTCTTGGAAAAGACACTTTACAGCAATGTGTGTGTTTTTCAGACGTCCCAACAAAAATCAAAGTATAAAATACATTAAAGTCAGTTCAGACTGAAAGTGTGCGCATAATAAACAGTATGGCGAAAAGTGCAAAATCAGCAAAGCGAAAGAACTGTTTAGACTAAAAGTGGAAGGCAAAAAAATTGCCAAAACGCAAAATTTTTCGTGCTGAGCGGAAAAAGACTTAAATTTAAATATTTCAATTTTTTAAAGCAAAATTTTTCACTGCACTTTCAAAAATTTTCCCTTTCCGCTTTTTTCCGCCACCGCTTTCAGTCGAAACCGACCTTTACAGGCTGATGAAAAGGAAGCAGTCAAAAACGATGCATGTTAAGGTGCAAATAATATATTCTGGCAGAATTTATATTTTCACAATCTATAGTCGATAACATCACAACTGTTTTTGTGCCAAGCCATTTTACCACAGACATTCCATCACAGTAAACGGCATCAATTCTCTTTCTTTTAGTTATTTAACTGGTGTTTGTTCTTTTAAAAGTCCCTAGAGCAAAAATATTGTGGTTTTTTATCAGTTAGTAAACTAAAGCTGGCGATGTATAAAAATTGTCAATTAACAATTTACAACCAGAACCTGATAAGAATTCGATCAGCTGCATTACAACACTTTTTGAAAAACCAACTTCTGTGCCAGCAGTTTTTTTTTTCAGCATAAATATCAAACTCACATCAGTAACTAGTTTTTGAGTTATTCCCACACCAGTGTTTCAATCTTCTCCAAAATGTTTTTTTTCATATTAAATTTTTTGTTTTGATGAACGAATAATCAAATGTTGTTAATTGGTCATTTTCTCATCGATCGTTTGTTCAGAAGTAAGACTTATATAGTAGCTTGAAACACTGTGTTGACAGCTTAAAACCAAAGGGCGCACTTTCCATGCCCGGTTATATTGAACATTTTACTTAAAGCTTTTCTGTTGTCTGCAAATGCAATGCCGTTTTGATATTGTACATTTTATCTCTTGTCATAACCTCAGCGATTGGCTCAATTTTCAAACCATACTCATTTGAAAAATAATCGCGAAGTTCTGGTAAATTTGGTAGGTCATAATGATGTTTATTTCAATAAAGCCATAATTTCTTTATATTCAATGTGAAATGGCTTTCCTTTCTGTTGCATAAAAATAATGCTTTGCGGTAGAAAAATTTTATTTACTTAAATATTTATTTTGCAAACATCTTTGAATTGTTCAATGGGAAATGGCAGATAGTTATATATTTATACAAGATTTTTCCCACTTCACCGTTTTTAGTGGCGTTTCACTTCCCAGGTTAATTGATAGAAAAATTTTTTGTCCATTTCAGGTCGGTAGTATCAAAATCTTTATTTTGTTTAATATTTTTTTCAAAAACAAGTGCACCCACAGTTTCAAGAATTTTTGGTTCTTCACCTTTTTCAAGAGTTTCATGATAAGTCGCAAATATGTGTCAATTGGCACAAATTTTGTGCCACTTAGCACATGTTTTCAGAGGTTCGCAATTTTTTATATTTCTTAAACAAAGCAATTGTAGATACCTTACTCGTGTTCCTTGGACGCCATTCAAGTAGTTAGTTGCGAAAAATAACTTTTTTAAAATATGTTTATATATCATAAATAATATGAGCCAATTGGCTCATATTATATGTGCCAATTGGCACATATTGATTTGCGACTTATCATTAACTTTCCATGAAAGTCATATTTTTATTACCTTTTTAAGATACTGCTTTTCATTGCTGTTTTCAAAATTCAAAATCTAAACCACGTTTTCTACAAATATTACGAGTTATGATTCATTGTAAGGTAAATCTACAAGTACAGTATAAGAGATTTAGTACAAAAACTATCAAAAATTTTTTGAAAAATGTTATATTTTACTTATTATTTCTGATCAAAAATTAATTCGACCTGTACAAGGCAATTTACTATCATGTATTTTGATCAAAAAGAAAGGAACTTTATTAGACTTGACCGAGAACAACACTACACTGATAGCTACTTGGCATTTTCCCTGGCTTGGCGGTCTTGGCAAGCAGCTCTAAATTTCAGTCTTGTCTCTATAGAACTAAAAAATAAAAGCAATATCTTGGCATCGCCGTAAGCAGGTCGGGGTATTGCCGACCCTATGTATAATACCTCCGACGGTTTGCTGCGATTCAGGAGAATAAATATAGAGATGAAATGAAAAAAAACATAAGTCTATTAAAAGTTGTTAATAGACAACCACAAGCGACCTTTAATCCTCATGGGTGAAATCACAGCCAAAATTTAAATTTGAATATTTGCAAATGAAAACGGTTTACATTTAATTTAATTATTATGGTCTTATCAATTGCTATTAGGGCAAGTGTAAAATCCAACACTTTATTAGATTTATGCACAAACCGCCCTCCACGTTAGTCAGAACACACATTTCTGCACACTATTACACCGAAATGCTGACTACATAATTTTTTTATTTAACTACAAGAAATTATTAAATCATACACGAACCATTACTTATACATTACTTTTATTAGTGTTCCAGCGTTAGAAAATGTCGGAGCATGGCGAGACAAACTAGACACGGACAAACAATAAAAGTACCCGCTCGTTATTGTAAATAATAGTTCCAAGTTCGATATTTACCTTTCACACCTTACTTTACCTTATTACATTTCACCTCACCGCATCGTTTTGTCTTGTTATTTTATTTGGATTTTATTTTTTGTTTGAGTGTTGAAATTTGTACCATTGAGCAACTTGGAATTTGGATTTCGAGTTTTGCGCTCACTTGATGAGCACGATTTCTATAAAATTTCTTACTTGCTTTTTGTTACCTCGCTCTCATGGTTGTTTGCTAATTTATTTAAGAATTTCGCCTGTAATCAGAAAAGTCGTAAAAACTTTCACCTGTAAAATACTTTCAATAAACGAGCGTTAATCGTAAATCGCAAAAAGTTTAGCAGGATTTCAATTTTAAAGAAAAGTAAATAGTAATAATCAGTTATCAGGTATCGGTGGTTAAAACTATCTTTTTAAATCTATTTATTTTTAATTCTTTACTATGAATAGTTTTTGATTTTTTTGATTTTATTTGAATAAGATGTAAATAATTGTTTAATGGTAATAATTTGATTAAGAAAAGAATACATGCCATTAAAGTTTTTAGTGTCTAGAAAGCAGTTCATTACCGCTGCACAAAAATAATTAGCACTATCAACTGTTTTTATAAAAATGCTATAGCTTTTAAGTAGCATCGATTTTTTTTTGAAGAAAAATGGTGGGTAGAATGCTATCCCTTTGGCGTGAAGACTTAAGCGTAAAGAATCACAGATCATATCATTAGTCTTAAAACCCGAATTTCTGCCAGCGTGGAATGGAACATTCTTTATTTGTTTTATTGATTTTTTTACTTTTTTCCGTACTTAAGCGCTCAGCGAAGCAAAAGCATTAATAAAAGAAACAAACAATACTTCATTCCACGCTTGTTGTGGAAACGAGTCTTTATTCAAAAAGATTCAATTCTATTTGTTATTTTATCGTATGGAATTTTTTCTTAGCTTTTCATCACTTATCAGCAATAAGCCATAGGTTATTTTTGGAATGAAATATTCAAGATGCACATTATACAACCGATATATATTAAAATAAGATAATATTGTGAGAAACTAATGCAAAAAGGTTGATCAAAAAGTGACTAAAAAAAGCTTTCCTACTGTTAAAGGTGTTATGCCTTGAAAGAAATATTCTTCAGCAATCCTTGAACTAATTAGCTTTAATTTATAGCAGTGAAAAACTTTACTATCTTAAATTAAAAAAGTAGTACGCATATGGCATTAGCATTCATAAATCATACAACATTATTAATTCAGTCTTTCTTAATCAAGTTAATATAGAGGGTGTCCACAAAGTCCTGAACACATTTAAAATTTTAATATCTCAAAAACTGCATAAGGTAGAAACTTTAAATTTTCGACAGTAAATTATACCACCATAAAGATTTTTTGTTATTTTTTACAGGTTATTTTATTGTTAAAATAAGCAAGAATAAGGCTGCGATGAAATGCTACACGCACAGCATCAACAGTCTCTTCATCAATGCTTGACCTACCCGATCTTTTGCGATCCAAAATGCTGCCGGTTTCCATAAAATCTTTAAACCATCTCTTAATGCTGTTAGTGTGAGGAGGGTCTTGTCCAAATTCATTTCTAAATTTACGTTGTACTGCAGTTGGTGATTTCAATTTATGGTATCAAAGAACACATTGTGCTTTTTGTTCAATGGTCAACATGTTTCATAGTTTGTTGCAAACTTACGCCTTTATTAAAAATGACTTATTCTTGCTTATTTTAACAATAAAATAACTTGTAAAAAATAACAAAAAAACTTTATGGTGTTATAATTCACTGTCGAAAATTTAAAGTTTCTACCTTATGCGGTTTTTCAGATATTAAAATTTTAAATGTGTGCAAAACTTTATGGACACCTTGTAGTTCACCTCTGAGTGAATGAAATTTTTGTTAGTGTGAACCAATAAAGAATAGTAAATAAGGGATAAACCAACTTATTATAAGAAACTTACGGAAAACAAAAGGTTTTTAAAAAAACTTACTTTTCAGTAACGCAATAGTGCAAGACGTTATGAATCTTTTTGGTCTTTCGGCTACCAACAAATTTGCAGCATCTGCCATCATACAATATGATAATAATTTTCATTAATTTTTTTTCATAAAAAGTTAGTTTACATAAAGTAGTCTTTTCTACATAAACTTAAAAGTAATTAAAAAAAGGCAAACTGAAGAAAAGAATAAGCAATATTAAGCTTAAATTATTATCTACAAATACTGCAAAAGTCTTCATTCGAGAAAATTTGTCACGTGAAAGCAATTGATTGAGTAACCGCTTCCGCTTCCATATAAGCTTTAATTTTTGGGAAAACTAAAATAAGCCATTGCCCAAAAGAAATTAAGTTTAACAACACGACGAAACAATACAAAAAATAAGATGGATGAAATCCAGGCTTGTCTTTAGAAAGCGAGACAAAGGGGCACATCCGGGAAACTTGGAATCGAAACTGAAAACAAGTGGAGACCATAACAAGACTTCACTTGTTTAAAAATAACATTTATTCTTTATTTTAATAAGTGAAAACTTTTCACTTGACTTTCTGGCTCTGATTTTAGTTTTTGTCACAACGTTTCAAATATGCTTTCGCAGGTCCTGACAAATAGTATAAATTATTAAAAATTTACCTAAATCCCAGAAAAAAAACAAAAAAAATTGGAGACACAAAAAAATGTAGTGGGCATGGCCTGCTATTGCCTCTCCGTAAACATGGAGCTGATAAAATCCGGCAAAAATGAAAAAACAAAATTAACCATATTTTAAACTAATTTAAAATTTAATTGACAACAATCATGCTCCCTAAAAAATAACAAACATTTTTAGTCTAGCAGTTTTCTTACCATTTTTAGCCATCACAGTCTTTATCGAAAAATATTAGGCAACCTACTCAAGTAATGCTCCTGTTTTATTTATTACTTAACAATTTTTTTTATCTCTATATTTATTCTCCTGATTCGCAGGAAAGCGACGGAGGCGCTATACGTAGGGTAAACAATTACTCCGTCCTGCTTCCGGAGATACCAAGATATTGCTGTCCGCTAGTAATTTAATAGAGATATGACTGTAATTTAGAACTGCTTGCCAAGACCACCAAGCAGGGGAAGACAAGAATGCAGACAAAATATGAAATGAAAACTTATATTTTAGACCTATCTATTGTTTATCGGTTTAGATAGTTGCAGATCATCTGCAACCACAAGTTTTGAAATTGTAAAAATCACATTAGCTAAATAACTCTCTAATGTGATTTTCAATATTTTGAAAAAAGACTAGCAATGAAAAATTTGTGCACTAAGTTAACTAGAGCAAAAACTTAAATTTTTAAAAATTTATTTGATATTGGTTAAAAAAAAACACTACCAATATATCATAACCTAAAAATGCATCATGTTAATGTGTAAATAAAACCATAACTAATAATTGTACGAATTGAAAATAATTTTTTTAAAGATGACAAATGATATTGACTAATGCAACATATTGTTGTAATTGCTACAACAGGTTCATGATATTTTTCATAAGAAATTTACATAGAATAATAGCCAATAACATCAAAACTACTTGTTTAAAAAAAACGGCTTCAGTGTAATAACTCACAATATCCACCCTCTAAATTAAGTGTAAAAATACTTTTTCATCAAAAATTGAGTTCTAAGTAGACAACTTACAATCTTCGAGACAAGCTGCAAAATCAGAGGATATCTTATTCGCTTGTCTGCTCCCTTCGCCTCTGCTACTCCATTTAGTTTGACGCTATATTAGATGTGCTAATGAGAAAAAGCAAAAGATTAAAGCTATTTCTTAAGAATTTATTAAGTTTTAATAAAAAAAATACTTTAAGAATTTTAAAAAACATCGATCTTTTTCAACCTGAAATTATCGGGGGAAGGTGAGCCGCTAGGCTCCTGCATCAAATAATTTATAGATTTAGAAACTTTTTTAAAAACAAAAAGTAACTCATTCAATTTAGCCTTTATATTAGGTACGTTTAGTTGGAAGCGGAAGCAGTTTACGTTTTGTTTCTTCTACAGTCGGCAGCGTGGTCGAGTGGTTAACGCACCGGACTGATGATCAACATGGTCTCGGTTCAAAACCCACTTGCGCCATTCTGTTGTGTTCTTGGGAAAAACACTTTACGGCACTTTCCCCAGCTTGGTGGTCTTGACAAGCAGTTCTAAATTACAGTAATATCTCTACAAAATTACAAGCGGACAGCAATATCTTGGCATCTCCGGAAGCAGGTCGGGGTAATTGCCTACCCTATGTATAGCGCCTCCGTCGCTTTCCTGCGAGTCAGGAGGATAAATATAGAGATTAAAAAAAAAAAAAAAAAAACATCCACTTCTATCAAAAAAGCACTGCTTCCGCTTCCAGTTTCCCTACATGTAGTTTATAACTTCTCCCCGACAATTTTACTGCCCATGAAGACAAACTTTTTTATAATTTTATTCAAGATTTTTCGCTCACACCTTAATCATTTCTTTGTTGTATAAAAGAGTTTTAGAATGAAACAAAAAAGTTATATAAATTATTTTTCTTAATTTTGCAAAATCAAATAGCCTAATACGAAGTCATTTGTTTCTGCAGAGCTATAAGAACGCAAAAAGCGAAGATATATTGGATTGGCTTATTCAATGAATATCAAACCAATCAATGGTTTTGGTTGGATGGCAAGCCCGCTTTGAATAATGAAAGTTACTGGAGAGAAGGAGAACCAAAACCTACCTATGATTGTGCATTTTTCAATAATATAACGAGAGATATAATAAGTGTTAATTGCTCGGCCAATCGTAGAGGATTATGCGAAATTAACAAAGTGTTTTAAGAAAACAAAAAAAACATCTAAAAGTTTAAAAAAATGCACCAAAATGAACTTCAAGTTTTTTAAATCACACAAGCTTTCGTAAACTACCACTGACTTTGTTAAATTTTTATTAAACAATTATTTTCATTTGATTCCCTAATAACACCTGACGAAGTCAACGGTAGTTTACAAAATTTGATTAACTGAAAACTCAACTAAAGTGCATTTCTGATTGATTTCAATAGTGGACACAGGTTTTCTCTTTATTTATTCCATAAAAAAGTAATTATCGTATAGCATACACAAATAGATGGTGGAAGAGAAGTCCCTCTCAGCTTTTAAAATGCTTTTTTCACATTAATTGTGTTGATTAAGTTATAGCAGCGTTTTTTGGTTCTCAGTCATTTGAAAAAACACATCGTTTTAAGAATTTTAAATTTTTATTGGTATAAGCTGCTGTTGCAAATTTGATTTCTCGACTATTGTTAATTGTTATTAGAAATCATTTGTTTTAACAGGATTTGGTCTATTTATTTGAAAAACGCAACTTCATAACTTTTTGATCCTATTCAAGTTTATTAGTGTTTTATGACCGATGCAGCCTTCTGAAAGATATGCAAAACTTATAAAAAAATTACTTTATATTCGGAACGCAAAGTTTTTAAATTCCAACAAAAATAAATCTATTTTATGCTTAAATTTAGGCTGCCAATTACCATTTAAAACTAATTTTTCAAAAACAAAAATTTATACTAATAAAGTAATAATTCATTTAAATTTCAGAAGGATAATTCAAAGTCATCCCGGAGTCTTTGCATGTAAGCAGTTTTGATTGTCAGTCAGCATAACAAAGAAAATGAGTAATCTGCTCTTATTTCATTTTCTTTGTGTTACCAACATAAATAATCGCTAAAATTGTATAAAAGTACTTGTTAAAGAGATCACAAATCATTTTTGTTTACCTTTTAAAACTCGTTGCTTTGACGTCATAAGAGAAGAAGCACAAACAAAGTCGCATATGTCGCATACTCGTATGTCGCTTTTTTTGTCTTGCAAATTTTGGTTTTGTTTTATCTTTTTAATTTTTTTTAATCTGGGAAATTAAATTACTGTAAATAGAATATGACGCGTAAAAATAAATTTCTTCTTATATTTGTGCTAAACCAAGGGTGTGTCCAACCCATAATCCATGTGGTATTTCCGAAATGACGTAACTAAATAAGGTAATCCTGTTTCCAAAACAGAATATTCATAGTTTAAAGGTTAAAATCTTTATTGCAAAGTAAAGGTTTTCACTCGTAAAATTTGGCCGAGGTGTTTTATTTAGAAGGTTCTTAACTGCATACAAATTTTCAATATTTTATTAAAAACTGAAAAAAATTTAAAAATGGGGGATTTTAATGGTTGTATCAAATATGATACAAAATGTGTTATGCAAGGTTTATTTGTATGAAATTTTAAAAAGCAATTTTTGCTTTTGTTAAAGCAAAGTGCCGCATTACACTTCAAACAATGTACATAAGTTAAACAAATACAAAGAGACATTTTACAACGTTGACGTGACATTTTCCATTTTGGAAACTTTTAATTCTGGAAAATGTTCAACAGCGTCCAAGCGAACGTTCATAGGAAGCAAGTGTGAAGCATTTGCCCATTTTCTTTTCTCCGCCACAACTTTCTCAGTTTCAATGGATTGTCTTCCTCTTTTACGCAAGTGACCAGACTCAGATTTTCATAGGGTCTTGGCAATTTCTGATTTAAAGTCTGCCAATCTCATCTTAGAGGATAAATTCATTCTTTTATGTAATAACCAGGATTTTATAACTGTGTTCAGCAAATGATAAAGAAGCCGAAGATACCACTTTTTGCTTCTAATTCTATTACGATGGAGTCCAAGCAGACTGTCAAGCAAGTCTACTCCACCCTGTGTTTGTTGTATGACTTGACAAGATTTGGACAATCAACTGACAGTTTCTTTTTTGCTTTTTGTCAAATCTTTCAATTTTTGTCATGGATATTGACTAGTGAACCATCAAAAATTGACATTAGCATGACCTGTTTGTTGTCTAGCCAAGAAACACATGCAATTTCAACTTCATCCACTGTGGCAACTCTTTCTTGACAAAAACCTCTTTCTTTTTTCTTTAACTCGTCATCGGAAAGCATTCTATTGTTTGGAATTGTATTTTTTCGCACTGTGCCTAGAGCATAAATTCTCAGTTTAGCCAAATGCACAAATAAATCTATTGTTGTATAATAGTTATCACATTGGAATGTTTTGGCACAGCTCTTACAAGGCGAACCACGTGATTTGCTGCTGCTCCTAAATCAGGTTCATCATCACATAGCTTGGATGAATCATTTTCTTGTCCAGAATCTATTTCAAAGCTGTATGCATAGCCAGAAGCCCCACTCAAAACAAAAAGTTCATATCCCCATTTATGAGGCTTGGATGGAACATATCTTTTTAAATGTGTCCTGCCTTATGTTGGGCAGATCTGCTTATTAATTAAAAGGTATTCTTCCATCGGTACTTTTTTGAAATTTTTATTTAGTTCTTCAATGAGAGGCCTAATTTTATGAAGATGGTCAGTCCTGGTTCTCCTAATGGTATAAAATCATCGTTATTGGCAAAATAAATGATTTGCTTAATTTTTTCAAAATGATTAATAAACATAGTTTGTTGGATCAATTGGATTCCAAATGACTCTTTCCAGTAATCTCTTATGCTTGGAAGATTGACGTATGACATAACCATACATATGCCAATGTATCTTTTTATATCCAATATTGTAATTTCAAGAGGTTTACTACCATTTTTCTGGTCACTATAACGATTGGTTTCAGTCACAATATGATTCATAAAACTCTCTCTCTGGAAAGAGCTCAAAAAAAACTATTAGGTGTTTTACAACTTGATATATGCAAGGGGAGGGATCATCTCCTCTAAAGATAGTTACTTGATCAGATTTTATCAGCTGTTTATTTTTCCAAATTAAATTTCTGTTTTTTTAACACCTTTATGATTGGAAGTTTAAGTTGATTTTTGTAAAGCTGCTTGTTGATATAAAGATGTATTAACTTCAGAAAAGCAACATGGTAATGTTTCAATAGGCTCTTCAGTTATTTTTATGCTGTTTTCATCATCTAAAATAAAAACAAATGATAGTTTAATTGGAATTACAATAATGGTGATACTTTGCTTGCATTATTTTATACTAACTTTTTTCATTTTTCTTTCTGGTAAATTATATATTTGTCGGCAGCGTGGTCGAGTGGTTAAACCACCGGGCTCGTAACCAACACGGTCTCGGTTCAAAACCCACTCGCGCCATTCTGTTGTGTTTTTGGGAAAGACACTTTACGGCACACTCCCCTGCTTGGTGGTCCTGGCAAGCAGTTCTAAATTATAGTCATATCTTTATTAAATTACAAGCGGACAGCAATATCTTGGCATCTCCGGAAGCAGGTCGGGGTAATTGCATACCTATGTATTAGCGCCTCCGAGTCAGGAGGATAAATATAGAGATAAAATAAATAAAAAAATAAAAATAAATGTATATTACAATTAGGTAAAAAAGTACTCGTAACCAAAACATACAGTATGTTTATTTTATGCAAAACGTTTTTGAAATGTATTTGTAATCCTAATCCTAACCTTTTGAGTTTGAAAAAGTAGTATCAGAATTAATTAAAACAATGTTTTTATCTTCCACTCAATCATCATTATCAGAGTCAAATTTTAAACCATCTTTACTATCCAGTAAAGCTATAATTTCCTCTTCTGATAAACCATGACGAGATATTCTAAATAAAAGATTTATTTAAGACCTTCTTTGAGGTAGTAAGGGTTTTATTTGAAGGGAAAAATTGTCTCTTATTATTTTTATTGTTTTTAAAAACTTTTACAATGACATTGCTATATAATTCATACAGTTTTAATTTTTCACAACAAGCAACATTTTTATTAACCTACCACTAGTTGTATCATATATGATACAACCATATTTTTACTTGTAATTCACTCAATTTATAATTTAAAAAATAATCTACAGTTTGTAATAACTAACCATGATGTAACAACTAACACATACTTTTCTTACCTTGAAATTCAATTGAAAACCTGATAAATTTACAAAGTTGTTTTCGTCAAAATTAATTGTTGCTTGAAAGCCGTATTGTCAATTTTAAATTTAAATTTTAAACAAATTTGCGCCACCAACTGAAAAAATCAATATTTTAACGTAAAAAGAAATGTTTTTAAAAACTTAGAAAGCAAAATTGAAAAAAATAACCTTTTATAAAGTGAGAAATCATTAAAATGTTGGTTGTATCATATATGATACGCCATGCAATAAAGGAATATTTTATGTCAGCACTTTAGACAAGATATTGTAAAATTTGAGGGCTGTTACTCTTAGCGTACCGCTAAGAAAATTTTCTCCATTTTTTTATAAGTTTTTAATCAGCAATATAAGTTTTACATGTTTTACAATTTTCTACCAACTTTGCACCTCTCCTAAAGACTTCTATAACATCCCCTCAAGCCCAACCTGGATTGTGAAATTGTGAATATAAGAGTTCTTGATTTTCATGGTTTTGAAAAATTTTTATATGAAAGTGTAGTCAGGGAATCACGTTTAAAGCATGGCAGTCTTAAGCATTTTAAATTTATTTATTTACATTATTAAAGCGAAGAAGAACAAGATCAGGGTTGCGAACTGGAACTCGAACTCGAAGAACTCGTTTTTTTTTTTGACAAACTTGAACTCGAACTTGAAATTGAAAAATAAAAATTGCTGAACTCGAACTTGAACGCGAATTCGAAATATAAACTATTTTAAGCAAGTTCGAATTTATTGTCATTTGCAAAATATTATTAAAACGGAATATAAAAAGTATAAAATTGATACTGAAAAAAATGCTGTGATTAAATTTTACAGTTTTGCATTGTAAGCAATTTAGTAAAGAATGGCCAAATTGAAAAACAAAAAGCAAAAAAGTCAAAAAAAACTTTAAATGGTGAAATGGCTCGAAAATTAGGGGTGTCTATTTCGAGAGAATCAATTCGCCGATATGTAATTGATGCTGTAAGCAAAATGCGAGAATCTTTGATCAACAATCTAAAAGGCAAGGTTATATTTATTAAGATGGACAATGCAACATGATAACCACAAACCTTTTTAGGAATCAACGTCCAATATTATGACAAAAATTAAGGAAAATCAGTGGTAAAAATGTTAGTTTGTGCAGAGAAAGAAAAAAGGCTTACTAATCAACAAATATGCAACTTATTCACTGCAACCATGCAGCAATTTGGCATAGCAAAAAAAATGTTCGGTGTTTGGTCGTTGACAATGCCAGCAATATGACTAAAATTGTAAAACGCTTAAACGAAGATGACCCAGAAGCAGATCCAGACACCTCACAAGATGAAAAAGACGTTGAGTCAGAAGGCTTGTGATGGAATAGAAGACGGTTGTGCAATGCTCGTTAACATTCACAACATGCACTGTGCTATTCACACCCTCCAACTCGCTATTAGAGACGGCCTAAAGCAACAACACTGCGATAAATTACTGACGAAAACCGGCCATATAGTTTTTAAGCTTCGATCGCTAAATGTTTTGTCCCTTCTGGAAAAAAGAGAAAAAAAACGGCCAATACTTGATATGGCCACAAGATGGAAATCTACATATTTGATGATTAAACCCTTGTTAGAACTGCGAGAACCAATTTAAAGAATTAAGTTTGCTTTCTGCAGAAATTCATGTTTCACTTGTTATGTGGTCAAGCTTAGAAGGTATTTGCTTTGTGCTTGAAATGCCTTATTCTGTAACCGTAAACCTGCAGACCGAATCTTTAACGCATGGAGCATTTAAGGAATGGTGTGCACTTAAACGAATCCTGCAGAAAAGAGAAACATAACTCGCGCAAGAAATTATCACATCAAAGGAAAACGCCGAGGTCTTACTGCGGAACAGATTTTTTCTTGCTGGAGTGTTTGTCAAGTCCAGATATCGAATTTTGCTAACACAAGGGCAGATGAAAAATGCAAAAATTGGACTACATAAGTTACTCTAAAAAATTACCATTCTTCTAAATCTGTATCGAACTCAACTTCATCAAGCATTGAATCTGAAAAATTGCTAGACTGTGTTGCAAACGACAATCCACCGTGAACATTGGAAGAGGAAGAATTTGAGAGACAGCTTGACTTAGTCGAACAGCGAAGATCATTCAACATGCGCACTGATCTCATGTCAAATTAAATAAAATGAAATAAGCATTAAACAAAACTATCAAGAAAATGATTCAAATTGGACGACTTAAAGGAGAAAGTGTTTTGGGATGTTGTTACACGATTGAAATAGCCACTTCTCACTACGAAAGAAATCCTAAGTTCCATGCCGGATGCTCAAGTGTTCGTGAAGCGATTGTTTTCTTTCATAAAATTCATTTTGAATGATCAAAAATCATTGATGACTCAAGAATTACTGGAGGCCAGTGATGAAGGTCTGAGACCAGTTTTCAGGGTCTCGGTCTCGGTCTCCGCCTTTTGCTGGCGTTCTCGGTTTTTGTCTCATGATGACCTGGTCTCGGTCTTGTACTTTTTAAATTGGTCTCGAGAACGGACATTTTTTGATATTTTTGTTATTTAATGTGGTTATGATAATTTACTGCTTTCTTCATTATAAACAATTCCCTTTGCGAAATGAAATTGTTAGGTTAGATTGTTGATTAGATTCTGGTCGTGTCTAATTTGAAGAAAAGCTGATTGGAGAAAGAGTTAATTTTAGGGAGATACAGGGTTAGTTTTTGAGAAAAAGTAGTTGGTTCAAAATAAATTAAGTTCTTCTTGAGCATCTTGACAAATTAAAAAATTCCAAAAATTTTGGGCTCACTTTGGGGCCGCAAGAACAATTTGCGCGACGGTTTTTTCTCTTTTTATCTCTTAGAGCAACTAGTTTTCTTTCTTTTTACTTTCACTCCAATCGTTTTTTATTCTAATTAGATACGACCTTAGATTCTTGCCCTCAGAGGTGCCAAACATTTTTACAAATTATATAAACAAGCGAGAAACAACCAATAACACAAATGAACCAAATCTACAGCTAAGAAAATACTTGGAAGAAGTTTTAACAATGGCTGTGTTGCCTTCAAAAATTTTGGTTTTTGGAAAGAAGAATCTGAAGAATATCCTGCTCTTTTCAAAGACGCAAACCACGTCTTGTGCGTTCCCGCTTCGTTTGTTCCAGTTGAGCGGATTTTTAGCGCCGGCGGTTTGATCACGCGACCACATAGAGTAAGGCTTTTTTGTAACATGCTGGAGATGCTAGTTTATTTGAATGTAACTTTGGATTTTTGGAAAAATAAAAATTAATGTCATTAATAAAATTAAATTTTTTTACGAAAAATATTCTGATTTCAATCTCGGTCTCGATATCGATAGTTTCTCCTCTCGGTCTCGAACCTTAGGTCTTGAAATTTTTTGGTCTCGATCTCGGTCTTGGTCTCGAAAACATTTTATGGTCTCCGTCTCGAATCATGTGGTCTCGGCTACATCACTGCTGGAGGCCATAGTGTTTTTGCGTACTAATAATGCTCAATAATAAATCAAATTTTAAACGTTTATAGAGCTGTTGCATGAAATGTTACTGCTAATTTGCGTAGATAAATGGTGAAGTAGTAGACTTACCATACGTCCCGAATTTGGGGGGACAGTTTCAATTTTTAGGGCTTTGCCACGTTTTCGGCAGAAATCTTGCCAGAAATCCAAGATAGATTCCAAGTGCAGGCCTCATTTTTTTGTTTTTTTTGTAAAACACTAGTTTTTAGAGATAAAAATCATAATATCGGGAAAAGATTCGAAATGAAGACCTTTTTTTAGAAAACACTTCTTTTTTGGGACCAAAATCATGAAATCCGAGAATGATTCGAAGTGAAGACCTTTTTTTTAGAGAACACTCCTTTTTAGGAACGGTATTTTTTCTGTTAACAAGCGTCCCGGTTTGCCCCTTTCGAAATATGGTACGCCCATGATGTAGGCATGATAAGACTTGCCATTTCATTGTGAATTTTTTTAAATTTTCCTTTACACTTTTTGTTTACTTTTTAGTGGCTTGACACAAGATACTATTACTCAATTGTAAGTTTTTTCAATTTTTGTAATGCTTTCAAATTTCAATTCAAATTCACAATACACGTATTGCCTGGCTTTTTTATGGCAAAGAGCCTACGACATTTGCTCTATAGCAGATGTTTGAAAATACTGGAAGTTTAAATGCGTAATTTTAGAGCAAACTTGTTTAAGTTAATCACTTTATTTTCTGAACTAGAAAAAACATGATAAATTTTTACAAAACTCGAACTCGAACTTGAATTCTCAAAAAAATGGAAATGCTGAACTTGAACTTGAACTTGAACTCGTGAAACAAGCTGAACTCGAACTCGAACTCGAACTTGAACTTATGTTCGATAAAAAAATCGACCGAGTTCGCAACCCTAAACAAGACAAAATAAAACAAACGTTTTTGGCTAACTTAAGTCCTCATCAGGTTTTATAGTGAATAGTTTTTCATGACTTTAATCCAATTTACACAGAGAATCAATTATTTTTAAATACTGACTATGCAATTTTATACGGGACGAGAAAGGTTTTCCCCAAACACTGTAAACACATTAACGTTAAACCAAATTACATAAAAAAGAGATGAAGAAAAGAGCAGATTTTTTTAAATGTTAAGTAAAAACGATGTTCTATTAGCATATAACTGACTATTTAAATAAGGACTGGACTTTCTTATTAATAGAACTTCGTGTCTTTTGGTGTGAAATTTGGATTTACATTTACGCAATATCAAAAAATTATTTAAATCAAATTTAACGTTCGAATAGAAACCACATGATAAAATATGATTTTTTACGAATTATATCTACCCATTCCGATGTTCACGAGGGTTTGCTAATCGGCAAACGTCCTTTTCATAATCTGAGGCACTCGTCATCCTATTACAGGAGACCCACTGCACTGATGCAAAGGATTTGGTTCTTCCAAGCTACCAACTAGCTGGGTCTTCCTTAAGCAGGAAGCATGGCCTTGTCTATTAAGCAGGAATCATGGCCTTGTATATTTATTGTTTGACCGCCGGATCTTTTAAGGCGATTTAAATCGTATAGTCCAATTTCTATAAATGAACAAGAATAAATATACAGTAATCTAACTATCTTCAAACTTATCAATTTACTTACTCTATGAGATTATAGATTCACTTTCAAATTTACCACAGCTGGTGACGACACGACCATTCGCTACGACGAGGATTTTGAACTGAATGAATTAAAATCGTCAATAAAGCAAACGGCCACGCCGTCGCCAGTGAAACGTATAGTTTTATAATCAAAAAGGAAAAGGGAGCCGCTATTTAGAAGTAACATCGGAGATTAAGTGGTAGTGCGTGGACGTTGATGGTTATAAAATAGTCAACGTCTACAAACCTTTACTAAAGCGACTGCGATCCCTGGATCTTTCAGTGTTTCCTCACCCTTGTCTTTATGCTGGCGATTTCAACTAACGTCATGTTGATTGGGGTTACAATGATAACAATCCGGACAGTGAGTGCTTGGCTGACTGGGCAAGTATTAATGGACTTGCCCTCCTATACAACGCCAAGGATGCCGCCTGTTTTTATTCCGGTCGCTGGAACACTGGCACCAATTCCGATCTAGCTTTCGCTAGCGTAAGTCCAAACAGTCGCTTACAGGATAGACGTGTCCTTGAAAAGTTCCCCAGGTCACAATATCGACCTTCGCTCATTACACAACCAAGGTTTGCTTTGTCAGTGCCAAGCATGCCTGTTAAGCGATGGAACTTCCGCAAGGCTAAATGAAGTCGTTACATTGCTTTGACGAATAAATTCGCAAAGACTTTGTTGCCGCCTGATTCACTTAATGTGGATGCGGCTTACCAGGAATTCTGTAACATCATCAAGAAAGCAGCCAAAAGGACTAGGTATTAAAACAATTGTATTCCATGCTGGGATGCGGAGTGTAAATCCCTCCACACAACGTTCTTACAGTCTCCTCAGGCAGACAACTCGAGTTTGTGTGCTAAAGCTTTATTTGCCAAGCTTGACGACAAGGGGAGGAGGGATCGATGGTCAGAAACAGTTCGGAGCATCAACTTTTCACACTCTAGTCAAAAAACATGGTGTATTATAAACAACCTTACAGGTAGGTCACAACATTCTCTTTGTCACAGTCCAGTCTCAGCTGATGCTATTGCATCTCAGCTAGTCAGAAATGACAGATGCAAGGCTGTTGACCATAAGTCATCTCAACTTGTTTTTCAGAAAGTGTCTGACTTTAAGAGTGCGACAATACCAGACCCAGTAAGTATCTCTGACACTTTCTTACAGAGAGAATTTACTGCTGCTCTTCAACACTTAAAACCAGGTAAAGCTCCGGGTCTTGATTCCATTTGCCTAAAGCTTATATCCATGCTGAAGCTGCTTTGAAGTCCTGGTTACGTGACTTCCTTTCTTCCTGTTTTCGCCGATTGAAAATTCCCAAGATCTAGAGAAGAGCGCTTGTAGTTGCGATCCCAAATCCAATGAAGCCAGTGGGGGACCCAAAGAGTTATCGACCGATATCTCTGCTCTGTGTCCCCCTCGGATCTTCGAGAGGCTTATCTACGCCCGCATCAAGCTGTTAATCGATTCACTGCTCCCTAAAAAGCAGGCTGGGTTTCGACGCGGAAAGTCAACTGTAGATCAAGTTCTTCTGCTGACCTAGAACATCGAGGGTTCTTTTGAGGCTAAGAAGAAGGCCGGGTCCTTCACAGCATTCTGTTTTCAATGTTCTTCTCCCTCGCATAAACTTCCCCATATCCTCCTTAACGTGGTGCAATAATACCATTATCAAAAAATAATTGTGTCGTGACAATGCTATCAATTATACAAGTGCTACAAATTATGAATACAACTTCTGACAAAAAGTCAAAAATTTTTACAACTTCACCAAAAAAAGGTGTGGAAACTTTTGACCGAATGTTGAGAACATACACCTGCAATAGATTAACAAGATGGGCTTTTACATTCTTCTACAACGTGTTCAATGTTAAATATTATTTTATTTTTTAATTTTTATCTCTATATTTATCCTCCTGACTCGCAGGAAAGCGACGGAGGCGTTATACATAGGGTAAGCAATTACCCCGACCTGCTTCCGGAGATGCCAAGATATTGCTATCCGCTAGTAATTTAGTAGAGATATGACTGTAATTTAGAACTGCTTGTCAAGACCACCAAGCAGGGGAAAGTGCCGTAAAGTGTCTTTTCCAAGGACACAACAGAATGGCGCAAGTGGGTTTTGCACCGAGACCATGCTGATCATCAGTCCGCTGTCGACATCATCAGAATCACCATCAGAAAACAAAAAAATTCCGTGTACATTTGGGAAAAGAGTTTGCTTGCATCAACATCGAACTTCATTTCTCTCTAAAGGTTTATATTTTTAATGAATCAGCGAAAAAATGAAGAAACAATCTTAGTGATGACAATGAGCCTGTAACGATTAATGGCGCTGAAGTTGGCCGATTGCCGAAAAGTGAATAGTCGAATAACGCACTTCTGGCTTTGATAAAGGAAAAGTCAAAATAACCAAGGATGCTTAATATAAATAAAAAATAACAAGCGATATGCAAAGTGTAATGAAGCAGAAACGAACTAGAAATTATACACAAAGAGAAAACACACAGTTGCCTTACCGAACAGTTCACGTCGGTGCTGACTCACAGGAAAACGGTAAACACATAAATGGGTTTATATATTCAGGATTAGTACACAACACAAGGTCTCTAAGACTTCAAGAAAACAAGATAAAGCACTCAGTCTCACAGACTTCAAACACTCGCTACAACTATTGCAGCTAGTTGCCTCAAAAATTGAGAAGTGAAAGAAAACGCCAACGAGCCAGCAGTAATTGAACACACTGCAGAAACGAACTATAGTGGGGGGAAAAATTAACTGATAAAGAGTAAAGCGAATAAGGCGCTGGCAGCGAGTTCAGCAAATAATAAATAGGAAAGCAAAAGAAAGAAAAAAACACGTGCTTTGGTAATTTTCTTCGGAGTTTATTTGTCAGCAATGCTATTAGTGCTGTTCCATACAACATCAATGATTACAAGTGTTATTTTAACGGTTGTTGATTTGTCGATTTTTAATTTTTTTGTTATGTTTATTTTAAGTTATGCATTGTTTTGGTTGCAAATGTGATCGATCATTATAACTAAAACAGTAATTTAACTGTATAAAAATCTTGGCTGTTAAAAAGTACAGTAGTAATACAAAAATTTAATGGCTGTAAACTGTTCAAGTGGATATAAAGTTTGCGAAAGCTGATGCCAGAATAATACCAATGGTCGTTAATGCGCCATTTAGCTGTTCCGCATGAAATGCTTGCACAGACTCCATAAATTAAAGCAAATCAACTCGACTTTTATTAGACCCCACTGGTTAACAACGACGGTTTTTTTCGTAGTAGACCGAGGGTCAATAAGTTATTATTACCTAGTGCCTAAAAAAACATAAAATCTGTTTTATTGTTTCAATGTGTTTTCTTAGAAGATGATAAAAATAATTAAGCAACATACATTACGTTTTATTGACGTAAAAATTGACGCTTGCTTTTTGAATTGCTTGTAGTTAAAGCTCCGAGTAAGAGGTCATCAAACAATTAGTTTTGTAGTTTTGTTCTGCTACTTCTTCTTGCAAATAATTTCAGTGTTTCTACCCACAATTAATAGAGAATATTGCTTATACTTTTCAGGTGTAATCTTGAAGATATTTTAATAAATAAAAAAAGAAATCAATAGGAAAATATCCAGGTTAAGTTCATCTAACTTTAATTTATCAATCAAAAAATATATATTATATTCTACTGTATGGTCCGTGGAACAGAAATGAAAAAATAAAAGCTTTTGATAATGCTCAGATATAAATACTGATGAAAGTGAAAATCAAAATTAGGAAGATTTACTACAGATTTGACATCTTCTGTTTGTTGTGGACCCATAAAAACATGTCTTCTCAATGCAGATGCTTAATTAGGCGAATGTTGTTTATTAGAAATCTAAAAGAGATCTTAAAGAATCTAATAACAACTTAAAACTTTATAATTTTGTAGTTGATCGGAAGCAAGCTATAAATGAGGAATTGATTATACTCATTCATCTCAGCTTACTACCAAATATAATTAGTCTTCGTACTCAAAGAAATACAATGCCGTACAGTAATTAAGTTTTTCTCTTTAGAAAAACTGTGAACGGTTGCGGAATTTTTTTCTCCAACTTTTCACAGTTTTTGACGAAGAAATAAAAAAATATTAAAGACTTTTTTTGGTCTTCAATTAACCCAGAGAAAAAAATATTGCCTCCGGTTTTTGGTGAATTTTTTGTTCTTATTTGGTTGCAAGATGACTTTTACAGAACAAATTGTGATCAAAAAATAGTTTTCGTGTAATAGATTTTTGCATGCAAAACATCGAATTAAAAAAGTTGATAAACACATAGAAGAATAAAAAAATTATTTTATTAACATCATTTTTTTAAATAAAAACTGAGAAGTTGGATTTGATGACTACGCCGCAGCTGTATTAGCAGTACAGGTTCAACAATAAAAAAATTGATTGAGAGCGGCAACGTGGTCTGGTGAGAAACAATTCTGTTTTTTTGTGACTTTCATTTACCTGTTTTCGGTTCAATTCCTACTTTCATCATGTTATTGTCATTGTAAAAAAAGCATTTGACGTTACTCCTCTTTATAAGGTGACCTCAACAAGGTGATCTAAATAAAGACACTTAACGTTGTAAATAATTAAAAAATAAACAAATAAAAAATTTCAACTGGACAGCATTAGCTTTGGATCTTTAAGAGCAGGTTATCGGTAACGGCTTAACTGATTAAAATACAAAACCTATTTTTTTCTCATATTTGCTTAGTTGTGTTTCAACTTTTAAAAGCAATAACCCCTAGTTTCTAATAACATTTTATATAAATAGAAAAATTAATAGAAGAAATAAAAAGTAGATTAGAGGTTAAAAATGGAGAATAAGCAAACCGGATATACAAAAAAGAAGCCTTTGGGAAAATTAAGGACAAAAAAAGTCCACACAAAAATGATATTTACGTGACATTAAATCAACTAAATTATAAAAAAGCCTTGTATTAATACTAAGTTTTAATAGTATGTTGCTTATAAGGGTTTCGAAATAATAAGAAGAACAAATAAGGCCTTATAACGTACGTCAGGCCTATATATTTTTAACTATACATTGATTACATGCTTGTCACCGAGCATAGGCCATGCATGAATTGAAAAAAGATCTAAAACGTGTTATAAGTTTATTTAAACTTTTACTTTTTTAACCAGTAAAATCACACTGTACGTGTAGGCTAATCATTTTCAATTATTAATTTATTTGAAAAACAGTAAAATTAACCATACACATATTGGAAAAAAATTAAACAACATTTTATTTTGTTTTAGCTTAGCTGAAGTGTCAACATGTATTTACTAAAATATTTTCTTATATTTTATTTATTTTCAACGGTTTTTGCCTATAAAATAGGTATTTGCAAGTGGGTGACTTCTCAAAACAAACAAGAAGAGAACGAATTTTTTGAGTCTTTGATTTTAAACCAAAACATTAATTTTATCCTGAAAAAAAGAAAAAAACGTGATAACGGAGCATTGGGTGAAAAAGAAAAAAGTGAAGTGGAAAAAATAAAGAAAACCAAACTTTATGAATTCAAATCTGCGATTGATGGTTTGTTTGTTTGTAATTGCTATGACAATATTTTAAATTATGTTAGTAGAAGGGAAGGACTGGTTTGATGACCGTTTGATGCAAGGCGCTGTCACCCTGACGTCGCACACGCCTGCAACGTCAGTGCACAAACAATCTAACCCCTAAAAACAGGCTAACCCTAAAGAGCAATTTAACCCTAAAGAAAACTACTAATTCTAACTCTAAGATAGACAGTATTGAATTCAATTTTCACCCAAGACAGTTGCTGACAGCAATCAAACCTAAAAATAATCTAACCCTAGACTGTATTTTTAAGAGAAGGCTTCAAGCGATCAAGATGTCCAGTCTTCTCATGGAGATATGGAAAACTCTTTTCTTAAATTTTGTTTGCTTACATAATTTCAAATCAATCACTAAATCAAATTGATTCTTTTTCACCCTTATCTTCGCTCTTTAATTAAAATTTCTTTTGGCAATGGTCTACTGTTTCATTTTAGCAATTAATTTTTTATTTTTTAAATTGTAATATAAATTTCTAAGCAGTTACTAAATGCTATTGACTTCGTTTATTTGTTTATTTTGCTATTTTGCTGGTCTGTAAAAATTTTGTCAATATTATTATTATTATTTTTTTATTCACGAATTCTGTTGTATAAGTTTTTATTTTTTATTTTTATTACTTTTATTATATATATATATATATATATATATATATTAGAACAAATGATTGGAAAATGCTGGGAGGAGATACTACTTGTCTGAACACAACGATTTTCAAAAGCAACGTGTTTTGTGTATTATATGCGATACAAATATTCGACAAGGCCCTGTTTCGTCCTTAAGGGACTCATCAGGAATATGAACGTAAAGCATATTGCAGTAAATACACTACGAGGGATGGCAAAAGTTAGTTATATGCACCTGGCAATGATGGTGTTACCGGGTAAAGAACCGGACACGGCCATCAACATCATGACCCGAGATAGAGAACTCGGCACGAGATGACGATTATAATGCGCATATATAATTTTTTTTTGTTTTATTTTTATTTATACATTATTTGTTATGTTAATCATATTTGATTTTTTTTCATCAACTTCGAACAGCATAACAATTTTTTTATGTTATGTTTTCTTTAATATCGTTAATATCTGCTTATTATTTGATTTATAAATTCGTAATTCTTTTGTATATAATCATTATTATTATTATTTTTGTATGTCACAAAATGCATTCAGAAAAGGTTTCTGGATCTGGTGAGGTTTCTTTTTATGGATTATTTTTCTTTACTCACCTTGCTCAATTGAGCTAAATTCCCATCTTTGCTAGTTGTGCCACCCCTCATCATTATGCAGACTAGTTATGCACTGGTTATTCAATCTCTCAATTTGTTTGATAATATTATTATTATATATTATTTTTTCTTACTCATTTCTTATATTTTTATCTGATTAAGTTGTTGCGGCCATCCTTTCTACTGTTTGGTACTTTTACTTTCTGATTATCTTATGCATGTTTTAACGTCTGACGTTCTGCTGCTTCTTCCTTTTCTTGATCTTTTTAATATTTATAATTTTTGTGTTAAAGTGTTTAATAATGATTGAGAATAAAATAAATGAATGAATGAATGAATGAAACAAAATAAATTTTTTATTTTTATCTTTCTATTTCAAAGTTTAATACTGAAATATAGAAAACAAATCTTTAAACATTTCAACTCTCGTTCCCAATTGCCTAGGAAAAATTTTTATACGGGTTTTAAAAGTACAGTCTAGGTTTAACTAGGACTAAAGATACAGCAACTGTCTCGGGTGGGAATCGAATTCAAGACTGTCTATCTTAGGGTTAGGATCAGTAGTCTTCTTTAGGATAAGATTGCTTTTTAGGTTTATCCTGTTTTTAGTGTTAGATTATTTGCGCACTGATGTTGCAGGAGCGCAATGCGTCCGCGCCAGCGCTTCACGACAAACGGTCACCAAATTAGTCTTTTCCTACAATTTATGTTAATTTCTTACTATAATTTTTAAGTAAGGTAGAAGAACAGATAGCAATAAGCGAAAACAATCGACACAATAACAAAAAATTTAATTAAGTTTAATGATATTACGCTATCTTTGTTTTTGATGTTAAAAAATAAAAAAGCTATTTGAGAAAACAGTTTCAAAAATTTTTTTCACTTAAAAACATTTTTAATTTTCATTTTGTTTTATCTCTATATTTATCCGTCTGACTTGCAGGAAAGCGGCGAAGAACAAGCAATTACCCTGACCCGCTTTCGGAGATGCCTAGATACTGTTGTTCGGTTAAAATTGTTTGTTTTAGTTTTTCAGTTTTATAGAGATATGACTCAAGTTTAGAACTGCTTGCTAAGACCGCCAAGCAGGAAAAATTGTCGAGAATTGTTTTTTTTAAGGACACAACTGAATGGCGCGAGTAGGTTTTAAACCGAGACTGTGCCAATTACAATTCCGGTGATCTTAACCACTCGCCCATACTCCCCACTAAACCTGCAGTAAATCTAAAAATTGTAAAAAAAGATTTAGAAAATGTCTAATTTTAATTGGGTTCAAAAACTTTAAAATGGTTTTCTTTAACTGAAGGTTGTATTGTCAAAGTCTATCCAATCTAATCAGTGGTAACTTACTTAAAAACTGTAAATATTATCGAATTATTAAGTTCTTATTTTGTTGTTTAGAGTTAAAATTAACTCAACAGAATCGTTTCCTGGATTTGAACAAGGATTTGAATGATTTAAAAAATACGCTTCAAGGTAAGGGTTGGTTGGTGCTAAATCGTCACCCAAGTAAGTTTTCGTTTTCAATCCTTTTCTTGTTCTCATTTGGAAGAATATTCAAATTTTATCCGTTTTATTTTTTGCAATAAAATAACATTTTTTATAAACGTATAGAAATTAACTATTTCAGTAAGTCTTCAAATTCAAACTTCTGTAAATGTAAACTACCATCATCATATCGTAATTGATCTGGAAATGTGTCATTTTACACGTGTTTGCTGGAAAAGTATTTGTTTGTAAATCTTCATTGCAATTAGTCGTGAAAGTAAACCGGAATGCTATTCCGATACAAGATTTGCTGCCAGATCGCCATTCTGAGAAGAACTAATTCTATTGCAATCTGACAATTCATGATGAGAGAACACTAATACTCAGGTCAACAAATTTCAAAAGATTTTTCTTTCTTTTATGGAAATAGAGTTTCCTATAGATTTTTGGGCGCTAAATCCAAAAATGACAATAAAAACCTTTGATTAGCTGTCGCTTTTAAATTATTTTTAATTTTAGTTTTCTCTGAATGCAGCCATTAACGCTAATGTAGCAACAGAAACATACATATTCACAATCGCATTCTTCTAGCTGTCCTACTGTAAGACAAGCCCGGTTGATCTCGAACGAGAGTCCAACAGTGATTAGCTCACATTTTCCTTGGTACTTTTTTTCTACTGTAAAAGCTGCTTTATTACCGTCGACAGTTTTTTTATATGAGCTACATATCCAACAAAAATTGATGGTAACATATTTCTATTGTGCAGCAACACAGCTTTTAGACTTAGTTTTGACAAATCAATAAACAGTCTTCATTCTTCTGGTCTTTGGGAGTATCCAAAGTCTTTCATAATACGTACTTCCAACATCTGTTTAATATACAAGTTTCTTTTTCATGCTAAAAACCTGGGCAAAAGACGGTTGACGTCTACAAAAAGTACAAACATTGACACCATTTTGAAGCAAACTCCGTTGTTTGAACCTGAAAGCCAATAGCTCAGCTTTAAGCTTTGGCAAATCAAAATTTCTAACAAAACCATTTTAAACTATATTATAGTAAATTATAGTAAGTAAATTATAGACCTGCTTTTATCAACATTTCAACGACTTGTATTTCATAATTTTAATAGCAAAATTTTCTATCTGAAAATGCGGCTATATTACGATGCTTTTAATTCTAGTCAATACTGTTCTATGACATTATAATAGATTGCATGTGTGAGCATTAAGCAATTGGCACGATTGCGATTTAAAGCCTTGTCGCTTGGTTCTGTTGTGTCCTTGTAAAAAGATACTTTACGGCACTGCTCTTTTGCTTAAAATTTGTTTAAACACTAAAAAGTACCATCTGTAACATTGTGCATCACGCAAGACAAACCCGAGCTCACTTCCCCAACATGTTTTTGAGTTTTAAACTCTTATAAGGGGCAGTCTGCTTTCCCAGGATTTGCAGCTCCTATCAGTGCAGCAATGCATGTGGTAGAAGGTCACAAATCATACATTTTTCTCATTATATATGACCAGCTCTGGGACTAAACCTGGTTAAGCAGACTGTCCCTGATGAGAGTTTAAAACTCAAAACCATGGTCAGGCAGTAAGCTTGGGTTTGGCGTGCGCAATACACAAGGCCACAGATGGCACTCATAGTGCGAACTGAAATGTTGGCGTTAAAAAAGTTCTGGTAAGTCGCTTCCATATCAGGTAAATTCAGCAGCAACAAAGTCTTTCAAATTTATTTGTTCAAGCAATGTAATCACTCCACTTGACATTGCAAAGATTTCATCGTTCAACTGGCATGCCTAGCACTGGTTAAGCAAAACTCAGTAATGTAAGGTTAATTGGCGAGGGTCAACGCTTTAATTAAAAAAACTTTTTTTTGATTTATTTTGAAGATTTTTTGTTGTAAAAAAAGTCCTTGAAGATTATGCATTTTTTGTACTTATTGATTAAACCACCAATGTGGAGTCGGAGAAATTATTTTTCAACTCAACCAATTCAAAGTTTTCAACTCAACAAAATTAAATAATACAACACCAACTTTAGCTCATGTAAAAAAGGAGTCCGACTCCACTCTAAAATATCCGGCTATAGGAACTCAGACTTCATAATATAGTTATTACATAATTAAATATAATTAATATATATTATTAAAATATAGTTAAATAAGCAGGGTTGTGCAGTCGGAGTCCCCGGAATCGTATGTTTTAGAGCGGAATCGCATTAGATTTGATAAAATTGGACTTGCTAGAAGGAATTAGTTTTTTAGATTTGGTGGAGTTGGGAATCGGAGTTCTTATTGCTTTTCGAGACTATGTATAGAAATGGAGGCGCTAGTACATAGGGTAAGCAATTACCCTAACCTGATTTCAGAGATGCATGCCAAGATATTGCTGTCCCGTTTGAAAATAATTTTGTTTTGTTTTTTAGTTTTATAAAGATATGAGGAAAATTTAGAACTGCTTGCCAAGATCGCCAAACAGGGGAAACTGCCTTAAAAACTTTTTTCTTGAGGACAGAACAGAATATGGCTCGAGTTAGTTTTGAACTGAGACCATGTCAATCACAACCACTGCGCTTTAATGCGTTTTAATCGCTCGACAATTAGGCCTCCAAGGTTATAAAATCAGAATCGCTTGAGTTGCACGTTTAAGGATGAAGTCGGAGTTGACTTTTCAAATGTTCTAGAGTCGAAGTTTAAATCGTAAAATTTTAAAGCGCTTGAGTTAGATTCGGAAAATTTTTTCAACTCTACAACCCAGGTTATATGTCACACTTAGCAATTAGGAAGAATTCAGCAGATAAGGAGCGACACCTCCTCGGAATTTTTAAAAATATAACATAAAAACTAGCTCTTAGCAAACGTAATTATCATTCCAGAGTTAACATTTCAGAATGCCTTCTCTTGTCAGTAATTAAGAGTAGATTAAAATTGAAATTTTTTTTATTTTTACTCTTACACTCAACCGCTGATCAAAGCACTTTTTTCTGTTAAGTTAATGCAATGTCTAAGTATTGGAAATGATAAAAGATTACAAGTGGTAACTTTAAAAAAGTGCCCACAATTCTCAAAGAATTTCAACATTTTAGGAAGGGCTGAATTCAAATGAAAACTTTCTGTTTATTTGTTTGTCTCTTCACTTCCAAAAGCTAGACACAATTAAGTACATTTCGAAACATTTTTTATAAAAATATTTTTTTAATATTTAGACAAATTTTTCAAAACAACCCCCAAATCAAAACAAAGGTTTAATTTTCAAATAAAAAGCCAAATTTGGACGTCATTATAAAGCAAAAATTGTTTTTAGTTTGCACTTCAAATCAAAATATGACTTGTTTAAGTACTCGTCGTATTTCGCTTGCTTATTTTTGAATCATTCAGATAATAAATATGACTATAGCTTCCAGCAATTACCCAAAAATTGGACTTAGAGTGCCTAAAAAAAATAGGATTGCCATACCAACTCCAGCACATCTAAAAAAGCAACTCCGGCTTCAGCATATTTAAAAAACTACTTTGGTTTCGACTCCAACCGAAAATATGCGACTCCGATTTCTGATTTTGACTCCATAACTCTGGCTTAAACTAAAACAAATTATCAAAAGTCTTTTATCTGGTCTCGGTTTCGGTCTCCAAAGTCTCATCTTATCTCGGTTTTGCTACCCCAAAATCTCGTCTCGGTCTCGAAGCATTGTGCTCGACTCCACCATCTCTGATTGTGTCTGATGTCAGCGATTATAAGAGAAAAATGTTTGAACAGACTAAGTTGTTAGCTATTTTTATTATTTGTCCTTTTACTATTTTAAGTTGTTTGGCTAAATTTTTAACAAAATAAAGTCTATGGAATGCAAAGGAAGATTAGTCAATATTGTAAGAAAAGAAAAGGAAGTAACAATGAAATATCCAGTGCAATAGCAATTACATTTCAAGACGAGCGCAGTTAGCGTCCAAAATAGCACAATCAGCAACCACTAATCTACACATCAAGATCATTCTCGTTCCAATTTAATTCAAGAATCAAGGTGAACTATTTATTCATTAGTAAGAAATGAAGAGCAATATGTAGAAATTAGACGCAAAAACATTTGTGTGCATGCTAATGACAGAAAAATTAACTGCAGTCCGTGTGGAGAATTGGAAGTCAGAGCATCTTGTGGTGTTAATATTTTTACTCAATGCAGAGAGCGCAATGTTGCTTTCAAAATACTAAATACAAAATATAAATTCGTGCTACAAAATACAAATTACTGCTTCTTTAAATGAAAGTAAATTTGCCATTTCTGCAATATTAACAACAATAAAGTCAAAAAAGATGTTTTAGAACAAAATAGAAATGCCCTTACCTATAATAGAGCTATCCAAAGAACATTGACTAGTTTTTTTTAATTATTTATTTGAAAAGGTAATGCAATAAAATGTATGCTATGTAACGCTAAAACAAAAGCGAAACAGCTTGCAGTAGGCCTGGTAGATCAAAAATGTCGTTAAACTCAGTAAATCTGCAATGCTTTCTATTTAAAAACTTTTAGGTATACATATTTGATTTTTAAAAAATTGTTGTGATATAAGTTACAATATTTTTTGCACTTTCGATATCAGACAATGCTTTCGCTGGTAACAAACTTTTGATAAAAAAAAAATTCTGATACTAATAAACAACAACACATAAATTATTATGCAAACGTACATAGCACAAACTTTTGATCAAATTTAATCAAATTATGACTCTATTTCTTAAAAAATTTTTAAACAGGCGAAACTTAATTGTTGTCATTTCAGAATTCATACTATGTTCAAGCAATCCTTGTGTAAACGGAATTTGTTCTCATCAAAACAACACATACGTATGTTCCTGTAAAGCAGGATACCAAGGAAGAAGCTGTGAAACACGTAAGTAAAACATTGGTTAATATATCCAAACTAAAAATTTTATTTTCTTCAAGTAGCCTACTTTATTTTATTTATTTATCTCTGTATTTATCCTCCTGACTCGCAGGCGCTATACATAGGGTAAGCAATTACCCCGACCTGCTTCCAGAGATACCAAGATATTGCTGTCCGCTAGTAATTTAATAGAGATATTACTATAATTTAGAACTGCTTGCCAAGCGGGGAAAGTGCCGTAAAGTGTTTTTTCCAAGAACACAACAGAATGGGTTTTGAACCGAGAAATGTTGATCATCAGCCCGGTGCTTTAACCACTCGACCACGCTGCCGACAGTTGCTTATAGTTTATATACTTGTTTATAGTAAAAGTCTTTTAAAAGTTCGTCTCACATAAATGTTCTGGCATGTGTTCATGTCGTTATAAAACATGTTTTTTCAAAAAAGTTAAAGGATTTGAAATTTGATCACTGTTTGATTTTTAATAATTCAATTATGGAGCAAATTTTTGTGTGAAAAACCCTGTCTAAACTTAATCATTAGCGCTTCTGGCTATAACTGGTAGAAATTGCAGCAACCGTTTAATTACTATTAAATATTAATAAAATTGTATCTGGATAATTATTCAAAAACAATTGTCCGAAAACAGTTGTTCGATTTAGTAATTGTTTGAAAACCAGAACCAACATTTTACGAACAACCAACATCTTACATGTTGCCTCAGCAGTGTAGCACCATAAGATAGTTTTATTGCGCAAAGCCACGAAATGATGACGGAACATGAGCGATCTGTCGAGTTTTACTACAAAATAAGTAGGATTAAAAAAAATGCTAAAAATCTAATGCTGTATTAAAAAATTAGCTCACGTTGGCTTCCTAGTTATTTAAATTATTATTATATAAATACGCTAAAAGTGTAGTCATGTCTTAACTAAAAGTCCCTTCAAAGGCTTTCCAGTTTCTAGAGCAGTGTAATAATGCTAGGTTGTCTGCGTCGGTAAACTTTCTGGAAATCATGGAGGGCAGATGAAAACGTATACATACAGGTTGGAAAAGAGAGGAGCCAACACCGATCCCTAAGGAACGCCGTTTTTGAGACAATATATCCTGCTTTGCTAGCTGTCACCAGTAGTAAGAATGAAACTTCGGTTTGGACAAACTCCATGATCATTTTGACCATGTGCTTATCCGGCAGAAGTCTCAAGCAGCTTGCACGTAAGACCACGGTGCCGAACAGAGTCATATGCCGCCGTTAGATTGGCAAATTGACAAAAAAATCCTCGTCTTTTTCTGTCAATAGAATGACTTGGTCCACGGTTGACTTTTCGTGTCTAAAGTCAGCCTAATCTATAGAGAGCAATAGATTCATAATTGGTTGGGCCCGTGCGTAGATAAGCTTCCCGAGAATCTTGAGAAAAATACGGAGCAAAGGAATTGTTTGATAACTCTTTGGGTTTCCTATAGGCTTCATCTGCTTTGGGATCACGATTATCAGCCTTTGTCTCTAGATCTTGGGAATTTTGAATTGGTGCAAGCAGGAAGAAAGAAAATCATGTAATTAGAACTTTAAAGCAGCTCCAGCATAAATCTTTTGATACTAATTTTAATAATTTCACATTTGACTTAGATTACTGATTAGTTAATCAATTTAAATTTATATTCAAATTCTCGTCATTTGATCATGGTATCTAATACTAAAAAGAAAAAATTTCATATACCGGTACATGTAATTTTGCTGCCCGCTGAATGTACTTGAATTTATAATTTGGCCCAATTTAAAAAAAAGGTTAAACATCTTTGGCTTATATGTTTAATAACTTTTTTCTTAATGATATAGGGGTTTTGAATTAAGGTTCGATTACCATCTTAGCGTGATAAGAAAGTCACCAACTGCAAATTTTAATTTTAATTTTAATTTAAAAGTTCATTATCAAGAAAACGTTAGCAGAAAATCAGTTTTATATAGGGCCAGTACAAATCTATTTCGTACGCAAGGCAAACTTTAATTTTTCGTTTTATTGCATCATTGCAATTTAATAATAAATGAACTTGAAGATGTTTTTTTGATATTTGCAACAAAAGCTGCTTTGTTCGTTTACTATCATTTTGTTGCTAAAATTAAATTTCCTTTATTTTGCTGAAAATTGCTTTTGTATTCTTTATTTCTTGCACTCCAGTGATATCATTTTTGCTAATTTTAATATTAAGTAGACCATCATAAACTTCTTGTTGTTCATAAATATGCTGATTGCAAGGAAAATTTTTTATTACAATCCCACTTCGTTTTGCTTTTCTCTGCTTTCTCTTTTTGCTCCGCGCTTTCGTTATTAACAACACAATTTCTCATTGCAACTAAGATGGAATGCTCTTCATTAAAATGGATCAAAAATAAAAGTTTAATCAAAAGTAAAATGTTAAATCTCTAATAGATTTTTTAAAAAAAGTTTTTTGAGGGGTGTAGTAAAGTCTTGTTTTTTTATTTTATTTATATAATCTTAGAAAAATATACCTCTGCATGCTTCGTTTATGGCAATGATTCTCAAACTGTGTGCCATGAGAAATTTTCAAGTGTGCCGCGACACCTTTTAAAAAACATAATCCTTTAGATAAGCGGTTCTTAACCTTTTCGATCAAGTTTTTCACTAAATCCAATGATCAAGTTCGAATTACCCTCCTGATATTTTTAATGACGATATTTTATGGGACGCAATTTAGCCAATTGTGACTAGTAGCTCTGTGGTGTAACTTATAGGGTTTGTATAATAAACATAACAATTAAAAAGATTTCATTTATTTACATCTTATCGCATCAACAGTAAAAGGAAAGTGCTCGTTTTAATATAATTTTTGCGAGTGGTTTCTCTTTGTGAAGATCTCGATGTAAGGATTTACGGTTGAAAGCGGGCAGTGCTAGTGACTACACATTTTTGCTTCACACTAGATGTCAACGAAAAATTACGACTCCTTAAAAAGTAGACTGGCATACTTTTATACTAAAAAATTGTATGTTGGGAGCCATTTCCCACTCCCTTGTTGATCTATCAAATAACATAACTTAAATTTCAATTTAACCTTAATTTAACCTTAATTAACTAAAATCAGCTTTTTCACATGATTTTCTTAACCTTGAATCTAATTACCTACTTTAGCTACCGTGACAACTTTTAAAATCATTTGGCTGTGTGGTCAAGCAGCTTAGAGCACCATATTGATGGTGCACGAAAACAACATAGTTGTGCTTCTAAACCTACTTGTGTCATTCCGTTATGCCTTTTGAAAAGGCATTTTATGGCGCTTTCCTATGCTTGACGGTCTTAGCAAGCAGCTCTAGCTTTCAGTCGTATCTCATTTGAAAAATAAAAACTTAAGTAACCAATAATAAATTTCAACTGGGTAGTAAACTAATGTCTTGGTCAGTGGTGGACATTGCGTGAGGCGAGTGAGGCAGTTGCCTCGGGTCCCCTTGCTTTTTGGGGGGCCCCCTTTTTGAAGATACCGCATATAGTTTCATTTTGCTGTATATCTTTTTAAAGATCACTATGAAATTATTACGAAAAGCGGGAAATCTTAGAACGAATTCATCTGAGAACCTTTTTTTTTAGATATCATTATGAAGTTGGGACGAAAAGTGGGAAATACTGTACAAGATCGATTTAAAGTGAATAAACCTTTTTTTTAGAGATCACCACGATTCTGGGAGAAAAATAGCGAAATACGAGATCGATTTAGAGTGACGACTTTTTTTTTCTTAGAGATCACCATGATTTTGGGACGAAAAGTGGGAAATGCGAGATCGATTCGAAGTAAAGACCTTTTTTTCTAAAGATCATCATGACTTTGGGAGAAAAATAGGGAAAGACGAGATCGAAGACCTTTTTTTAGAAAACACCAATTTTTGGGAATCCTGATTAAGATTTTGCCTCGGGGTCCTAATTTTAAATATCCATCACTGGTCTTGGTATCTCCGGAACTAGATCGGCCGTGGTCAGGGTAATCCCTTGACGCCACCCTAAGTGTAATGCCTTCAGCGCTATACTTAGGGCGACGTTTTACTCTTTATACGCTTTTGGCGACTTTATACGCTTTCGGCGACTTTATTTTTTATACGCTTTACTTAGAGCGACGACTTACTCTTTATACGCCTTCGGCGTTTTCCAGTAAGGCAGGAATATAATCATTAAGATGAAAAATATTTAAATAAAATAAAACGGTCCTTTTTTCGATTGCGACTTTTTAAGTAAACATAATACGTAATTACAAAAATTTGCTTTTGGATTTGTAAATGCTAGTCTTAAATAAAAATAATTTGTTACTCTATAATCGGATTGACTTCCTTAGATATTGTGGTCATTTCTACAGCATCAAACCAGGAAAAATTCCCCACTAGTGGGAAATTTTCCACCGCTTAGAAAACACTACTTTCGATTGTTTCAAATTTTAAAACGCTTTAGTTTTCTTAAATTTTTGTAGGGTTTTATTTTGCACCTATAATAATTTAGTGGTAGACCGCACGCTATAGTAGCACCGAAATTTCTCCTTAAATTTGTAGTTTGTAATTGACTGTTGAATAGTATGTGATTTTTTTTTTATAGACTAGTTGTTATAAAAAAAATAACAACATAAAACTAAAAAAGATCTTCAGTTTAATTCAGGTGACAAAAAATATATAGCAACTACTCTGCAAAAGTCAGCATTCCGTTCAGTTTACACTGTATTCTTGGATTTTTTGAAAACGCCACTTGTATAGATTATCTAAACTGTACGTTGTTAAAAAAAGTTAAAAGGATCTTTTAGACTGCGGAAATATTTTTTAATGTTTATGGTATTAAATGCATTAATATACCAATAAGAGCGGCATAGTGCATCACGCACGACGATGACCAGATTCTTTGAAATGTATTTGAGTGGTTGGCAGACGACGCCAATTAGAGCCATTTGCAGTATGTTGCATTATACTCACCGAACCCGAGCTCATTGTACGAGGATAGTTTCAACTTTTGACCTCTCATCAGGGACAGCCGGCACACTCAGATTATGTTTGCAAAACTGGTCATATAAGGAAAGAAATCTAAGGTTTTTGGACTCCTATCAAATGCTTGATATAATTTTATAATGTAATATATTCTAAACAATGAATAATAACCATTAAATCAACCAACCGCATCTAAATCCAAATTGAATGTGTCAAAATTTTTCATTGAAAAAAATTATTTTCTAAATAAATAAAAGAAAAAAAACGATTGATGTGGAGTTGGATTTATTAAACAGTGGAGCACTTACTTTTAAAGTATTAGCATTGCTTTGTAAACAATAAGATGTTTTTATAATTTTTTACTTATTTTTTATAGGTACTACGCCCAGTAGTGCTAAAAGCGAAGCGACAACCAAAGTTAATCAAGCTTTTGCAGGTTATTTAATTTAGCATAATCATTCAATATAAACAATTGAAAATACGCTACGTTAAGTTGACGAAAAACGTCATGCATTTTCAAAACAATAAAAGTGATCAAATTTGTGTTTTACTCTTTATTCACTGTAGTTTAAACTTTGAACTAAGTATGTTCGTTTGTTTTTTTAATAAGTGACAGCAACTGAAAGCGAAACATTGGAAACAACGCCATCAACTGAAGCGCAATTATCAACCTCAACCGAACCAAGTAGGCTAGATTAACTGACGAATAAAAGTTACTTAATATAAATCTTGAATTAAGAAATAAATAAATGAAGTAGAGAGATTAATACTATATTGTATGTTTGAACTAATAAACCTTAAGCTTTTTCAAAAAATAATTTTAAAAAATTAGCCAAGAAATTTTGGATAATATATTGCAGTACAGACGCTCTTCGACTTACGTTCATTCGTTTTACGTTTTTTCGATTTTACGTTTTTTTTTTTGAAATCACCATAATTTTGAGAGAAAAATACCAAAAAAGGAGATCGATCCGAGGTGAAGACCTTTTTTTTTAGGGATCATCATGATTTTGTCAGAAAAAAGAAAAATACGAGATCAAAGCCCCCCCTTTTTTTTTTAGAGAAAACCAGCTTTTGGGAATTCTTGCCTCGGGCCCCTAACTTTGAATATCCACCACTGGTTACTCACACAATGTATAGTACAGTCTGAACGGTCATACATTACTGGAACGTACAGTAACAACTTAGGTTCAATTTTCAAGTTACGTTCGGCCGTTCGGAACGTAATTAAAACGTAAGTCGAGGAGCGTCTGTACTTAATAATATCGGTAATTGTTGCTGACCAGCAATTTTCATTTTTGATAGCATGACCAAAATTGCTGAAATTGTGAACCATCTCTAGCAATAACTAAAGTAATGACGCATTATGTAATTTAAAAAATATTTTAAATTTTTTTTCAAAAATATTGCTGAATTTTTTAATCGAAAAACATCGATAATTGATAAGCATCGAACATGACGGCATATTGACATATACTTAAAAATGAAAATAATGTTATATTGCTATTTGCTATACTGTTAGCTCATTGAAAAAAGTTTATATCCTTTATAATAGTTTCGACAACTAAAAGTGAAACCAAAGTAATGGTGCCAACAACTAAATCACAAACAACCACAACTGAACCGGGTAAGCAAAGCTAATAATTTTACAAAATTTGATTGCAGGTTTAATGCTGTAGAAAATAGCGTTGGACTAATCAAGAGTCAAGATCCTCTTAGTATGTGAAATTAAAATGATAATTGAAAGCGATAACTGATCAAGAATTTTATTCTACAACGTGAAATCGAAAATTAATTTAAGCTTTTTTTGTCTTGTTAGTTATTTTTCCAATTTTCTCTCTAGAAAAAATATTCATTTTCTGAGGAGAGCGATATACGCTTGAAACTAAAAAACAAAGCCACTTTGTATGGTTTACCGCAGTGGAATCCAAAATTAAGCAAACGATAGAAACCAATAAAACAGTGCGTTGATTGTAATTATTTGTTTCGATTTATACATTTATTTGTTTTTTTTCAAAAGCTTTGACAACTGAAAGAAAAAAGCAAAGACCAAAACAAACAACTAAATCCCAACTACCCACAACCAAAGCATGTTAGTTGAATCTTTTTCTGCTTTTCATTAAAGAGGTTAAAAACAAATTGTCATGCTTATTCTAAAGTCAGTACTACAAAGTAACTGACTATTTACCGCGAAGATCAGATAGATCTTTATTCGATGGCTGTGGCTTTCAAGCGAAATTGCGCGAGTTTGACACTCACTTTAACAAACAGATTTTTCTAATGCCCTTAGAAAAAACACTATGCCATAAATTTGAAAATTTGTCCCACTGCTTACCTTAATTGACCTAAACAGAAAGAAGTAACAAGGCCATTACAGCTATACGTAAAAGAAGAGTTAACTTTTGATAATTTAACTTTTAAAGGCAACGTCACCGAGGTGGTTAAAAGCGTCTAAATTAATGAAAAACGGTGTCAGTTCAACTCTTGTTGTTGTTGGTCCTCTTCCAAGAATATCTTGGGGAACCATCCTTTAACCTTTTAAAAAAACCAATCTAGATCCCCCTCTCAAATGACCTCTGCTGTTTCCAAACGTTTAATAACAGATTAGTGCGGCAAGATGTTGTGTTGCCGTTGTTACTTTGCTACAGTGAAAGAGGTGATTAGTTTCGTTTGTGTGTATCAAACATAGTGGGCATAGTGGTGTTGAACATCAGGGTTTACTGTATTAAGGTAAATTTGCAAGAGTGGTCATTTTTTGGCTTTAAGCTGTACCAGTTTTGTATGTATATGACTTGGTAATATTTGTTCTGATATACAAATTTTTATGAGTTGTGGTGTTAGTAGCTTTGCTATTATTTATTGTGAGGTGATGATTGTGTAAGTGTACTTGAGGCTGTCTTTACATTCCTCAAGTATGAAGTCTGGACCTGAGATGATGATGTTATTGTGTTACTGTTATGAAAGATAGTGGTTTACATGTTTTGTGTGGCTCTAAATGTGCACTGAGATCGTGTAAAAGGTGTGTTTGTGTTCGAGTCAGTTGCTTAAGTTAAGTAGTTTTGAAGCTTAATGTATGCTCGTTGGAAAAAACACCGTTATGTAGGTGTTCCGAATTTTGTTTTGTGTGTAGCCAATAACACTAATTACAGCTCAGTTCAGATAAACAAAAATTATTTGTATTTATTATCTTGCAAAAACTTAAGTGGTAAAGGGTTGTCAAAATAAAAACAAATTAAATTTTGCGCATTTTTTTCAAGTCAAGCTTGACATCATCAAATAAACTTCAAAGTATTTGTGGCTTTCATAAATTTTTGTATCAATAATTAATTTCATTCTGGGTTGATTAAGTGCTCTACAAATAAATAAATTTACATACATATTTCACAGTTTATTTTTGTCCCCTAAAAAACCTCCAGCTCCGACTCCGGAGCCAGTTAATTTTAAACTTCAGCTCCGGCTCCAGCTCGGCTCCAACTCCAACTTGATAATACATACTAAATATATGATATGTAAATATTGTAAAATGATAATGCATACTAAACGTATGTAAATATTGGCCATAGGGGATAACTAGATGATATATCGATCATCAAAATTTACCAACTTGCACTTTGTTACAACCCTAAAATTAATTATAATGTATATTATTCAAGGGTCCTATTAATTATGTATCTCAAACAAAAGAAGATTCGATATATCCAGCACATTTACGTACATACAAATAAAATCATCCAAACACAATCATCATTGCAAGTTTCAATGCTCACTAGTAATTATGGTACGCACTGACCAAAGGCCATAGAAGAGAACTGATTGAATAACTCAAATCACATCACATAAAACACAAACACTCAACACGTCAATCACCCAATCAAACACAGCAGCCTACTTCACCAGACATCACCGCTTTTAGCAGACTTGCGTGATTGCACTAGCTGGTAGACCATCTCTTCTTTCACATCAGATCATTTATTGTTATTCACCGCCCTCCTGCATAAATAGCTTAAATGCATAAATCCTTCTGCATAAATAACTTAAATGATATTAAAAATCAAAAAAGTGTACATCAAAACAGGTGTATGTATTCAATTAATTTTTACAAGTTTTGTAAACTCTTGATTTTATGAGACTTTAATAAAAACAAGAAAAATTAAACATAATAGAATTGAAACAACAAATTTCTAAAAATTCGACTTACCTCTAACAACTAAAATTTTATTGGTTCATTGAACGAGTGACGCAACTTCGGTCCAATGATTAACTTTATTTTCAGTTGGGACCGTCTTCAATAAAAAAATTTAACTTTTTGCCTTAAACACTTTTTTTACCTTGTAAGTTAATGTTTTAAATCAATTTTGCAATAAAAAAAGGTGTTTAGCATTATGAAACTTCATTAATTTTTTAAGTTGAAATCGTCTTGATTGAAAAATAACAAATTTGGTTTTAAAAATTGTTCAATTTGCAAATCAATGTCTGTTTTTAGCAAGTTTTTATTCAACATGTGACTTAAATGTGATGTTTAAATCAATTTTATGATAAAAAAAGCAGTCACAAATTTTAACTAGTATTTTTCCAAGTTGAAATCGCCTGGACTAAAAAATATTAACCGCTTGCGTCTCATAAAAAAATCAAAAATAATACATTTATTCAGCATAGGATTTAATTTTGCAATTCCATGTCAAGCAAACTTCTCGATTTTAATAAAAAAAATAATAATAACCTGCATTTTACTTTGTTTATATTTTAATAGTAAAATTAGAACTAGGAAGTTTTTATTTTACAGTTTAAAGTCATAACTTGTGTATTTTAATTTATTTCAAAAACCTAAGCTTTGCTAATCTACATTAAGCACTTAACTTGTATGCATATCAATTTCTGTTATCAACTGATCTGTTACATTGCAATCTCTATTTTAAAAAACTCTTTTGACTTTACGTATTGCTGTCTTTTAGATCTAGTTACAAAAAATTCATCACAATTTGTTAAAAAAAATTTTTTATCAAGATTTATAGATAGAATTTTGTTTGATGGTAAGATTTTGTAAAAAAATTTGTAATTCGAAAAAAAGTTTATAAGAGAAACACAAAATACAGTACATTTTGTTGTCTATGTTTTATTGGTTATGAAAACAAAAAAATCTTGTTTATGCAAAACCCTTGAAAAGTACGCAGATTGTCATCAAAATTTTTAATAAACACAACCACAATGTTGTCTATTTCACCAGTTTTTTTTGTATCATAACAAAGACAAACTTATTACTCAAGTCAAAAATATCCAACGTAAGCTTTAAAGTAAATTTATCTGGTATGATTTTACTTAGATTGAAAAAATGTTTCTTGCGTCATCACACTCAATATACCTCGAGTTTATTAATTTTTTTGTGTTTGTTTTTACTTTTAGTTAAGATTTTGGATAGGAACGTAAATAGAAAACTTGCATGTTTGAGAAGAAATAAATTCATACAACAAAATTGAATTAATTTTGAAGTTTAATGCAAGAACGAATTGGCAAGCAAGTCACCCACAAAATCAAAATTATAACTCGTTTAAAAATTACAGTACCATTTCTTCCACAGCAAGCCTTTACCTGCTTTAACAAGGTAATTTTTTTCGGGTACCGTCAGGCCCAGTCAACAATCAAGTTTTTTTTGGACCCATGAATTATTTGTATAGTTGTTATTTTTTCTTGACGTACGTTTTAAGATATGCTGTGGCTGATTTCTTTTTTTTTTTTTTGACCAATGGTGTGAATGAAAATCTGTTGTTTTATGCACAACAAATAAAACTGATGAACTAAATTATTGAGTTGACTTTTCTTCTTTGCATCATATCAACATACATAAGGGCCTTCTTCTTTCAGTTATTCTCGTTTTCAACGCTATTTTTTTGTCATTTTCGAGATGACAACAACTCACTCTTTTCGCTAAACGTCACCAGCCCATACAAACTAGTTAATTTTACAACGATTTTTTTAGTTTTGTTGACGTTCATTCCATTTTTCTGGTCTTTTAGACTTTGCTAAAAAAATTAATTCTAATTCTTAAAATTTGGCTGTTGTTTTTGCCAAAAAGTTGTTCTTCTGAAACTTGATAATTTTTAACGATCAATCGGTGTTGAAGTTTGGCAGCTTATTTGTTCGTAGCTCCAAAAATGCTTCAATTCAATAGTTTTGTTTTGATAAACTTCAAAAAACTAACAAAAAATAAACATTTTGATTTGTAAAGTGCTATAAAATTGGTGTTGGTTGTTAAAAAAATTAAAGTTCTTCTTATAAATTACTTACTAAAATGTTTGTTTTGTTTTATTTTTTGTTATCTTTTTCGTTATAATAAACTGAAAGTAACGAAGTTTGGGAAAGCATTGGTTACACGAGGTTGCACGTGAGACAAAACCAAAAAGAAGAACAGTTCGGATGTGGACAAAAAATATTTCTTAAGTGTCACGTCAACGAAATTTATGTTACCGTTTTTAAAGGATGATAAAACTGACATTGTAAGCAAAAGGCAATACACATTCGATAAAACTTTTTAAGACTTTTTATTTATCTTTTCTTGACTGTCGGTTTTACTACAAGTTTTTAAGCTTTTTACTTTAAGCTTTGTAAATATTTAACAGTATACTGTATTTGTTCACATCCAAATTTTCCTTTTTTTTGGTTTCGTCTAACGTGCGACCTCGCGTAGGTACCTAACCAATCTAACCATGTTAAAGTACCTAACCAATGTTTGCCACAGCTTCGTTACTTTGAGTTTATTGTAACGGAAAAGGTAACAAAATACAAAACAAAACAAACATTTTAGTAGGTAACTTATAAGAACTTTAATTTTTTTTACCACCAACTTTTTTTTACCATTTTTACCACATTTTAGAAATCAAAACGTTCATTTTTCTTTGTGTAAAAAAACTTTTAAAAATCAGATGTAGGTCTAACAAAAATCAAGATTGTCTAGGAAAAATTTTTTAATTGAATGTAGTTATTCTATAGCAAAAAATCAAGCTTACCAGAATAAAAAACAAACTTACCCAGAAGAAACTTTTAAATTTCTTTAAAGCATTCTGTGAATAAAAATCAAGTTTGACTAGGAAAAAATTTTTTACAATTAAATGTAGGAATAACAAAAATCAAGGGTTTAACTGGGAAAAACTTTTTAAAATTGATAACCTATGAATAAAAACAAATTTGCTTAAGAAAAACTTTTTAAAGATTTGAAAATAACAATTTTAATAGTTTCACATTTTAATTATATTCCTAATTAGTAATTCAATTTTAAATTTATATTTTAAATAGTAATTACGGAATAATTTCAATAGTTTTACATTTCACCTAGATTCCTAATTAGTTGATTATTATTATTATTATTATTATTATTACTATCGTTTTTTTTGTTTTTTTTGGTACACATCATTTGGTCATGGAATCTAATACTTAAACGAGGAAATTTTATATACATATAGTTTCATGGACCGCCAAATATACTTCAATTTTTAATTTATTTCATTATGAAAAATGTTTGGACCTGGGATAATCACTCAAATACCAAACACGACTTCAAGACAGTTTATTCAATTTTTTATAACATTGTTTTGCTGTTTTATGAAGTAGTAAATTTTTGTAGTTATTGATGGATGCATCACGAAACCGTGTTTGTACGGAAACTGTACTGCTTCCAACAATGGCTTTCATTGCCAATGCAATTATGGTTACAGTAAAAAAACTTGTAATACTGTCGGTAAGTAAATAAATTTCCTTTTTTTTTGGACTTTTCTAAAGTTTGGTTCAAACTAAAAGTGAACAAAAAAGGAAAACGTCTGGCTGAGGGCGGAGAACGAAGCGGAAATTCAGACAAAGCGCAACAGCCTGAAAAAGAGGATAAGAAGCTAATTTTTCAAGCTTTTAAAGAAAAAAATTGAAGTTAAAATATGTTAATTTTTTAGATTGGTTCATACTGAACGCAGTCATTGAAAAAGCAAGGGGAAAGCAAAATTTTTCGCTTAGTTTTCAAAAATTACGGTTTTTGCTTGTTTATGTTGTATGGTCTGAACTAAGGTTTATGATTTTTCGGACTTTTTATTATCCCGGGATTTTTCGAAAAAAAATTTTAATTTTCAAGATGTTTCGAAAATCTCAAATATAATTGAAAACCAATATTGAGGGTGTGACTTCTACCCTTCTAAATTGCTCCATACTAAAATCAATACTTGGTTATTTTAAATACCATTTACTAATTTTTCTATACTAAAATTTAATCCTGGTTTATTTTAAATGGTATCTACTAAAATTTTGTTACAGTTTTATTACCAGTTATAACTTAATCCAATCAATTTAATGTACCAATCAATAAATTAAGTGTCGGCATTATTTTATTTGTTTTTATTTGTTTAGATACAAGAATAAAAACAAAAAAGGATTATAAAAATATACTAGTAACATTAACAAATTTTATTAGATATATCAAGCAAAACCAGGTATCAAACTAAAATAATTCTTTTGACTTTCTCAATTTTACTTCAGTTTACCAAACCTTAGACTTTAATTTTTTTATTCAAATTAGTAGTTAATTACTTAATATATGACAAAATAAATAAAACAAAATATACTTCAATAATACTACCATATTATGCTTATTTTTAACGAAATCACTTTGGATGTGCATATTGTTTGCATGGCGGATACCACACCAAAATCTGATGTTATTGAAGACTGATCACTAATCACAATTCGTAAAATTAAGCAAGTTTGTTTCAAGAAAGAATATGACTGCAGAAACAGAAAAATAAGACAAGATCCATAATGGCTTCGGATCCACAAGCAGGGTTAAATTTTAGATCCATAACCGCTTCGGATCCGCCTAAATTTGCCGATATCCGCGCTGTATCGGATCCGTGGACAAGTTTGTAGCTCACTACGATATTGTATCTTCAGATCAGTCTGGCAGTAAAGACTGATAATCTCCAGTATCAATGAGAAAAATTTTATGCTAAGTATTAAATTTTTTCATACTTCAAATTAGTATGGTTATTAAAATAACTCGAAATTTCCCAAAAAGCTTATCGTCCGGGACATCGGGAAATAAGTCCTAATCTGAACCAACTTTTACATAAAAATAAAAATCGATTTTAATACAAAACAAAAATGAGGTAGGCCTGTTAATGATTTCATTTATGACTGCAAAGTATAGACTATAAGTACAAGAGCCTTTTGTTAAGTTTGAAAGAAAACAGGTTTTGAAATAATTTAAAGTAATTCGGTGAATTAATAAAGGCATTTAAAAAAAGCATTTAAGGCATTTTCCACCTCATTATTTTACCAAAAAAAGCTAAACCGTTTATAACTTAGAGTCGATTTAAAAGACGTAGAATAAGGCACTGTATAAATACTAAATGATCAAAAAAAACAAAAAAAACAATAAATCAACATGAACGTAAACGTTTTCGGCTTAACAGGCTTTATCAGATATATAAAATGGAGAAAAATGACAATCAACTTTAAAAAATCAAAGTTCAATGACCTTATTATGTAAATTGTTTATTAAAAATTTATTACGAGATTTTTCAAAAGGAAGTTTAGTGAACCGAACAATTAAGAAATTAAATTTTCTAAAAATTGATAGCAATCTTTTTCCATTTTGTTTGTCTGCTGAAGGCTAATGCAAGCCGAAAACGTTTACTTTTATGTTAGTTCATTGTTTTTTGTTTATTTGATATGAATTGTTTTGTCGTGCTGAATCTTATTCTTGTATGTTGTGGATGAAGAAAATATACACCTATATTAAATATATCTGCAAAATGTGAAAATTGTCGCCCAGTGAGATGAGTACCTTCTCTCAAAGCTTAATTATACGACAGAAAGCATACTCTAATTTTGAGAAATAAACTCGTTTATTTTGGTCACATATTTGTCGGTTTCTTATTTATACGTATAATCGACCTACATAAATATGCGCCCTTTGGAACTCTTCCAAAAAACGTCTTTCTAAACAAGTGTCTCGTCAGATGAACGGTATAAACGTAGCAAAGAAAACAAAGTAATTCAAAGATGATTGCTGCAGACTGTATGTGAAAAATTGAACTAATTTATGGGGAGATTATAATTATAAAAACAATGGTCTGGGAAATCCGCATATTGCGTTTTTATTTTCAAGTGCAACCCTTTCTTTCTCTTTAATTTGTTTGATTTTAAAAGGTTTGATTTTGATTTTAAGGTCACTTTTATTGAATATCTCGGCTTAGATTTACATATAAATAAAAATGTAATTATGCTTAACTTGGATAAATACCGCTTACATTTGAAATTCATTTCATCTCTATATTTTTCCTTCTTACTTGCAGGAAAACAACGGAGGCGCTATACATAGGTCAAGCAGTACCCCAACCTGCTTCCGGAGATTGTGTCCGGTTAAAATTTTTATTTTGGTATTTTAGTTTTGTAGAGACATGATTGAAATTTATTTATTGCCAAGTTCACCAAGCAGGAGAAAGTGCTGTGACGTGTTTTTTCCAAGAACATAACAGAATGGCGCGAGTAGGTTTTAAACCGAGAGCATGTCAATAACCATCTTAATCAATCGACCACGCTGCCGACAATTTAATTTCCTGTATCACTTTCGATTGGTGGGCCTATTTTTTCGGTTGGTTTTTACTGAACTTCTCAAATTTACTTTTGGTGTGTTTCTAAACAAGTCTGCTTTCATCAAGAAGTAAACACAAAACATCTTCATCTCACACCTTCCGCGCAATCGCTCGGTGCCATTTGACTTATCGCTAATTACTAGATGTTTCTAGAACGTTTTCTATTCTAACCATTACCAATTTTATCAATTTTTAACTACATTTATAATTTGATTTATAGATAAACAACTATTTCAATTTGTCGCAAATATCAGCAACAAACAATATTATTTGACGAGGAGAAGCAAACTTACGTGGAACGCCTCAAGAAGAGAATGTTTGAAATTCGGTGGAGATTTAGTGACAGAAGGAATCCGAAATGAAACAACAAGAAAGTAAAAAATATATAAGTAAAAAAGAAAATTATTTTTGTCAACACTTTGCAGTCAAAAGACACATTATATTGGCCTACAAAATTTAGGCATATATAGTGATATTTTCACCGTGAGTTATAATGAAAAAAGGATTTAAGTAATTGAAAATAAGTGTACATGCCAAAATGTAATAAATGAACAACTGCTTTGAAACAAAATGGCTGGAACGTGGTAATAATTAAACATAAAGCATAGAAGTGTGAACCAATGATCAAGTCCGTCGTATAGATTTTGTGCGCAATTGACGCGTTTAAGGTTGAAATAGTTCGCATCATTTTGTTGTGTTCTTGGAAAAGACACTTTACAGCAGTGTGTGTGTTTTTCAGACGTCCCAACACATATCAAAGTATAAAATACATTAAAGTCAGTTCAGACTGAAAGTGTGCGCATAATAAACAGTATGGCGAAAAGTGCAAAATCAGCAAAGCGAAAGAACTGTTCAGACTAAAAGTGGAAGGCAAAAAAAATTGCCAAAACGCAAAATTTTTCGTGCTGAGCGGAAAAAGACTTAAATTAAAATATTTCAATTTTTTAAAGCAAAATTTTTCATTACACTTTCAAAAATTTTCCCTTTCCGCTTTTTTCCGCCACCGCTTTCAGTCGAAACCGACCTTTACAGGCTGATGAAAAGGAAGCAGTCAAAAACGATGCATGTTAAGGTGCAAATAATATATTCTGGCAGAATTTATATTTCCACAATCTATAGTCGATAACATCACAACTGTTTTTGTGCCAAGCCATTTTACCACAGACATTCCATCACAGTTAACGGCATCAATTCTCTTTTTTTTAGTTATTTAACTGGTTTTTGATCTTTTAGAAGTCCCTAGAGCAAAAATATTGTGGTTTTTTTATCAGTTAGTAAATTAAAGCTGGCGATGTATGAAAATTGTCAATTAACAATTTACAACCAGAACCTGATAAGAATTCGCTCAGCTGCATTACAACACTTTTTGATAAACCAACTTCTGTGCCAGCAGTTTTTTCTTTTTAGCATAAATATCAAACTCACATCAGTAACTAGTTTTTGAGTTATTCCCACACCAGTGTTTCAATCCTCTCCAAAATGTTTTTTTCATATTACATTTTTCCTTTTGATGAACGAATAATCAAACGTTGTTAATTGGGTCATTTTCTCATCGATCGTTTGTTCAGAAGTAAGATTTATATAGTAGCTTGAAACACTGTGTTGACAGCTTAAAACCAAAGAGCGCACTTTCCATGCCCGGTTATATTGAATATCTTACTTAAAGCTTTTCTGTTGTCTGCAAATGCAATGCCATTTTGATATTGTACATTTTATCTCTTGTCATAACTTCAGCGATTGGCTCAATTTTCAAACCATACTCATTTGAAAAATAATCGCGAAGTTCTGGTAAATTTGGTAGGTCATAATGATGTTTATTTTAATAAAAGTCATAATTTTTTTATATTCAATGTGAAATGGCTTTCCTTTCTGTTGCATAAAAATAATACTTTGTGGTAGAAAAATTTTATTTACTAAAATATTTATTTTGCAAACATCTTTGAATTGTTCAATGGGAAATGGCAGATAGTTATATATTTATACAAAATTTTTCCCACTTCACCGTTTTTAGTGGCGTTTCACTTCCCAGGTTAATTGATGGAAAATTTTTTTGTCCATTTCAGGTCGGTAGTATCAAAATCTTTATTTTGTTTAATATTTTTCTCGAAAACAAGTGCACCCACAGTTTCCACAATTTTTGGTTCTTCACCTTTTTCAAGAGTTTAATGATAAGTCGCAAATATGTGTCAGTTGGCACTATTTTCAGAGGTTTGCAATTTTTTATATTTCTTAAACAAAGCGATTGTAGATACCTTACTCGTGTTCCTTGGACGCCATTCAAGTAGTTAGTTGCGAAAAATAACTTTTTTAAAATATGTTTATATATCATAAATAATATGAGCCAATTGGCTCATATTATATGTGCCAATTGGCACATATTGATTTGCGACTTATCATTAACTTTCCATGAAAGTCATATTTTTATCACCTTTTTAAGATACTGCTTTTCATTGCTGTTTTCAAAATTCAAAATCTGAACAATTTTTTCATTTAAAAAACCACATTTTTTACAAATATTACGAGTTATGATTCATTGTAAGGTAAATCTACAAGTACAGTATAAGAGATTTAGTACAAAAACTATCAAAAATTTTTTGAAAAACGTTATATTTACTTATTATTTCTGATCAAAAATTAATTCGACCTGTACAAGGCAATTTACTATCATGTATTTTGATCAAAAAGAAAGGAATTTGATTAGACTTGACCGAGAACAACACTACACTGATAGCTACTTGGCATTTTCTCTGGCTTGGCGATCTTGGCAAGCAGCTCTAAATTTCAGTCTTGTCTCTATAAAACTAAAAAATAAAAGCAATATCTTGGCATCGCCGTAAGCAGGTCGGGGTGTTGCCGACCCTATGTATAATGCATCCGACGGTTTGCTGCGATTCAGGAGAATAAATATACTGTAGATAAAATGAAAAACATAAGTCTATTAAAAGTTGTTAACTGCAGTGTTTATAACAACCACAAGCGACCTTTAATCCTCATGGGTGAAATCACAGCCAAAATTTAAATTTGAATATTTGCAAATGAAAACGGTTTACATCTAATTTAATTATTATGGTCTTACCAATTGCTATTAGGGCAAGTGTAAAACTTAACACTTTATTAGATTTATGCACAAACCGCCCTCCACGTTAGTCAGAACACACATTTCTGCACACTATTACACCGAAATGCTGACTACATAATTTTTTTATTTAACTACAATAAATTATTAAATCATACACGAACCATTACTTATACATTACTTTTATTAGTGTTCCAGCGTTAGAAAATGTCGGAGCATGGCGAGACAAACTAGACGCGGACAAACAATAAAAGTACTCGCTCGTTATTGCAAATAATAGTTCCAAGTTCGTTATTTACCTTTCACACCTTACTTTACTTTTATTACATTTCACCTCACCGCATCGTTTTGTCTTGTTATTTTATTTGGATTTTATTTTTTGTTTGAGTGTTGAAATTTGTACCATTGAGCAACTTGGAATTTGGATTTCGAGTTTTGCGCTCACTTGATGAGCACGATTTCTATAAAATTTCTTACTTGCTTTTTGCCACCTCGCTCTCATGGTTGTTTGCTAATTTATTTAAGAATTTCGCCTGTAATCAGAAAAGTCGTAAAAACTTTCACCTGTAAAATACTTTCAATAAACGAGCGTTAATCGTAAATCGCAAAAAGTTTAGCAGGATTTCAATTTTAAGGAAAAGTAAATAGTAATAATCAGTTATCAGGTATCGGTGGTTAAAACTATCTTTTTAAATCTATTTATTTTTAATTCTTTACTATCAATACTTTTTGATTTTTTTGATTTTATTTGAATAAGATGTAAATAATTGTTTAATGGTAATAATTTGATTAAGAAAAGAATACATACCATTAAAGTTTTCAGTGTCTAGAAAGCAGTTCATTACCGCTGCACAAAAATAATTAGCACTATCAACTGTTTTTATAAAAATGCTATAGCTTTTAAGTAGCATCGATTTTTTTTTGAAGAAAAATGGTGGGTAGAATGCTATCCCTTTGGCGTGAAGACTTAAGCGTAAAGAATCACAGATCATATCATTAGTCTTAAAACCCGAATTCCTGCAAGCGTGGAATGGAGCATTCTTTATTTGTTTTATTGATTTTTTACTTTTTTCCGTACTTAAGCGCTCAGCGAAGCAAAAGCATTAATAAAAGAAACAAACAATACTTCATTCCACGCTTGTTGTGGAAACGAGTCTTTATTCAAAAAGATTCAATTCTATTTGTTATTTTATCGTATGGAATTTTTTCTTAGCTTTTCATCACTTATCAGCAATAAGCCATAGGTTATTTTTGGAATGAAATATTCAAGATGCACATTATACAACCGATATATATTAAAATAAGATAATATTGTGAGAAACTAATGCAAAAAGGTTGATCAAAAAGTGACTAAAAAAAGCTTTCCTACTGTTAAAGGTGTTATGCCTTGAAAGAAATATTCTTCAGCAATCCTTGAACTAATTAGCTTTAATTTATAGCAGTGAAAAACTTTACTATCTTAAATTAAAAAAGTAGTACGCATATGGCATTAGCATTCATAAATCATACAACATTATTAATTCAGTCTTTCTTAATCAAGTTAATATAGAGGGTGTCCACAAAGTCCTGAACACATTTAAAATTTTAATATCTCAAAAACTGCATAAGGTAGAAACTTTAAATTTTCGACAGTAAATTATACCACCATAAAGATTTTTTGTTATTTTTTACAGGTTATTTTATTGTTAAAATAAGCAAGAATAAGGCCGCGATGAAATGCTACACGCACAGCATCAACAGTCTCTTCATCAATGCTTGACCTACCCGATCTTTTGCGATCCAAAATGCTGCCGGTTTCCATAAAATCTTTAAACCATCTCTTAATGCTGTTAGTGTGAGGAGGGTCTTGTCCAAATTCATTTCTAAATTTACGTTGTACTGCAGTTGGTGATTTCAATTTATGGTATCAAAGAACACATTGTGCTTTTTGTTCAATGGTCAACATGTTTCATAGTTTGTTGCAAACTTACGCCTTTATTAAAAATGACTTATTCTTGCTTATTTTAACAATAAAATAACTTGTAAAAAATAACAAAAAAACTTTATGGTGTTATAATTCACTGTCGAAAATTTAAAGTTTCTACCTTATGCGGTTTTTCAGATATTAAAATTTTAAATGTGTGCAAAACTTTATGGACACCTTATAGTTCACCTCTGAGTAAATGAAATTTTTGTTAGTGTGAACCAATAAAGAATAGTAAATAAGGGATAAACCAACTTATTATAAGAAACTTACGGAAAACAAAAGGTTTTTAAAAAAACTTACTTTTCAGTAACGCAATAGTGCAAGGCGTTATGAATCTTTTTGGTCTTTCGGCTACCAACAAATTTGCAGCATCTGCCATCATACAATATGATAATAATTTTCATTAATTTTTTTTCATAAAAAGTTAGTTTACATAAAGTAGTCTTTTCTACATAAACTTAAAAGTAATTAAAAAAAGGCAAACTGAAGAAAAGAATAAGCAATATTAAGCTTAAATTATTATCTACAAATACTGCAAAAGTCTTCATTCGAGAAAATTTGTCACGTGAAAGCAATTGATTGAGTAACCGCTTCCGCTTCCATATAAGCTTTAATTTTTGGGAAAACTAAAATAAGCCATTGCCCAAAAGAAATTAAGTTTAACAACACGACGAAACAATACAAAAAATAAGATGGATGAAATCCAGGCTTGTCTTTAGAAAGCGAGACAAAGGGGCACATCCGGGAAACTTGGAATCGAAACTGAAAACAAGTGGAGACCATAACAAGACTTCACTTGTTTAAAAATAACATTTATTCTTTATTTTAATAAGTGAAAACTTTTCACTTGACTTTCTGGCTCTGATTTTAGTTTTTGTCACAACGTTTCAAATATGCTTTCGCAGGTCCTGACAAATAGTATAAATTATTAAAAATTTACCTAAATCCCAGAAAAAAAACAAAAAAAATTGGAGACACAAAAAAATGTAGTGGGCATGGCCTGCTATTGCCTCTCCGTAAACATGGAGCTGATAAAATCCGGCAAAAATGAAAAAACAAAATTAACCATATTTTAAACTAATTTAAAATTTAATTGACAACAATCATGCTCCCTAAAAAATAACAAACATTTTTAGTCTAGCAGTTTTCTTACCATTTTTAGCCATCACAGTCTTTATCGAAAAATATTAGGCAACCTACTCAAGTAATGCTCCTGTTTTATTTATTACTTAACAATTTTTTTTATCTCTATATTTATTCTCCTGATTCGCAGGAAAGCGACGGAGGCGCTATACGTAGGGTAAATAATTACTCCGTCCTGCTTCCGGAGATACCAAGATATTGCTGTCCGCTAGTAATTTAATAGAGATATGACTGTAATTTAGAACTGCTTGCCAAGACCACCAAGCAGGGGAAGACAAGAATGCAGACAAAATATGAAATGAAAACTTATAATTTAGACCTATCTATTGTTTATCGGTTTAGATAGTTGCAGATCATCTGCAACCACAAGTTTTGAAATTGTAAAAATCACATTAGCTAAATAACTCTCTAATGTGATTTTCAATATTTTGAAAAAAGACTAGCAATGAAAAATTTGTGCACTAAGTTAACTAGAGCAAAAACTTAAATTTTTAAAAATTTATTTGATATTGGTTAAAAAAAAACACTACCAATATATCATAACCTAAAAATGCATCATGTTAATGTGTAAATAAAACCATAACTAATAATTGTACGAATTGAAAATAATTTTTTTAAAGATGACAAATGATATTGACTACATGCAACATATTGTTGTAATTGCTACAACAGGCTCATGATATTTTTCATAAGAAATTTACATAGAATAATAGCCAATAACATCAAAACTACTCGTTTTAAAAAAAACGGCTTCAGTGTAATAACTCACAATATCCACCCTCTAAATTAAGTGTAAAAATACTTTTTCATTAAAAATTGAGTTCTAAGTAGACAACTTACAATCTTCGAGACAAGCTGCAAAATCAGAGGATATCTTATTCGCTTGTCTGCTCCCTTCGCCTCTGCTACTCCATTTAGTTTGACGCTATATTAGATGTGCTAATGAGAAAAAGCAAAAGATTAAAGCTATTTCTTAAGAATTTATTAAGTTTTAATAAAAAAAATACTTTAAGAATTTTAAAAAACATCGATCTTTTTCAACCTGAAATTATCGGGGGAAGGTGAGCCGCTAGGCCCCTGCACCAAATAATTTATAGATTTAGAAACTTTTTTAAAAACAAAAAGTAACTCATTCAATTTAGCCTTTATATTAGGTACGTTTAGTTGAAAGCGGAAGCAGTTTACGTTTTGTTTCTTCTACATCCACTTCTATCAAAAAAGCACTGCTTCCGCTTCCAGTTTCCCTACATGTAGTTTATAACTTCTCCCCGACAATTTCACTGCCCATGAAGACAAACTTTTTTATAATTTTATTCAAGATTTTTCGCTCACACCTTAATCATTTCTTTGTTGTATAAAAGAGTTTTAGAATGAAACAAAAAAGTTATATAAATTATTTTTCTTAATTTTGCAAAATCAAATAGCCTAATACGAAGTCATTTGTTTCTGCAGAGCTATAAGAACGCAAAAAGCGAAGATATATTGGATTGGCTTATTCAATGAATATCAAACCAATCAATGGTTTTGGTTGGATGGCAAGCCCGCTTTGAATAATGAAAGTTACTGGAGAGAAGGAGAACCAAAACCTACCTATGATTGTGCATTTTTCAATAATATAACGAGAGATATAATAAGTGTTAATTGCTCGGCATATCGTAGAGGATTATGCGAAATTAACAAAGTGTTTTAAGAAAACAAAAAAAACATCTAAAAGTTTTAAAAAATGCACCAAAATGGACTTCAATTTTTTTAAATCACACAAGCTTTCGTAAACTACCACTGACTTTGTTAAATTTTTATTAAGCAATTATTTTCATTTGATTCCCTAATAACACCTGACGAAGTCAACGGTAGTTTACAAAATTTGATTAACTGAAAACTCAACTAAAGTGCATTTCTGACTGATTTCAATAGTGGACACAGGTTTTCTCTTTATTTATTCCATAAAAAAGTAATTATCGTATGGCCTACATAAATAGATGGTGGAAGAGAAATCCCTCTCAGCTTTTAAAATGCTTTTTTCACATTAGTTGTGTTGATTAAGTTATAGCAGCGTTTTTTGATTCTCAGTCATTTGAAAAAACACATCGTTTTAAGAATTTTAAATTTTTATTGGTATAAGCTGCTGTTGCAAATTTGATTTCTCGACTATTGTTAATTGTTATTAGAAATCATTTGTTTTAACAGAATTTGGTCTATTTATTTGAAAAACGTAACTTCATAACTTTTTGATCCTATTCAAGTTTATTAGTGTTTTATGACCGATGCAGCCTTCTGAAAGATATGCAAAACTTATAAAAAAAATTACTTTATATTCGGAACGCAAAGTTTTTAAATTCCAACAAAAATAAACCTATTTTATGCTTAAATTTAGGCTACCAATTACCATTTGAAACTAATTTTTCAAAAACAAAAATTTATACTAATAAAGTAATAATTCACTTAAATTTCAGAAGGATAATTCAAAGTCATCCCGGAGTCTTTGCATGTAAGCAGTTTTGATTGTCACTCAGCATTACAAAGAAAATGAGTAATCTGCTCTTATTTCATTTTCTTTGTGTTACCAACATAAATAATCGCTAAATTTGTATAAAAGTACTTGTTAAAGAGATCACAAATCATTTTTGTTTACCTTTTAAAACTCGTTGCTTTGACGTCATAAGAGAAGAAGCACAAACAAAGTCGCATATGTCGCTTTTTTTGTCTTGCAAATTTTAATTTTGTTTTATCTTTTTAATTTTTTTTAATCTGGGAAATTAAATTACTGTAAATAGAATATGACGCGTAAAAATAAATTTCTTCTTATATTTGTGCTAAACCAAGGGTGTGTCCAACCCATAATCCATGTGGTATTTTCGAAATGACGTAACTAAATAAGGTAATCCTGTTTCCAAAACAGAATATTCATAGTTTAAAGGTTAAAATCTTTATTGCAAAGTAAAGGTCTTCACTCGTAAAATTTGGCCGAGGTGTTTTATTTAGAAGGTTCTTAACTGCATACAAATTTTCAATATTTTATTAAAAACTGAAAAAAATTTAAAAATGGGGGATTTTAATGGTTGTATCAAATATGATACAAAATGTGTTATGCAAGGTTTATTTGTATGAAATTTTAAAAAGCAATTTTTGCTTTTGTTAAAGCAAAGTGCCACATTACACTTCAAACAATGTACATAAGTTAAACAAATACAAAGAGACATTTTACAACGTTGACGTGACATTTTCCATTTTGGAAACTTTTAATTCTGGAAAATGTTCAACAGCGTCCAAGCGAACGTTCATAGGAGGCAAGTGTGAAGCATTTGCCCATCTTCTTTTCTCCGCCACAAGTTTCTCAGTTTCAATGGATTGTCTTCCTCTTTTACGCAAGTGACCAGACTCAGATTTGCATAGGGTCTTGGCAATTTCTGATTTAAAGTCTGCCAATCTCATCTTAGAGGATGAATTCATTCTTTTATGTAATAACCAGGATTTTATAACTGTGTTCAGCAAATGATAAAGAAGCCGAAGATACCACTTTTTGCTTCTAATTCTATTACGATGGAGTCCAAGCAGACTGTCAAGCAAGTCTACTCCACCCTGTGTTTGTTGTATGACTTGACAAGATTTGGACAATCAACTGACAGTTTCTTTTTTGCTTTTTGTCAAATCTTTCAATTTTTGTCATGGATATTGACTAGTGAACCATCAAAAATTGACATTAGCATGACCTGTTTGTTGTCTAGCCAAGAAACACATGCAATTTCAACTTCATCCACTGTGGCAACTCTTTCTTGACAAAAACCTCTTTCTTTTTTCTTTAACTCGTCATCGGAAAGCATTCTATTGTTTGGAATTGTATTTTTTCGCACTGTGCCTAGAGCATAAATTCTCAGTTTAGCCAAATGCACAAATAAATCTATTGTTGTATAATAGTTATCACATTGGAATGTTTTGGCACAGCTCTTACAAAGCGAACCACGTGATTTGCTGCTGCTCCTAAATCAGGTTCATTATCACATAGCCTGGATGAATCATTTTCTTGTCCAGAATCTATTTCAAAGCTGTATGCATAGCCAGAAGCCCCACTCAAAACAAAAAGTTCATATCCCCATTTATGAGGCTTGGATGGAACATATCTTTTTAAATGTGTCCTGCCTTATGTTGGGCAGATCTGCTTATTAATTAAAAGGTATTCTTCCATCGGTACTTTTTTGAAATTTTTATTTAGTTCTTCAATGAGAGGCCTAATTTTATGAAGATGGTCAGTCCTGGTTCTCCTAATGGTAGAAAATCATCGTTATTGGCAAAATAAATGATTTGCTTAATTTTTTCAAAATGATTAATAAACATAGTTTGTTGGATCAATTGGATTCCAAATGACTCTTTCCAGTAATCTCTTATGCTTGGAAGATTGACGTATGACATAACCATACATATGCCAATGTATCTTTTTATATCCAATATTGTAATTTCAAGAGGTTTACTACCATTTTTCTGGGCACTATAACGATTGGTTTCAGTCACAATATGATTCATAAAACTCTCTCTCTGGAAAGAGCTCAAAAAAAAGTATTAGGTGTTTTACAACTTGATATATGCAAGGGGAGGGATCATCTCCTCTAAAGATAGTTACTTGATCAGATTTTATCAGCTGTTTATTTTTCCAAATTAAATTTCTGTTTTTTTTAACACCTTTATGATTGGAAATTAAAGTTGATTTTTGTAAAACTGCTTGTTGATATAAAGATGTATTAACTTCAGAAAAGCAACATGGTAATGTTTCAATAGGCTCTTCAGTTATTTTTATGCTGTTTTCATCATCTAAAATAAAAACAAATGATAGTTTAATTGGAATTACAATAATGATGATACTTTGCTTGCATTATTTTATACTAACTTTTTTCCTTTTTCTTTCTGGTAAATTATATATTTGTCGGCAGCGTGGTCGAGTGGTTAAACCACCGGGCTCGTAACCAACACGGTCTCGGTTCAAAACCCACTCGCGCCATTCTGTTGTGTTTTTGGGAAAGACACTTTACGGCACACTCCCCTACTTGGTGGTCCTGGCAAGCAGTTCTAAATTATAGTCATATCTCTATTAAATTACAAGCGGACAGCAATATCTTGGCATCTCCGGAAGCAGGTCGGGGTAATTGCCTACCTATGTATTAGCGCCTCCGAGTCAGGAGGATAAATATAGAGATAAAATAAATAAAAAAATAAAAATAAATGTATATTACAATTAGGTAAAAAAGTACCCGTAACCAAAACATACAGTATATTTATTTTATGCAAAACGTTTTTGAAATGTATTTGTAATCCTAATCCTTATCTTCTGAGTTTGAAAAAGTAGTATCAGAATTAATTAAAACAAAGTTTTTATCTTCCACTCAATCATCATTATCAGAGTCAAATTTTAAGCCATCTTCACTATCCAGTAAAGCTATAATTTCCTCTTCTGATAAACCATGACGAGATATTCTAAATAAAAGATTTATTTAAGACCTTCTTTGAGGTAGTAAGGGTTTTATTTGAAGGGAAAAATTGTCTCTTATTATTTTTATTGTTTTTAAAAACTTTTACAATGACATTGCTATATAATTCATACAGTTTTAATTTTTCACAACAAGCAACATTTTTATTAACCTACCACTAGTTGTATCATATATGATACAACCATATTTTTACTTGTAATTCACTCAATTTATAATTTAAAAAATAATCTATAGTTTGTAATAACTAACCATGATGTAACAACTAACACATACTTTTCTTACCTTGAAATTCAATTGAAAACCTGATAAATTTACAAAGTTGTTTTCGTCAAAATTAATTGTTGCTTGAAAGCCGTATTGTCAATTTTAAATTTAAATTTTAAACAAATTTGCGCCACCAACTGAAAAAATCAATATTTTAACGTAAAAAGAAATGTTTTTTAAAAGCTTAGAAAGCAAAATTGAAAAAAATAACCTTTTATAAAGTGAGAAATCATTAAAATGTTGGTTGTATCATATATGATACGCCATGCAATAAAGGAATATTTTATGTCAGCACTTTAGACAAGATATTGTAAAATTTGAGGGCTGTTACTCTTAGCGTACCGCTAAGAAAATTTTCTCCATTTTTTTATAAGTTTTTAATCAGCAATATAAGTTTTACATGTTTTACAATTTTCTACCAACTTTGCACCTCTCCTAAAGACTTCTATAACATCCCCTCAAGCCCAACCTCGATTGTGAAATTGTGAATATAAGAGTTCTTGATCTTCATGGTTTTGAAAAATTTTTATCTGAAAGTGTAGTCAGGGAATCACGTTTAAAGCATGGCAGTCTTAAGCATTTTAAATTTATTTGTTTACATTATTAAAGCGAAGAAGAACAAGATCAGGGTTGCGAATTGGAACTCGAACTCGAAGAACTCGTTTTTTTTTTTGACAAACTTGAACTCGAACTTGAAATTGAAAAATAAAAATTGCTGAACTCGAACTTGAACGCGAATTCGAAATATAAACTATTTTAAGCAAGTTCGAATTTATTGTCATTTGCAAAATATTATTAAAACGGAATATAAAAAGTATAAAATTGATACTGAAAAAAATGCTGTGATTAAATTTTACAGTTTTGCATTGTAAGCAATTTAGTAAAGAATGGCCAAATTGAAAAACAAAAAGCAAAAAAGTCAAAAAAAACTTTAAATGGTGAAATGGCTCGAAAATTAGGGGTGTCTATTTCGAGAGAATCAATTCGCCGATATGTAATTGATGAGAATCAATTCGCCGATATGTAATTACGAATTATTAACACATCTAAAAACGGAATAGCATTATCAACTTCTTGTTCGACCGTAAATTTAATACTTTCTTCAATATTATTTATAAATTCATAGAAAGATACCACCTCGGTTTTCTTTAGCACAACAAAAGTATCATCGATATAACGTAACCAAATGCGAGGTGGGGAAGCAAAGTCTTTTAGCATTTTATTCTCAATAGATTCCATAACTAAATTAGCTACAATGACGGAGATAGGTGAACCCATCGCAACACCAAAAATTTGACGATAAAATTTCTTACGAAAACATAAATAAGTGTTGTTTAAACATAAATCCAAAGCATTCATAATTTCGTTGACATTTAATTTACATCTAAATTTTAATTCGCTATCACATTTCAAACGATCAAAAATAACTGATTTGGCTATATGTACAGGAATTTTAGTAAATAAAGACACAACATCGAAAGAAAGCATCAAATCGTTATCATTAATTTTAAAGTTAGATATTCTATCGATCAATTCGAATGAATTTTTTATTGATAAATTATTGGAATTTATTAAAGGTGTTAATATTTTCGCCATAAATTTAGAAAGATTATATAGAGGTGAATTAATAAAAGAAACAATCGGTCGAAGAGGCCAGTCTGATTCATGAATCTTTGGTATACCATAAATTTTTGACTTATACAAAATTGATCGTTTATCTCAAAAAGAATATTTTTCTTTACGAAGTACGGATGCTATTGCGCCACGCATTTATGGATTACCAAAGATTCATGAACCAGACTGGCCTCTTCGACCGATTGTTTCTTTTATTAATTCACCTCTATATAATCTTTCTAAATTTATGGCGAAAATATTAACACCTTTAATAAATTCCAATAATTTATCAATAAAAAATTCATTCGAATTGATCGATAGAATATCTAACTTTAAAATTAATGATAACGATTTGATGCTTTCTTTCGATGTTGTGTCTTTATTTACTAAAATTCCTGTACATATAGCCAAATCAGTTATTTTTGGTCGTTTGAAATGTGATAGCGAATTAAAATTTAGATGTAAATTAAATGTCAACGAAATTATGAATGCTTTGGATTTATGTTTAAACAACACTTATTTATGTTTTCGTAAGAAATTTTATCGTCAAATTTTTGGTGTTGCGATGGGTTCACCTATCTCCGTCATTGTAGCTAATTTAGTTATGGAATCTATTGAGAATAAAATGCTAAAAGACTTTGCTTCCCCACCTCGCATTTGGTTACGTTATATCGATGATACTTTTGTTGTGCTAAAGAAAACCGAGGTGGTATCTTTCTATGAATTTATAAATAATATTGAAGAAAGTATTAAATTTACGGTCGAACAAGAAGTTGATAATGCTATTCCGTTTTTAGATGTGTTAATAATTCGTAACAATGGTCAATTAACTACAAAAGCCTATAGAAAACCTACACATACGTACAACTAGGTACTTAAATTTTAATTCATGTCATAATTTTTCTCAAAAAGTTGGTTTGGTTAAAACATTATTGTTTCGCGCTAAATCTAAATTAATCACAAATTATCAAGATAAAATTAATGAAGTTAAATTTGTTTGTAATGCTTTACGTGATAATGATTATCCAGATTGGTTATTAAATAAAATGAAAAAAGAAATTAAACATAAAAAAGTTAATAAAATTGTTTGCATGAGTGAAGAAATATCTAATTATGTCGGTTTACCATATATTAAAGGTTTGAGTGATGAATTGTCTAGAATTTTGAGAAAATTTAATATTAATGTGTATACTTACTCTTATAAAACAATTGGAAATATTTTACCAAAAATAAAAGACTCTGTTGATGATATATATAAGCGTGGTGCAATTTATAAAATTCCGTGTAAAGATTGTTCAAATGTATATGTTGGTGAAACGGGCAGATGTTTTAATACTCGCTTATCGGAACATAAACGTGATTTGAAACCGATTAATTTGGCTAAACTAAAAGAAGACGATTTGAATAAAAAAACTGCATTGGTTAAGCATTGTTTTAATTGTGAACATAGGATTGATTTTGGTAATTTTGAAATATTGGATTATAACATTGACTATGATAAACGCAAATTTTTAGAATCATTATATATTAATAATACAAAAAATTCAATAAATGATAAAGATCGTAATGTTTTTCCAAAAATATATAGCAATATAAAAAATCTGAACTAATGTGGGTTTTCAACCTGTTAAATTTGTTTCTTTTGCACTAAGTAATTATGAAATCGTTATGTATGTTCGCTTCTCACCTTGTGTTTGTTGGTTTGTGTTTTTAACTTCTTGGTTTTTAAATACGGTGCGCGTTGTGTTCTGCTTTTACCTGAAGAAGTCCGCCCGATGCAACGGACGAAACGTCGTTGAGTTCTGCTTTAATAAATATTACGCCTTTTGTATTTGTTAAAGTTTTACTTGCCTCTGATTTTACCAGAAGAACAATGAATTTTAAAATAAGTAATATCCCTGGTAACAGTGTTTATACTAAAATTAAATTTTTTTACGAAAAATATTCTGATCTCGATCTCGGCCTCGATATCGATAGTTTCTCCTCTCGGTCTCAAACCTTAGGTCTTGAAATTTTTTGGTCTCGATCGCGGTCTTGGTCTCGAAAACATTTTATGGTCTCTGTCTCGAATCATGTGGTCTCGGCTACATCACTGCTGGAGGCCATAGTGTTTTTGCGTACTAATAATGCTCAATAATAAATCAAACTTTAAAAGTTTATAGAGCTGTTGCATGAAATGTTACTGCTAATTTGCGTAGATAAATGGTGAAGAAGTAGACTTACCATACGTCCCGAATTTGGGGGGACAGTTTCAATTTTTAGGGCTTTGCCACGACCATTTCGGCAGAAATCTTGCCAGAAATCCAAGATAGGTTCCTAGTGCAGGCCTCATTTTTTTGTTTTTTTCGTGAAACACTAGTTTTTAGAGATAAAAATCATAATATCGGGGAAAGATTCGAAATGAAGACCTTTTTTTAGAAAACACTTCTTTTTTGGGAGCAAAATCATAAAATCCGAGAATGATTCGAAGTGAAGACCTTTTTTTTAGAGAACACTCCTTTTTAGGAACGGTATTTTTTCTGTTAACAAGCGTCCCGGTTTGCCCCTTCCGAAATATGGTACGCCCATGATCTAGGCATGATAAGACTTGCCATATCATTGTGAATTTTTTTAAATTTTCCTTTACACTTTTTGTTTATTTTTTAGTGGTTTGACACAAGATACTATGACTCAATTGTAAGTTTTTTTAATTTTCGTTTTGTAATGCTTTCAAATTTCAATTCAAATTCACAATACACGTATTGCCTGGCTTTTTTATGGCAAAGAGCCTACGACATTTGCTCTATAGCAGATGTTTGAAAATATTGTAAGTTTAAATGCGTAATTTTAGAGCAAACTTGTTTAAGTTAATCACTTTATTTTCTGAACTAGAAAAAACATGATAAATTTTCACAGAACTCGAACTTGAATTCACAAAAATGGAAATGCTGAACTTGAACTTGAACTCGAACTCATAAAACAAGCTGAAATCGAACTCAAACTCGAACTTAAATTTGATAAAAAAATCGACCAAGTTCGCAACCCTAAACAAGACAGAATAAAACAAACGTTTTCGGCTAATTTAAGTCCTCATCAGGTTTTATAGTGAATAGTTTTTCATGAATTTAATCCAATTTACACAGAGAATCAATTATTTTTAAATACTGACTATGCAATTTTATACGGGACGAGAAAGGTTTTCCCCAAACACTGTAAACACTTCTTCTTCTTCTTCTTTCGGCTTCTCCCTACTCGGGGTCGCCACAGCGCGACAGTAATCTCCATTTCACTCGGTCTACTTCGTCTCCTTCCCTAGCTCCAACCCTTTCCATGTCTTCTCTCACCAAATCCATCCACCTTCTCCTTGGCCTTCCTCTTTTCCTTCTGCCTGGCACTGCTATCTCCATCATCCTTTTCCCCACGTAGTCTTTTTCTCTCCTTTTTACGTGTCCATACAAACGTAGCCTCACATTCCGAAGTTTTTCTCCCAGCTTTGCAATTTTTGCAGTCCCTCTCACATATTCGTTTCTTATCTTGTCCTTTCTTGTCACTCCCAGTGCCCATCTCACCATTTTCAACTCTGCAACTTCCATTTTTCCCATTTGTCGTTCAGTCACTGCCACCGTTTCCATTCCATAAAGCATGGCTGGTCTAACAACACTCTTGTATATTTTACCCTTAACCTTTTAACACATTAACGTTAAACCAAATTACATAAAAAAAGAGATGAAGAAAAGAGCAGATTTTTTTAAATGTTAAGTAAAAACGATGTTCTATTAGCATATAACTGACTATTTAAATAAGGACTGGACTTTCTTATTAATAGAACTTCGTGTCTTTTGGTGTGAAATTCGGATTTACATTTGCGCAATATCGAAAAATTATTTAAATCAAATTTAACATTCGAATAGGAATCACATGATAAAATATGATTGTTTACGAATTGTATCTACCCATTCCGATGTTCACGAGGGTTTGCTAATCGGCAAACGTTCTTTTCATAATCTGAGGCACTCGTCATCCTATTACAGGAGACCCACTGCACTGATGCAAAGATTTGGTTCTCCCAAGCTACCAACTAGCTGGGTTTTCCTTAAGCAGGAAGCATGGCCTTGTCTATTAAGCAGGAATCATGGCCTTGTATATTTATTGTTTGACAGCCGGATCTTTTAAGGCGATTTAAATCGTATAGTCCAATTTCTATAAATGAACAAGAATAAATATACAGTAATCTAACTATCTTCAAACTTATCAATTTACTTACTCTATGAGATTATAGATTCACTTTCAAATTTACCACAGCTGGTGACGACACGACCATTCGCTACGACGAGGATTTTGAACTGAATGAATTAAAATCGTCAATAAAGCAAACGGCCACGCCGTCGCCAGTGAAACGTATAGTTTTATAATCAAAAAGGAAAAGAGAGCCGCTATTTAGACGTAACGTCGGAGATTAAGTGGTTGTGCGTGGACGTTGATGGTTATAAAATAGTTAACGTCTACAAACCTTTACCAAAGCGACTGCGATCCCTGGATCTTTCAGTGTTTCCTCATCCTTGTCTTTATGCTGGCGTTTTCAACTGACGTCATGTTGATTGGGGTTACAATAATAACAGTCCGGACAGTGAGTGCTTGGCTGACTGGGCAAGTATTAATGGACTTGCCCTCCTATACAACGCCAAGGATGCCGCCTGTTTTTATTCCGTTCGCTGGAACACTGGCACCAATCCCGATCTAGCTTTCGCTAGCGTAATTCCAAACAGTTGCTTACCGGATAGACGTGTCCTTGAAAAGTTCCCCAGGTTACAATATCGACCTTCGCTTATTACACAACCAAGGTTTGCTTTGTCAGTGCCAAGCATGCCTGTTAAGCGATGGAACTTCCGCAAGGCTAAATGAAGTCATTACATTGCTTTGACGAATAAATTCGCAAAGACTTTGTTGCCGCCTGATTCACTTAATGTGAATGCGGCTTACCAGGAATTCTTTAACATCATCAAGAAAGCAGCCAAAAGGACTATTCCACGCGGGTATTAAAACAATTGTATTCCATACTGGGATGCAGAGTGTAAATCCCTCCACACAACGTTCTTACAGTCTCCTCAGGAGACAACTCGAGTTTGGGTGCTAAAGCTTTACTTGCCATGCTTGACGACAAGGAGAGGGATCGATGGTCAGAAACAGTTCGGAGCATCAACTTTTTACACTCTAGTAAAAAACATGGAGTATTATAAACAACCTTACAGGTAGGTCACGACATTCTCCTTGTCACAGTCCAGTCTCAGCTGATGCTATTGCATCTCAGCTAGTCAGAAATGACAGATGCAAGGCTGTTGACCATAAGTCATCTCAACTTGTTTTTCAGAAATTGTCTGACTTTTAGAGGGCGACAATACCAGACCCAGTAAATATCTCTGACACTTTCTTACAGAGAGAATTTACTGCTGCTCTTCAACACTTAAAACCAGGTAAAGCTTCGGGTCTTGATTCCATTTGCCTAAAGCTTATATCCATGCTGAAGCTGCTTTGAAGTCCTGGTTACGTGACTTCCTTTCTTCCTGTTTTCGCCGACTGAAAATTCCCAAGATCTAGAGAAGAGCGCTTGTAGTTGCAATCCCAAATCCAATGAAGCCCGTGGGGGACTCAAAGATTTATCGACCAATATCTCTTCTCTGTATCCCCCTCGGATCTTCGAGAGGCTTATCTACGCCCGCGTCAAGCTGTTAATCGATCCACTGCTCCCTAAAAAGCAGGCTGGGTTTCGACGCGGAAAGTCAACTGTAGATCAAGTTCTTCTGCTGAGCTAGAGCATCGAGGGTTTTTTTGAGGCTAAGAAGAAGGCCGGGTCCTTCACAGCATCCTGTTTTCAATGTCCTTCTCCCTCGCATCAACTTCCCCATATCCTCCTTAACGTGGTGCAATAATACCATTATCAAAAAATAATTGTGTCGTAACAATGCTGTCAATTATACACGTGCTACAAATTATGAATACAACTTCTGACAAAAAGTCAAAAATTTTTACAACTTCACCAAAAAAAGGTGTGGAAACTTTTGACCGAATGTTGAGAACATACACCTGCAATAGATTAACAAGATGGGCTTTTACATTCTTCTACAACGTGTTCAATGTTTAATATTATTTTATTTTTTTATTTTTATCTCTATATTTATCCTCCTGACTCGCAGGAAAGCGACGGAGGCGCTATACATAGGGTAAGCAATTACCCCAACCTACTTCCGGAGATACCAAGATATTGCTGTCCGCTAGTAATTTAGTAGAGATATGACTGTAATTTAGAACTGCTTGTCAAGACCACCAAGCAGGGGAAAGTGCCGTAAAGTGTCTTTCCCAAGGACACAACAGAATGGCGCAAGTGGGTTTTGCACCGAGACCATGTTGATCATCAGTCCGGTGCTTTAACCACTCGACCACGCTGTCGACATCATCAGAATCACCATCAGAAAACAAAAAAATTCCGTATACATTTGGGAAAAGAGTTTGCTTGCATCAACATCGAACTTCATTTCTCTCTAAAGGTTTATATTTTTAATGGATCAGCGAAAAAATGAAGAAACAATCTTAGTGATGACAATGAGCCTGTAACGATTAATGGCGCTGAAGTTGGCCGATTGCCGAAAAGTGAATAGTCGAATAACGCACTTCTGGCTTTGATAAAGGAAAAGTCAAAATAACCAAGGATGCTTAATATAACTGAAAAATAACAAGCGATATGCAAAGTGTAATGAAGCAGAAACGAACTAGAAATTATACACAAAGAGAAAACACACAGTTGCCTTACCGAACAGTTCACGTCGGTGCTGACTCACAGGAAAACGGTAAACACATAAATGGGTTTATATATTCAGGATTAGTACACAACACTAGGTCTCTAAGACTTCAAGAAAACAAGAAAAAGCACTCAGTCTCACAGATTTCAAACACTCGCTACAACTATTGCACCTGGTTGCCTCAAAAATTGAAAAGTGAAAGAAAACGCCAACGAGCCAGCAGTAAATGAACACACTGCAGAAACGAACTATAGTGGGGGAAAAAATTAACTGATAAAGAGTAAAGCGAATAAGGCGCTGGCAGCGAGTTCAGCAAATAATAATTAGGAAAGCAAAAGAAAGAAAAAAACACGTGCGTTGGTAATTTTCTTCGGAGTTTATTTGTCAGCAATGCTATTAGTGCTGTTCCATTCAACATCAATGATTACAAGTGTTATTTTAACGGTTGTTGATTTGTCGATTTTTAATTTTTTTGTTGTGTTTATTTTAAGTTATGCATTGTTTTGGTTGCAAATGTGATCATTATAACTAAAACAGTAATTAAACTGTATAAAAATCTTGGCTGTTAAAAAGTACAGTAGTAATACAAAAATTTAATAGCTGTAAACTGTTCAAGTGGATATAAAGTTTGCGAAAGCTGATGCAAGAATAATACCAATGGTCGTTATTGCGCCATTTAGCTGTTCCGCATGAAATGCTTGCACAGACTCCATAAATTAAAGCAAATCAACTCGACTTTTATTAGACCCCACTGGTTAACAACGACGGTTTTTTTCGTAGTAGACCGAGGGTCAATAAGTTATTATTAACTAGTGCCCAAAAAAACATAAAATCTGTTTTATTGTTTCAATGTGTTTTCTTAGAAGATGATAAAAATAATTAAGCAACATACATTACGTTTTATTGACGTAGAAATTGACGCTTGCTTTTTGAATTGCTTGTAGTTAAAGCTCCGAGTAAGAGGTCATCAAACAATTAGTTTTGTAGTTTTGTTCTGTTACTTCTTCTTGCAAATAATTTCAGTGTTTCTACCTACAATTAATAGAGAATATTGCTTATACTTTTCAGGTGTAATCTTGAAGATATTTTAATAAATAAAAAAAAGAAATCAATAGGAAAATATCCAGGCTAAGTTTATCTAACTTTAATTTATCAATGAAAAAATATATATTACACCCTACTGTATGGTCCGTGGAACAGAAATGAAAAAATAAAAGCTTTTGATAATGCTCAGATATAAATACTGATGAAAGTGAAAATCAAAACTAGGAAGATTTACTACAGATTTGACATTTTCTGTTTGTTGTGGACCCATAAAAACATATCTTCTCAATGCAGATGCTTAATTAGGCGAATGTTGTTTATTAGAAATCTAAAAGAGATCTTAAAGAATCTAACAACAACTTAAAACTTTCTAATTTTGTAGTTGATCGGAAGCAAGCTATAAATGAGGAATCGATTATACTCATTCATCTCAGCTTACTACCAAATATAATTAGTCTTCGTACTCAAAGAAATACAATGCCGTACAGTAATTAAGTTTTTCTCTTTAGAAAAACTGTGAACAGTTGCGGAATTTTTTTCTCCAACTTTTCACAGTTTTTGACGAAGAGATAAAAAAATATTAAAGACTTTTTTTGGTCTTCAATTAACCCAGAGAAAAAAATATTGCCTCCGGTTTTTGGTGAATTTTTTGTTCTTATTTGGTTGCAAGATGACTTTTACAGAACAAATTGTGATCAAAAAATAGTTTTCGTGTAATAGATTTTTGCATGCAAAACATCGAATTAAAAAAGTTGATAAACACATAGAAGAATAAAAAAATTATTTTACTAACATCATTTTTTTAAATAAAAACTGAGAAGTTGGATTTGATGACTACGCCACAGCTGTATTAGCAGTACAGGCTTTAACAATAAAAAAATTGATTGAGAGCGGCAACGTGGTCTGGTGAGAAACAATTCTGTTTTTTGTGACCTTCGTTTACCTGTTTTAGGTTCAATTCCTACTTTCATCATGTTATTGTCATTGTAAAAAAAGCATTTGACGTTACTCCTCTTTATAAGGTGACCTCAACAAGGTGATCTAAATAAAGACACTTAACGTTGTAAATAATTAAAAAATAAACAAATAAAAAATTTCAACTCGACAGCATTAGCTTTGGCTCTTTAAGAGCAAGTTATCGGTAATGGCTTAACTGATTAAAATACAAAACCTATTTTTTTCTGATATTTGCTTAGTTGTGTTTCGACTTTTAAAAGCAATAACCCCAAGTTTCTAATAACATTTTACATAAATAGAAAAATTAATAGAAGAAATAAAAAGTAGATTAGAGATTAAAAATGGAGTATAAGCAAACCGGGTATACAAAAAAGAAGCCTTTGGGAAAATTAAGGAGAAAAAAAGTACACACAAAAATGATATTTACGCTACTTTAAATCAACTAAATTATAAAAAAGCCGTTTATTAATACTAAGTTTTAATAGCATGTTGCTTATAAGGGTTTCGAAATAATAAGAAGAACAAATAATGCCTTATAACGTACGTCAGGCCTATATGTTTTTAACTATACATTGATTACATGCTTGTTACCGAGCATAGGCCATGCATGAATTGAAAAAAAATCTAAAACGTGTTATAAGTTTATTTAAACTTTTACTTTTTTAACCAGTAAAATCACACTGTAGGTGTAGGCTAATCATTTTCAATTATTAATTTATTTGAAAAACAGTAAAGTTAAGCATACACATATTGGAAAAAATTAAACGACATTTTATTTTGTTTTAGCTTAGCTGAAGTGTCAACATGTATTTACTAAAATATTTTCTTATATTTAATTTATTTTCAACGCTTTTTGCCTATAAAATAGGTATTTGCAAGTGGGTGACTTCTCAAAACAAACAAGAAGAGAACGAATTTTTTGAGTCTTTGATTTTAAACCAAAACATTAATTTCATCCTGAAAAAAAGAAAAAAACGTGATAACGGAGCATTGGGTGAAAAAGAAGAAAAAAGTGAAGTTGAAAAAATAAAGAAAACCAAACTTTATGAATTCAAATCTGCGATTGATGGTTTGTTTGTTTGTAATTGCTATGACAATATTTTAAATTATGTTTTTAGAAGGGAAGGACTGGTTTGATGACCGTTTGATGCGAGGCGCTGGCGCCCTGACGTCGCACACGCCTGCAACGTCAGTGCACAAACAATCTAACCCCTAAAAACAGGCTAACCCTAAAGAGCAATTTAACCCTAAAGAAAACTACTGATTCTAACTCTAAGATAGACAGTATTGAATTCAATTTTCACCCAAGACAGTTGCTGACAGCAATCAAACCTAAAAATAATCTAACCCTAGACTGTATTTTTAAGAGAAGGCTTCAAGCGATCAAGATGTCCAGTCTTCTCATGGAGATATAGAAAACCCTTTTCTTAAATTTTGTTTGCTTACATAATTTCAAATCAATCACTAAATCAAATTGATTCTTTTCCACCCTTATCTTCGCTCTTTAATTAAAATTTCTTTTGGCAATGGTCTACTGTTTCATTTTAGCAATTAATTTTTTATTTTTTAAATTGTAATATAAATTTCTAAGCAGTTACTAAATGCTATTGACTTTGTTTATTTGTTTATTTTGCTATTATGCTGGTCTGTAAAAATTTTGTCAATATTATTATTATTATTTTTTTATTCATGAATTCTCTTGTATAAGTTTTTATTTTTTATTTTTATTACTTTTATTATATACATATATTACAATTTCGGATTGGACAAAGCCTGGTTACTGTCTAATTGTCCGAACTCAGCTACAATAGAAAGCCTTGTATTTTGCAATGTACGAATATGACATACGTTCGGCAAGGCCCTGTTTCGCCCTTATGGGGCTCATCAGGAGCATGAATAGTACATAAATGCATGCAGTCGTTGCGATGAGGGACGATTGTAAACGGTTAATGCAAACTGATAAACACATATTACCAGGTAGAGAACCGGTTACGAGTGAATTGCTTATGGCCCAAGATAGAGAACTTGGCACAAAGCAATGAAAACAAGCGATTTATACAATAGCGAAAGGGTATAAACATAGTACACAATAGGTGGCAATTGTCCTAATGCACTCCTCGAAGGTGGATTTCGCATTCGTAAATATTTAGAAACGGGAAGAATAAGTCAAAAAGATTTAATTGAAATTGCGACTTACTCTTCCCGCTTCTTCTCTGTGTCACCTGACCAAATCTTACTTCTATCTCTTTGTTTCTTTATGATTTCTACCGTATGACGTTTTATGCAGTGTTATTGTTTTCTTGTTGTTTTGAATCAGACAAAATTTTGTATGCTCAGTGCGGACTTAGCCGACTTGTATGTGTAACTGTTGACGATTTCTCAAAGGGTTATTTGTTTTAGTGGATAATTTAAGTGGCAGTCAATATAAGAATATTTCCGTCTTTTATTTTTTATATTTTTTATAATTTTTATAATTTTTATTATTTTTTCATATTGTTTAGTATATTTTTTTAATATTTTTATTCTATTGTAGTGCTTTCATTAATAAATACTGCTCTAGCTATCTGGTTATTGAGCTCTGTACCGGCGAAGTAAAGCATGCAGATATATATATATATATTAGAACAAATGATTAGACAATGCCGGGAGGAGCTATTACTTGTCTGAACACAACGATTTTCAAAAGCAACGTGTTTTGTGTATTATATGCGATACAAATATTCGACAAGGCCCTGTTTCGTCCGGATATGAACGTAAAGCATATTGCAGTAAATACACTACGAGAGATGGCAAAAGTTAGTTATATGCACCTGACAATGATGGTGTTACCGGGTAGAGAACCGGACACGGCCATCAACATCATGACCCGAGATAGAGAACTCGGCACGAGATGACGATTATAATGCGCATATAATTTTTTTTTGTTTTATTTTTATTTATACATTATTTGTTATGTTAATCACATATGATTTTTTTTTCATCAACTTCGAACAGCATAACAGTTTTTTTATGTTATGTTTTTTTTAATATCGTTAATATCTGCTTATTATTTGATTTATAAATTCGTAATTTTTTTGTATATAATCATTATTATTATTATTTTTGTATGTCACAAAATGCATTCAGAAAAGGTTTCCGGATCTGGTGAGGTTTCTTTTTATGGGTAATTTTTCTTTACTCACCATGCTCAATTGAGCTAAATTCCCATCTTGGCTAGTTGTGCCACCCCTCATCATTATGCAGACTAGTTATGCACTGGTTATTCAATCTCTCAATTTGTTTGATAATATTATTATTATATATTATTTTTTCTTACTCATTTCTTATATTTTTATCTGATTAAGGTGTTGCGGCCATCCTTTCTACTGTTTTGTACTTTCACTTTCTGATTATCTTATGCATGTTTTAACGTTTGACGTTCTGCTGCTTCTTCCTTTTCTTGATCTTTTTAATATTTATAATTTTTGTGTTAAAGTGTTTAATAATGATTGAGAATAAAATAAATGAATGAATGAATGAATGAATGAATAAATGAAACTAAATAAATTTTTTACTTTTATCTTTCTATTTTAAAAGTTTAATACTGAAATATAGAAAACAAATCTTTAAACATTTCAACTCTCGTTCCCAATTGCCTAGGAAAAATTTTTATACAGGTTTTAAAAATACAGTCTAGGTTTAACTAGGACTAAAGATACAGCAACTGTCTTGGGTGGGAATCGAATTCAAGACTGTCTATCTTAGGGTTAGGATCAGTATTCTTCTTTAGGATAAGACTGCTTTTTAGGTTTATCCTGTTTTTAGGGTTAGATTATTTGCGCACTGATGTTGCAGGCGCGCAATGCGTCCGCGCCAGCGCTTCACGTCAAACGGTCACCAAATTAGTCCTTTCCTACTATTTATGTTAATTTCTTACTATAATTTTTAAGTAAGGTAGAAGAACAGATAGCAATAAGTGAAAACAATCGACACAATAACAAAACTTTAATTAAATTTAATGATATTATGCTATCTTTGTTTTTGATGTTAAAAAATAAAAAAGCTATTTGAGATAACAGTTTCAAAAGTTTTTTTCACTTAAAAACATTTTTAATTTTCATTTTGTTTTATCTCTATATTTATTCGTCTGACTTGCAGGAAAGCGGCGAAGAACAAGCAATTACCCTGACCCGCTTTCGGAGATGCCTAGATACTGTTGTTCGGTTAAAATTGTTTGTTTTAGTTTTTCAGTTTTATAGAGATATGACTCAAGTTTAGAACTGCTTGCTAAGACCGCCAAGCAGGAAAAATTGTCGAGAATTGTTTTTTTCAAGGACACAACTAAATGGCGCGAGTAGGTTTTAAACCGAGACTGTGTCGATTACAATTCCGGTGCTCTTAACCACTCGCCCATACTCCCCACTAAACCTGCAGTAAATCTAAAAATTGTAAAAAAAGATTTAGAAAATGTCTAATTTTAATTGGGTGCAAAAACTTTAAAATGGTTTTCTTTAACTGAAGGTTGTATTGTCAAAGTCTATCCAATCTAATCAGTGGTAACTTACTTAAAAACTGTAAATATTATCGAATTATTAAGTTCTTATTTTCTTGTTTAGAGTTAAAATTAACTCAACAGAATCGTTTCCTGGATTTGAACAAGGATTTGAATGATTTAAAAAACACGCTTCAAGGTAAGGGTTGGTTGGTGCTAAATCGTCACCCAAGTAAGTTTTCGTTTTCAATCCTTTTCTTGTTCTCATTTGGAAGATTATTCAAATTTTTATCGGTTTTATTTTTTGCAATAAAATAACATTCTTTATAAACGTATAGAAATTAACTATTTCAGTAAGTCTTCAAATTCAAACTTCTGTAAATGTAAACTACCATCATCATATCGTAATTGATCTGGAAATGTGTCATTTTACACGTGTTTGCTGGAAAAGTATTTGTTTGTAAATCTTCATTGCAATTAGTCGTGAAAGTAAACCGGAATGCTATTCCGGTACAAGATTTGCTTCCAGATCGCCATTCTGAAAAGAACTAATTCTATTGCAATCTGACAATTCATGATGAGAGAACACTAATACTCAGGTCAACAAATTTCAAAAGATTTTTCTTTCTTTTATGGAAATAGAGTTTCCTATAGATTTTTGGGCGCTAAATCCAAAAATGACAATAAAAACCTTTGATTAGCTGTCGCTTTTAAATTATTTTTAATTTTAGTTTTCTCTGAATGCAGCCATTAACATTAATGTAGCAACAGAAACATACATATTCACAATCGCATTCTTCTAGCTGTCCTACTGTAAGACAAGTCCGGTTGATCTCGAACAAGAGTCCAACAGTGATTAGCTCACATTTTCCTTGGTACCTTTTTTCTACTGTAAAAGCTGCTTTATTACCGTCGACAGTTTTTTTATATGAGCTGCATATCCAACAAAAATTGATGGTAACATATTTCTATTGTGCAGCAACACAGCTTTTAGACTTAGTTTTGACAAATCAATAAACAGTCTTCATTCTTCTGGTCTTTGGGAGTATCCAAAGTCTTTCATAATACTTCCAACATCTGTTTAATATACAAGTTTCTTTTCATGCTAAAAACCTGGGCAAAAGACGGTTGACGTCTACAAAAAGTACAAACATTGACACCATTTTGAAGCAAACTCCGTTGTTTGAACCTGAAAGCCAATAGCTTAGCTTTAAGCTTTGGCAAATCAAAATTTCGAACAAAACCAATCTAAATTATATTATAGTAAATTATAGTAAGTAAATTATAGACCTGCTTTTATCAACATTTCAACGACTTGTATTTCATAATTTTAATAGCAAAATTTTCTATCTGAAAATGCGGCTATATTACGATGCTTTTAATTCTAGTCAATACTGTTCTATGACATTATAATAGATTGCATGTGTGAGCATTAAGCAAATTGGCACGATTGCGATTTAAAGTCTTGTTGCTTGGCTCTGTTGTGTCCTTGTGAAAAGATACTTTACGGCACTGCTCTTTTGCTTAAAATTTGCTTTAAACACTAAAAAGTACCATCTGTAACATTGTGCATCACGCACGCCAAACCCGAGTTCACTTCCCCACCATGGTTTTGAGTTTTAAACTCTTATAAGGGGCAGTCTGCTTTCCCAGGATTTGCAGCTCCTATCAGTGCAGCAATGCATGTGGTAGAAGGTCACAAATCATACCTTTTTTTCATTATATATGACCAGCTCTGCGACTAAGCCTGGTTAAGTAGAGTGTCCTTGGTGAGAGTTTAAAACTCAAAACCATGGTCGGGCAGTAAGCTCGGGTTCGTCGTGCGCAATACACAAGGCCACAGATGGCACTCATAGTGCGAACTGAAATGTTGGCGTTAAAAAAGTTCTGGTAAGTCGCTTCCATATCAGGTAAATTCAGCAGCAACAAAGTCTTTCAAATTTATTTGTTCAAGCAATGCAATCACTCCACTTGACATTGCAAAGATTTCATCTTTCAATTGGCATGCCCAGCACTGGTAAAGCAAAACTCGGTAATGTAAGGTTAATTGGCGAGGGTCAACGCTTTAACCAAAAAAAAACTTTTTTTTGATTTATTTTGAAGATTTTTTGTTGTAAAAAAGTCCTTGAAGATTATGCATTTTTTGTACTTATTGGTTAAACCACCATTGTGGAGTCGGAGAAATTATTTTTCAACTCCAGCAATTTAAAGTTTTCAACTCAACAAAATTAAATAATACAACTCCAACTTTAGCTCATGTAAAAAAGGAGTCCAACTCCACTCTAAAATATCCGGCTATAGGAACTCAGACTTCATAATATAGTTATTACATAATTAAATATAATTAATATATATTATTAAAATATAGTTAAATAAGCAGGGTTGTGCAGTCGGAGTCCCCGGAATCGTATGTTTTAGAGCGGAATTGCAATACTCTCTTTAGATTTGATAAAATTGGACTTGCTAGAAGGAGCTAGTTTTTTAGATTTGGTGGAGTTGGGAATCGGAGTTCTTATTGCTTTTCGAGACTATGTGTAGCAATGGAGTCGCTAGTACATAGGGTAAGCAATTACCCTAACCTGATTTCAGAGATGCATGCCAAGATATTGCTGTCCCGTTCGAAAATAATTTTGTTTTGCTTTTTAGTTTTATAGAGATATGAGGAAAATTTAGAACTGCTTGCCAAGATCGCCAAACAGGGGAAAGTGCCGTAAAAACTTTTTTCTTAAGGACAGAACAGAATATGGCTCGAGTTAGTTTCGAACTGAGACCATGTCAATCACAACCACTGCGCTTTAATGCGTTTTAATCGCTCGACAATTAGGCCTCCAAGGTTATAAAATCAGAATCGTTTGAGTTGCACGTTAAAGGATGAAGTCGGAGTTGACATTTCAAATGTTTTAGAGTCGAAGTTTAAATCGTAAAATTTTAAAGAGCTTGAGTCAGATTCGGAAAATTTCTTCAACTCTACAACCCAGGTAATATGTCACACTTAGCAACCAGGAAGAATTCAGCAGATAAGGAGCGACACCTCCTCGGAATTTTTAAAAATATAGCATAAAAACTAGCTCTTAGTAAACGTAATTATCATTCCAGAGTTAACATTTCAGAATGCCTTATCTTGTCAGTACTTAAGAGTAGATTAAAATTGAAATTTTTTTTATTTTTACTCTTACACTCAACCGCTGACCAAAGCACTTTTTCTGTTAAGTTAATGCAATGTCTAAGTATTGGAAATGATAAAAGATTACAAGTGGTAACTTTAAAAAAGTACCCACAATTCTCGAAGAATTTCAACATTTTAGGGAGGGCTGAATTCAAATGAAAACTTTCTGTTTATTTGTTTGTCTCTTCACTTCCAAAAGCTAGACAAAATTAAGTACATTTCAAAACATTTTTTATAAAAATATTTTTTTAATATTTAGACAAATTTTTCAAAACAACCCCCAAATCAAAACAAAGGTTTAATTTTCAAATAAAAAGCCAAATTTGGACGTCATTATAAAGCAAAAATTGTTTTTAGTTTGCACTTCAAATCAATATATGACCTGTTTAAGTACTCGTCGTATTTCGCTTGCTTATTTTTGAATCATTCAGATAATAAATATGACTATAGCTTCCAGCAATTACCCAAAAATTGGACTTAAAGTGCCTAAAAAAATAGGAATGCCATACCAACTCCAGCACATCTAAAAAAGCAACTCCGGCTTTAGCATATTTAAAAAACTACTTTGGTTTCGACTCCAACCGAAAGTATGCGACTCCGATTTCTGATTCTGACTCCATAACTCTGGCTTAAACTAAAACAAATTATGAAAAGTCTTTTGTCTGGTCTCGGTTTCGGTACTCCAAAGTCTCATCTTATCTCGGTTTTGCTACCCCAAAATCTCGTCTCGGTCTCGAAGCATTGTGCTCGACTCCACCATCTCTGATTGTGTCTGATGTCAGCGATTATAAGAGAAAAATGTTTGAACAGACTAAGTTGTTAGCTATTTTTATTATTTGTCCTTTTACTATTTTAACTTGTTTGGCTAAACTTTTAACAAAATAAAGTCCATGGAATGCAAAGGAAGATTAGTCAATATTGTAAGAAAAGAAAAGGAAGTAACAATGAAATATCCAGTGCAATAGCAATTACATTTCAAAAAACGACGAGCGCAGTTAGCGTCCAAAATAGCACAATCAGCAACCACTAATCTACACATCAAGATCATTCTCGTTCCAATTTAATTCAAGAATCAAGGTGAACTATTTATTCATTAGTAAGAAATGAAGAGCAATATGTAGAAATTAGACGCAAAAACATTTGTGTGCATGCTAATGACAGAAAAATTAACTGCACTCCGTGTGGAGAATTGGAAGTCAGAGCATCTTGTGGTGTTAATATTTTTACTCAATGCAGAGAGCGCAATGTTGCTTTCAAAATACTAAATACTAAATACAAAATATAAATTCGTGCTACAAAATACAAATTACTGCATCTTTAAATGAAAGTAAATTTGCCATTTCTGCAATATTAACAACAATAAAGTCAAAAAAGATCTTTTAGAACAAAATAGAAATGTCCTTACTTATAATAGAGCTATCCAAAGAACAGTGACTAGTTTTTTTAATTATTTATTTGAAAAGGTAATGCAATAAAATGTATGCTATGTAACGCTAAAACAAAAGCGAAACAGCTTGCAATAGGCCTGGTAGACCAAAAATATTGTTAAACTCAGTAAATCTGCAATGCTTTCTATTTAAAAACTTTTAGGTATACATATTTGATTTTTAAAAAATTGTTGTGATAAAAGTTACAATATTTTTTGCACTTTCGATATCAGACAATGCTTTCGCTGGTAACAAACTTTTGATAAAAAAAAATTTTGATACTAATAAACAACAACACATAAATTATTATGCAAACGTACATAGCACAAACTTTTGATCAAATTTAATCAAATTATGACTCTATTTGTTCAAAAATTTTTAAACAGGCGAAACTTAATTGTTGTCATTTCAGAATTCATACTATGTTCAAGCAATCCTTGTGTAAACGGAATTTGTTCTCGTCAAAACAACACATACGTATGTTCCTGTAAAGCAGGATACCAAGGAAGAAGCTGTGAAACACGTAAGTAAAACATTGGTTAACATATCCAAACTAAAAACTTTATTTTCTTCAAGTAGCCTACTTTATTTTATTTATTTATCTCTATATTTATCCTCCTGACTCGCAGGAAAGCGATGGATGCGCTATACATAGGGTAAGCAATTACCCCGACCTGCTTTTAGAGATACCAAGATATTGCTGTCCGCTAGTAATTTAATAGAGATATTACTATAATTTAGAACTGCTTGCCAAGACCACCAAGCAGGGAAAAGTGCCGTAAAGTGTTTTTTCCAAGAACACAACAGAATGGCCAAAGCGGGTTTTGAACCGAGAAATGTTGATCATCAGCCCGGTGCTTTAACCACTCGACCACGCTGCCGACAGTTGCTTATAGTTTATATACTTGTTTATAGTAAAAGTCTTTTGAAAGTTCGTTTCACATAAATGTTCTGGCATGTGTTCATCTCGTTATAAAACATGTTTTTTCAAAAAAGTTAAAGGATTTGAAATTTGATCACTGTTTGATTTTTGATAATTCAATTGTGGAGCAAATTTTTGTGTGAAAAACCCTGTCTAAACTTAATCATTAGCGCTTCTGGGTATAACTGGTAGAAATTGCAGCAACCGTTTAATTACTATTAAATATTAAACTACTAATTACCTTGACTTTGATGAACGCCATTTTTTTCCATTTGTAACTTTACAAGAAATAAGTAAACTTTTTTTCTCTAAAACTTATAGGGTCGCCAGCGACCCACGTTAGGTAATAGGGTAACAAACATTTTTCCTGTTTGTGTTATTGCAAAAAATAAGCTTTCTAGGTTCCACAAACGTTTTATTATTTTTAAATTATATATTTAAAATACTTAAAAAGTCAATTGCAGTAATGTAAAAGCGTCTACAAAGACGTTTCATCTGACACTCATTGGGAGGAATCGTTAAAATGAACTGAGAGCGATCCGATTGTACTTACATAGGAAAGGAGAAGAAATCTGATTGGGTAAAAAAAGGCAACCAATCAAGAATAAAGAAGAAAAGAAAACAAGAGTTCGTCTGATGGGTCAAGAAAGACAAGCAATCAGAAAGCAAAGAAAAAAGCGTTAATGAATGAGTTTCAGACTGTAAAGAAATTCTTTGTGTCGACATAGATTAGGTTGAAATTTGGAAGACTTTCGAATTTGAAAGCATTGTAAAAAAACGTGTCCATTTTTGAAACATAGTCAAGCTTGTTTAAAATGACAGCACCGGCCCCTTTTTCCGGTTTGGTGATCAAAATGTCATTGTTAGATCTTTGCGAACTAAGAATAACATTTTAATCACCAAACCGGAAAAAGGCGCTGGTGTCGTCATTCTAAACAAGCATGACTAATGACTATGTTTCACAAATGGACAAGCTTCCTCACGATGCTTCCAAATTCAAAAATCTTGGTCCAGCTGATCAAAATGACAACACAGCTAAGATTGAGTTACAAATCCAATGTCGACTATTGGAACTGAAGAAAAACCTCATTCCCATTAGAATCTACAAAGCTATCCAACCTACAGACACTCAGTGCCCACGCATATATGGTTTGCCGTGCTTCTACGCCCCATCTTGTCCATATATCAACTTGCAAAAATGGTCTCTGCTGTTCTTGATCTTGTGCTCCATCTTTTTTCTACGAACTGTATACCTAACTCTTTTACCTTCGTTGAAACTCTCAGAAATTTTCAATTTCCTACTTCATCTCCGTTTCTCTGTTCCTTTGATATTTCCACTCTCTTTACCAACGTTCCCCTGCAAAAAACAATACTTTTTATGATGACAATCTAGTACCACCTCCGTTTCCTGGTCAACTTTTTATTCAGCTGATGCAAACGGCTATCTCGGCGGTTGAATTCAGTTTCAACGACGCCATGTACCAGCTGACTATTAAATTTGCTGTGGGGTCCCCGTTGGGTCCAGCCCTCGCTAATATCTTTGTTGGTTACCAGGAAACCACACTTTTTCTCAACATGAAGAAACCTCACATTTACTACCGCTACGTTCATGACGCCTTTGCGGTTTTTGAAAACAAAGACGATTGCAAAAAAATTTTTTTTTACTCACCTCTTTTCACTTTTCGTTACATTTCACGCTCGAAAAAAAACTTAACTCTTTTCTCCCGTTTCGTGATGTCCTCGTTATGAAGTGCAAAACTGGATTTATTAAATCTGTGCATAGAAAACGCACCTTACTGCGCAATACCCACATTGGGATTTTTTTAGCCTTATAAAGCGAAAAATCAATTTTGTGGCTACAGTGGTTCACCGAGCTATGTTTATCTGCTCCAGCAGCAGGTTTCAGGCCAATCTCGACAAAATTTGATCTATCTTGGTTGCTAATGGCTACCTAAATCACATTATTACATCCACATTTACCAAGAAGATCCAAAAATTCCACGAGTCATCTCAACATGGACCCGAGAAATGCTCGGTTTATCTTTGTCTTCTATGGCTGGGAAATGTTTCAACCATATTTAAAAAGCAAATTACTACAGCCATTCAGCGTTGCTACTTTGATATTGAAACACATGTTGCTTTTACAACCAGGCCTCTTTTTCCCGCAACCAAGAAGGATGTATTACCTGTCCATCATCAAAATAATGTTATTTATCAATTTGTGTGCCACTGCAATAGCCGGTACGTAGGACGTATATTTTAAAGGTTGCAAGAACGCATTAACCCTGTAACAAATTTGTCACGTTTCAAGTTTTTGCTTTTTTAGCTTAAAAATTTTTTTTTTCTTGATTGACTTTATGAACGGATGTGATACATCTTTTAATTTATCATTTTAATTGGAAACCCAGAAAAAATTCAATCAGGGTGTCGCACACTTTGTTTGGGAATCCTAAAGGACCAGTTGAGCTAGGTAACCTGAATACCTATGCTAAAACAAAGCTGTGTCTAAATTTTATTTTATTCTGGCTCAAGAAGTAGTCTGCTATGAGCCTGAAGCTTTTATACAGTTGGTTTGAACGAAAGCTCGGATTAATTTGTTGAAGACTCTTCTCCACAAACAAACAGAGACCACTGTCTCTAATAAGAACGAATGTATTACAAAATTCACGACCGACAAAAATTCTCTTCCGCGCTTTGCCAAACTGCAAAGCGAAATCAATGCTACTACTTAATTCGATCAACACAATGATTCTGCCTCCGTAGAACACAACTCCAAAATACTGGCGCAAAATAAATTCAATACTCGTCAATGATACAAAAATCCAACGGGCCACGTCCTGCGCCCAAACCAAATTACTTTTACTCGAGTCGTCTCTCGAGTCGTCTCAAGTTATCTCTTTCTCGTCTACTTCGTCTTCTCTTTCGTCGTCTCTTTTCAATCGAGCGAGCATACATATATATAGACAAAAGGTCATATGACGATAAATTATTCGTATAAGCTATATCATTCTCCTACTCTCCAGGGAGAACACCTTTAGTTAGAACCAAATCGTATATCCGCGAACATTCCAGTTATTGACATAGTGGCGCTTGGACAAAAACATATTACGTCATTACTGTCGGACGAAAAAAGAAAAAGGACATGAAAATTCATCAAGCGTGTCGTAAGCATTACATCGCACAACACCAGAGGAGCGCTTCACGGAGACGCGATCATTATTTCATAATAAAACTTTGAGTTACTATTAACGGGAATAAACTACATTGCCATGATTAAAATTATTATGAATAAAGTGTAACACAGGGTGATTCCATGCCACCTTCTGACTTTTTCTTATTTTTTTTACGTTGCAGAAAAGAAATTTTGTTTCATGTTGAATCAGAGTTGAAAAGTAATAAGAAAGCTAATGATTTTTTTTTTGGTAGTTTATTCTTCAATTATTTATTATTCATGTTAGGTTTTTTGACTGAGCTTCTCATTGTTTATTTTGGCATAGGCTTCTATACGTACCCGATTTGTTCATCTGGTCAATTAAGCGACTAGACAATCGACACTACGTATGTTTTCATATACAAATTTCAATCTGCTAACGATATCAAAACGAAGCTGTAAAGAGTAAAACTAAATCATTTAAGAGTTAGGTTTGTCTAACGTTTAAGTTTGACTTTAATCTGCTGTGCGAAAAGGTAGTATTGAACGTTTTTCATCTACAAAGTAAAAAAAAAGTTGCTGCAAACTGCCAGATTGGAAAAGTAGCCCTCGTTTTTTTCTTCGTCGCAAAATAAAGTGATCTCCCTAGAATAAAATTTATCACTTGCGGCCATTTAAAACCCGGTGAAGCCGCTTCGTTTGCTCCATACTAAAACCATCGCTGTTGACGGGTATTATTCAATTAGTTTGTGTCTATTTTAAATTTAACTGTTTTAGCTAAAATACTATTAATACACTCATTGAAATATGACTTGCTAGAAAGTATCAAACTCTTTAATTAAACCCAACATTTTAGTCAATTTAGTTGCTTAATTGATCACTGTTACAAATCTGCAACGTTTAAAAAAATGGGAGGTTTAAAATTTTTTTTGAAAGTTTTGATTCAGTTGCATTTCTAATGCAATTTTAACTGCCCAAACAAACTAAATAATTTTTTTTCTTTTAAAACATCAAAATAGATGATATAGGGTTAAGCAACACGTTTCCAGGTTAATCAGAAACCATCATTCTTCCCAGGACCGCTCTAATCTTTCCCTGCCTTCCAGACAAACAGCACCTCTCCAATTATTGCCCATGACTCGGCTATCAGACTGCATCTTTTAAAAAACTCTTCTTATGCCAGCCAATACAGTGACACCGAATCCTCTATCCTTGCTCGTGGACGTACTTTTTTCCGCATTTCCGCTCTTGAAGCTATTTTTATCAAATATTTTTAACCTAATCTATGTCGACATAAGAAATTTCTTTACAGTCTAAAACTAATGCTTTAACGCTCTTTTTCTTTGCCTTTTGATTAGCTGTCTTTCTTGACAAATCAGAAGCTCTCTCGTTCTATTTTCTATTCTTAATTGGTCGCCTTTTTTTAACCAATCAGGTTACTTTTCCTTTCCTATATGAGCACGATCGGATTGCTCTCAGTTCATTCTAACGATTCCTTCCGATAAGTGTAAGATAAAAAGTCTTTGAAGAATGAACACGCTTTTTATAGCTATGTATAAAATTTTACGATGGTAAGAAGACTAAACCTTGCTGACATTGACTCAATGGTCAATAGCTGATTAGAAGATGATGAAGAAGTTGGTGATGACTGTTCTGTTCTAAGCAAAATAAAAGATTCTGAAATTCATGAGGAAGAAGTGAAAAGTGGTAATAATGACAGCAAAAAAGAGGTTTCTGATTCCGAGAGTATCAATAGTGCTGCTGATGATGAAGAAGATTTGCCCTCCTTATCTACATCGCAACCCTGATAACTCATTCTTCACGGGGAAAATCGAAGTGTATGGTCTGCAGCTTGTCCAGTGTTTCTTGCACACGAGCTTGCAACATAAGGCACAAAGCTGAAGGTCCATTAGGCAATGCAAAATCAATCCAAGATAAAGTAGACGCATTCTTGTGCTTTTTAAAAAAGACATGCAAAAGATGGTTATTGAGCACACAAAAAATACGGAGAAAGCCGAAAAGACAACTGATCATCAGCTGACATGGATGAAATCAAAGGCGTAATTGGGATTTTTTTGTTATGGGCGTCTACAGATCTCAACATGAGTCACTTCGATCTATGTGGCACTTGGACCTTCAGGAAGAGCAATATTTTCTATTGCATTTAGTCACAACACTTTTGAAGATATTATAACTTTTAAAGATAGCTAACAAAAAACTCAACTTGAAGTTTTGCGTCCGACACTCGTCAGGAGATAAACATCGGAATGAAGGAAAGAAAAATTCAGTTGGTTTTAAAATGAAGCTGGACGAAGATGATTGGTTGTATGAGAAAACGTCACAACACGTGATCAACGCAAGAGTTTCAAGTTGTAAACAAACTTTTTTTGGCGGCATAAATTTGGCCTCCATGATTCGATGTAAACGGCTTCGAAAGCAGATAAATCAGTGGTTTCCAAACTTTTTTCGCCCGCGGCACATTTTGCTACCTTTTCAAATTTCGCGGCACACTTGTACCAGAGTGCAGATCTTTTGTGGTCTGCACTGAGTTTTCCACGTTTTCCTTTACCTGATGCATTATAGTGTTGATGTGATTGGTAGTCGAACTTGCCATTACCAATTGAACTAATTAATATAAGCGTGCACCTTTTGTCGCGCCTTGATTACTTCATGCTGCAGCGACTTTCAGTTTTCTTTCTTTATACAGTTGCAGTTATGTTGTAGTGGTTTACGTTTGTTATGTTATCGGTTATCTTAGAGTCTTATATTATTAATTGTATTGTGTTTAGACGTGCCTCGTTTTTAGTTTATTAAACCTTAACTTAGGCAATGTTACGTGTTATAGTTTCGTAACAAGTGTATTACATTAAAGGCCTCGAATTTTTATGTAACTATCTATAAATAAAGTAAAAACTTTCTTTTATTATTCTTTACTAGATTTTGTACTGTTTGTTTTCATATAAAGTATCTAGGTTTTGCATATCGTGTACCAGGCATGTCAAACTCGCCCGTCTATGTGGGCCGCATCGGTGAAATTTTAGCTGAAATTTTACCGCTGGCCGCAATCTGGTTATAAAAGAAATTGAAAGCCAATAAAAAAAAGTTTTCACTTAAATTATTTGGCTGATCCAGGTTATTCTTCTATCTAGTGTGTCGTTTTTAATTGCTGCGGCTACGGCAAAAAACTAAAGTTTTATTTTTGTTTCAAAGATGAAAACTTTTTTTGGTTTTTAGTTTTTATTTGAAAAAAAAATAGCTGAAAAAGTTATTTCGGAGTGCCCTGAAATATTTATCATTATTGAGGAGTGCTGAATGTCAGAACTACATCCCTAAACTATGGTTCTCAAAAATGGTGCGAATAAAACAACAAAATTGCAACCATTACTCATAATCAGGAACGCCGTCAGGAACGCCGGAGGCGGCAAGGCAAAAGGCAAAACAATAAAAAAGGTCTTTACTTTAAACCGGTATGACATTTGGGCGTCTTTATGTAATGTTACAAGGCCATGATTTGGGCGATCGTTGACAAATTTTAGCCAAAAATATATTGCCTTCCCAAAAGTTTTTGGAGTGGTACGACTATATCTTCAACTATATTTTGAACACTTTCAAAACCTTAATATCTAACAAAAATGGTGCTTTTAATTTAAATTTTGGCTTTCCCGTCAAAATATTTTCCGGCGCCCTGATAATGATATATTAAAAAAACTTTGTAATAAAAAAACTATCAAATTTCCTGATTGTTTCATAATAAAGCGTTTCAGAACGTATTATATAAAATTCTATCATTGTACGATTAATTAATTTAAGGATTCAGGTCGACTCTGCGTTCCTAGATCTTTTCATGTCCAGTCTTTTAAAAACTCAACTCGAATCATCACAACTATGTCCACTGCAAATGGACAGAAAATGTGTCTCTTGGCCTGTTTGTAATGAAAATATTTACATCAAATTCATAATTGCTAATAAACGACTTAATCAATCTTCTGAATACATGTTCAAGTTTTTATATGCATTAATTATTAAGTGGAAGAGCGCTTTTTAAATGTTTGTAATGGTAACTGAGACTTTTATCTTATTACCGACAAAAACAAAAAATAAAAAAACAGTGATTCTTTTTTAAACTGATGTAAATTGCGTTTTCTCCAACACTTTGACTAAAATTCAACAAAAGTACAGTAAAAAAACTATTTTAGATAAAAGTCTACTCGTAATCCATCTGCATAAATGTCTTGATCCGTGGAAAAGTTCTATGGGTCCGCAAGCATTTCTTGCTAAATCAAAAAAAATTGAACTTTTTGGAGTATAAAATTAGTGAAAAGCAGAAAGTTTCTTACCTTGGTTTCTACTGATGTTGAGGAAGAGAGTGTTTGTTCGTTAACATAATGATTTTTTTGGTTTGATTTTCATTTTGAGTTACACATAAATTGAAAAAGAAAAAGAAAAAACTCAAGAAGTTAATGAAGTGACGTTTTCGACCTCAACATTTCGAGAAATTAAAGAAGGCCTAAAGATTTTTTTGGTCTTCAACTAAAATTGTTATCTGAAATCTAGTTCCCGCTCAGCAAAGCCTAAACATTTACGTTTGTATTAATGCGAAGACCCAAAAAACGTCATCACCGTAATAAACAGGTATTCTGCAAAATTATTAGTTTAAATTCGTCAAAAAATTTATGATTCCGTCGGTTGAATAACTTTTGAAAAGAGTCCTTGACTAAAAAAAGAGTTGGAAACCATTGTCATAAACAATAGCCTACCTGTAAATTAAAACACTTTTGAATCAACAGTAATAGAATCAACAATCAAAAATTAGTAGTAATATCATGGATCAAATTTTTTTCGATTTCATTTCTTGACTTAAAATTTGAATAAAATACTGAGATAATATTTTAGGTGTACTATGGCCAAAGCTCTAAATCAGAAAGTCCAACCTGCGGTCACCTTAATATTTTTATGCGGCCCACTACTTACTCAAATTTTTTTGTTATATTTTTATATATGTGTAGAATCGATGACACTGCTGTCATAGTAACGTGAAAGGAAACAAAGTGAATACATCAGTTGATTGATGCGTTGAGTGATCGACATACAATGAATTCATTTATAAAAACGTTTATGTTTAATAGTAGAAAAGATAGTAACTTTTAACTAATGCAGAGTGATTTGGAATAAAATTACTGTAGTAGCAGCAATACTGCTTGTGGTAAAAAAGGGAAATGTATTTATTAAAAGGATGGTAAGAGGATCAGACATTTTTCAAAATTCTAGATTCAATCTAAAATTTTAACATATAATTAGCCAAAGAAAATGTCGCTCCCAGTCGGCGAAGCTCAGCTGGCTAGATGCCTAAAAGTATAGGTAGGTGGTCCGTTAAATTCGCATTCAGTAACATCGATTCGATGGTCTGTTGGATTTGCATCGGTAACCGCAGGCATTCAGTAAAAATACGTAAGGCGTCATTGCAGGACGGTATCTTTAAGCGATATGAACCCTGCGACACCAGACTGGTGCATAGTACTCATGGTTGATTTGACAAGAAATAGGGCAGCTGTGCGCAGTGTTTTGGCACCAGCAACCCATCTTGAACCTACAAGTTGCCACAGCAGTAAGACACGTGAAGATAGTTTTTGTGCAATGGCAAAAGATAGCGAGGGAACTTGAGCAATCTGTCCAGTTTTACCACAAAACAAGTAAGGGTTGGACAAAATGGTAAAATTCTATTGCTATTTTAAGCATTTAGTTCACGTTTGGCCTCTCGGTTATTTAGATGAAAGGCTGCCGTTGCCGTCTTATTGTGACTGAGCTTTAGCTTCCAATTCTGGATATACGAAAAAAGTGTGGTTATGTCTTCACTTTTCAAAGGCCTTTCAGTTTCCAGAGGAGTGCAACAATGCTAGATTGTATGCGTAGGTAAACTTTCTGGAAAATGTGTAGGGCAGGTTGTACGTATAGAAGTAGAAAAGAAGGGGATCCACGACGAATTTCTGAAAAACAGAGTTTTTTAGACGGCGAAGCCTGCTTTACTTGTTGTCAGAGGTAGTAAAGGTAAAATTTTGCTTTCGGAAAAGCTCCATGATAATTATGACCATGTGCTTATCAAGAAGAAGTCAAAAGCAGTTTTCAGCTGAGGCCACAGTGCCGGACAGAGTCATATGCCACTGTCAGATAGACAAAAAAATCCTCTCTGTTTTCTATCAATAAAACAATTTGATCCACGATTGACTTCCGGTGTCGAAACCCAAAGACATAGAGATACAAAGCGGAAATATTTGTCAATAATTTTTTGGACCCTTTGCCGGCTTTATTGGCTTTGGAATTGCGTCTATAACCCTCTTCTCCAAATCTTGGGAATTTTGAGTCGGAAGAAAAGAAGTCACATAATTGGAATTTCAAAGTAGCTCCAGCCAGCATGGATATTTTTAGTATTATATTCTAATGATTGTAATAGTTTCACATTAGACTTAGATTTCTAATTAGTTAATCATTTTAATACTCATCATTTGTTCATGGCATTTAATACTAAAAAGACAAAACTTTATATTATGTACTTTGTAGCCAACCGAATATACTACCGAATATAAATTTATTATTTAGCCATTATGAAAAAAGGTTTGACACTCCTGCTCTAAACCTACTCTACTGTATTATTCAATTTAAAACAAAATAAACTTAAAAAAGCTACTATAGGCATCGCTTTTATGGATACGAACTAAAGATTGAATTAAAAGACAAAGTTAACTTTTGTTAAAAAACATACAATTCTTTCCAAATGTATAAAAAGCAGTAAAAAAGGAAGCGTTAAATATTTAAACTTGCAGATAACACAACTCGTAATTGTATTAAACCAAACGCTTTTACATTACAAACAAAACCATGTGTAATGTCTTAAAACGCGCCCAGTGATACGCGAGACATACACAAGGGAAAACGCGCAGCAGAGTTCTTCTATCAAATTCTTTATTACAGAACGGTCCAACGCTGCGGTTTTCTGTTAACAGAAAAGACAGAGTTGGAGAGAAAATTTAGAATAAAACAACAACAAACAATTACCAAATTAACAGCATATGAAATAACGATAAACCAACAAGTGCACACCATTAAGCAGTAAAGCAGATTTACAAAATTAAACAATATAGTGAAATTACAATTTAATTTTAAATACTGTATCTGTACCAAATTAATTAGCAGCTAAAATTATTAAAATAAACATTTAACTTCATTACGATAAAATTTCACCTGAATTTTCTTCACTGGCAATTCTTTATACTTTAAATATTTGACGCTACAATATATACTCAATTCAGCACAATCTTTGTCAAAACTTTACTGCTCGTACGCATTGTCTATAACTTTCACTGGTTGCAGTGAATTCCTTTGTCTTCGAAATCAACGAACCGTTTACTAGGCGACCGTTTTAGAACGTCGCTAAAACAAAGCGAGTTATTTAAAATTACGGATTGCCGACAAAGCGAATTGCGATGTTACACCATGTTTGATTGTTTTCGCAAGTGTGCGGTGCTTTCTGGGAGAATTGTGCATCAAACGTTACTTATAATTAGCTAGGCCAGTACTTTTCAGCGGATGGACCGAGAAGGTCTTTCAGGTAAGCCGTACACTTTTTATTGAGTTATTTCAATTCTGTAGAGTAAATACACTAAATAGCAGCTATTCTATTTTGACTTATTTTTATTATGATTTAAAAACTGTCTTTAGTGGTAAAAGCCTTCTCGGAAACGTGAATAATTTTGTCATATTTTAAGCATATTTTAATTATTACGTTGTTATTATGGTTAGCAATAAATCGTTTATTTGACCAATTCCAGAAATTAAGGTAGGTCACGAAAATTATAGGCTATTTGTAGCACATTTAATTGTTTGAAAAATGGCCAGTTAACAAACGGGTTTTACCATTTGAATGCACAATAATTGAGTGGGTATGTAACACTAGCTAACAGTAGCCAGAGCAAATTTAATATTTTTTATTTTATTAAACAAGCAATTAAAATTACTTTACAAAAAAGGTAAAGTTTTAGACTTATTCAAACCCTGATCAAGTTTTTTAAATTTTGGTTATGTTATTTTATAAAATTCTTGCTTTTAATTTTAATGAAAATCTTAGTATGCCCACCTAAAAAATTATTTTTAAAGACAAAGGTTATCATCAACAGAGCCAAGCTTGAATTAAGCAAATAATTACTAAAATTATTTAAATAAAATTATAAAATAATATGATGTGATACAAGAAAAATGACGGTAAAAATGCGTGATACATTTGCGAATCGGGTTTCTCAACGTAACTATAACGAAGTTAAAGGAACAAAGCAATCTTAAAATTAATAATATATGTATGTACGCTGCTTTACCTATAAGAATGGATAGTAACCACATTATAATCTAAAACAAAATATTAACAAGTAAAAATTTTTAATATCCATTCAAAGATTTTCAAAAGCAATATCACCTGAAATATGGTGATTTTAGATCTAGATCACCATATTAAAAGTGATCTCGATCTTTAAGATCAAAAATCGCAGTTTAAGATCATCAATCGCGGTAATTAGATGAGTAACTTCTATGAATTTGGTGTAAAGTTTACTATAATTCTTTTTGATACCGTTTTTAAGGAGATATTTAAGAGTTTTTTAATACCTTAAAAAAATGCACTAAGAAGAGCTATGTGTTGATTAGCTAGTCTAATTCACACTTTAAAATTTTTTAAAATATTTTTATTTCTATTTTTCTTTTTGACTCACAGGAAAACGTCGGAGGCGTTATGCTCAGCGCAACCGTCAAGTGATTATCCTGACAGGCTTTCGGAGATGCCAAAATATTGCTGTCCGGTTAATAATTTTTATTTTGGTTTTTAAGTTTTTTTAATTTGAAATATTACCAAAATTTAGAGTATTTGCTAAGACTGCAAAGCAGAGGAAAGTGCCGTAAAGTATTTGTCACAGACTTTGTTTGGGAATCCTAAAGGAACAGTTGAGCTAGGTAACCCGAATACCTGCGCTGAAACAAAGTTGTGTCTAATTTTATTTTATTCCGGCTCAAGAAGTAGTCTGCTATGACCCTGAAGCTTTTATACAGTTGGTTTAAACGAAACCTCGGATTGGTTTGTTGAAGACTCTTCTTTACAGACAAATAGAGACCACTGTCTCTAATAAAAATGAATGTATTACAAAATTCACGACCGACGAAAATTCTATTGCACGCTTTGCCAAACTGCAAAGCGAAATCAACGCTATAACTTAATTCAATCAACACAACTAATTCTACCTCTGTAGAACACAACTCCAAAATACTGGCGCAAAATAAATTGAACACTCGCCACAAATTCTACTCTCTCTCAAAGCGATACTTTTCGCTTTATGCGTCTCTCTCGTATTCATCTCTCGCTTCGCATGCCGGTTTGTCTCTCTTCTTTGCATGCATGCCACATACGTATATATAGTTAACAAGTCACATGACGCAAATCGGCTGGAACTGTCTGGAAAGCGCTTTGATCATGCGCGTTAAAATTAAAACGCATTTTCTATGGTAAGCGAGAACATTCCAGATTACACTTAACTCGGTCATGCGATACAGACAAAGCGCGTTACGTCACCACCGTCTGGCGAAAGAAAAAAGAAAGTTGCATTCAAACAATTGCACGCAGATAAATAAATAACACAGTACGAAATCGATTATCCCTTTCCCAAGCGATTTCTATGTTATAGCAAAACTTTGAATTATTTTAAGGCGGAAATCAAGGCATATCGTCATGATAAAAATTATTAGGAATGAAGTGTGACAGTATCTTTCTCAAGGACGTAACTAATTGACGCCAGTATGTTTTGAACAGTAACTGGGCCGATCACGTTCGCCATCAACACGGCGCTGTTAACCGCTTGGCCACATTGTCGAGAAAACATAAAAACAAATTTTCTCGTTGTATTTTGCGACATAATAAAATTCTGTAAATATTCAAGCACTTTTAAAATTTTTTCATGAAAATCAAATAGAAATTAAGACATTTTACCGTAAAATAGTGTAAATTAAAAGTTACATCCTGATGCCACAACCAACTGTGTACAACGTTTCTAATGTAAAACCTCAGTTTATACATAGTTGAAATGCTACAGAATAAATACTAAATATAGATTATTATTAAAAATACTGATAACAACAAATAGTTTCAACCAAGCTTCTTACTAGTAACTAAAATCATAATCAAAGCTAAAAATTTTGATTGCTTTTTTCACGAGTCATTAAATTAATTATTATTATTGCCTAATAAATAACGTGCTTTTTCTAGGAACTACAAGTACAACTGATCAAGCAACGACGATTACCGTTGTAACAACTGCAGTTAATTTAACATTAGGCAAAAGTAAGGAATCGATCTGATATTTTGTTAATTTTTGACATGCATGTTCAAAACAAATAAAAACGGTTGGAAAAAAATTGACTATTAAAAAAAGTTAAAACTTTTTTCGAAACTTCTCTTCTAACCATTACCAGAAAAAAATCTTTTTTTTTAATTCTTTGCTTTCGGTAAACTTTGTGTGCGCGCACAGTTTAAAAGGATAACAACTTAGTGCTTTTCAACCGGGTATACTGTATAACTAAGTGTATATCAAATCAAATGTTAGTAGCTTTCTTTTTGGTCTGGGTCATAAATCAGTCTGCTTGTTATCACAAATGAAAGAACAAAACCGAAATTGCCAAAACGGAAAGGTATCTATCCATCCCAATGTGTCTGCTGATTGGCAAACATCCTTTTTAGGACTAGGCAATGCCTGGAAAAAAGCTGCTCTTTTCAGGGTACATTGCTAACAAGTTTTAAAGGCCCACTAACTAAACATTTTGCTTTTGATATTGAGCCACTTGTCATTCTACTACTGGAGACCAACTGCACTAATGCGGAGAAGCTAGTACTTTCAAGCTTCTAATTATTTGGGTCTTTCTTAAGCAGGAAGCACGGCCTTGCCACGTTTGACCACGAGCGACTAAGATATATACTTTTGGACCAACCTCCACCGACATCAAAGAACGAGTAGTTGTGCGTGGACGTTGATGATTATTAAACAGTTAAAGTTCACAAACCTCAGGAAGCGGAGGGATCGATAATCTGAAAAAGTTTGGAGTATCGACTTTTTACATTCTAGTCGTAAAGCATGAATGTATTAAACAACCTTACTGGTAGGCCACAATACTATTCTCGTCACCGTCACGTTTCAGCTGATGCTATTGCATCTCAACTGGTTAGAAATGGGAGATACGAGGCTGTTGACCACAAGTCATGTCGACTTGTTTCTTAAGAAGTGTATTACTTTTGGACTATCACAACAATATCTCTGAGAACTTCTCACAGAAAGAATTCATTGCTGCCCTCCAACACTTAAAGTTAGCTAAAATTCCAGGTCCTGATTCCATCTGCCCAGAGCTTACAATCCCTGATGGAGATGCTTTAACCCTTAAATTGCCACATAACTAGGGAGTTAGTGCACCCCAGACGCCAAATCGAGCACGTAACCAGATGCCAAACGCCAATGTAAGCGTCGAGCACTTAGATTTAATACCGACAGTAGCCGGTTCTGGTGGTCAATGCTTGTTGTACCAGAGCACCAGAACCAACTATAGACAGCACCGTCTATAGTTGGTTCCGGCGCTCTGGTAAAAAAATCGGATACAGGCTATAGCTGGTTCCGGCGGTTTAAGAGTTAATGTCCTGGTTACACGGCTTTCTTACTTCCTGCTTGCGCCGACTCAAAACTTCCAAGATCTGGGAAGAGCACTGCGCAGTCGCAATCCCAAAGCCGATGAAGCCTGTAAGGGTCCCAATGAGTTATCGACCGATATCTCTGTTTTGTGTCACGGACAAGATCCTCTCAAAGCTTATTTTTTCCTTGTCAAACCAATTATTTAACCCATTCCTACAGAGCAGGCTACGTTTTTATGTGGAAAGTTAGCAGTGGATCAAGGTACGGTGACCGCGCACAATTGACTTTGTGCATGTAATAACGTATATCGTTTAGCCGCTGTTTCCTATTTCGAAATCACTTTTTCAATAACATCTTCGAAAGGTAATACCTTGATTTCAAAATAAAATTGAATTGAATTGAATTGAAAGTTGTTCTATTAACACAAAAAATTAAGGATTTATTCGAGGCTAAGAAAAAATGCGGAACTTGTCGTTTTTGTCGATCGGACAGCGGTATATGACACTGTCTGGCACCATGGCTTTACCTGCAATTAAGCTGCTGAGGCTTCTGCAGGATACGCACGTGGTCGGAATAATCATGAAACTTGTCCAAAATTGACGTTTCACCCTTACTACCGGTGACAGCAAGCAAAGCAGACTACGCCGTCTGAAAAAGGCGTTCCAGAGGGATCGATTTTGGCTCCCCTTCTTTTCAACATCTAGCGTACAACCTGCCCTCCACAATTTCCATAAAGTTTGCTTATGCAGACAATTTAGCAATGTTGCTCTTTTTAAGAGACTGGAAGACCTAGAGGGGACTTTAAGTTAATACATGACTGAACTTTCAGCGCATCTCCAGACTTACAGGCTAAAGCTCAGTCACACTAACTCTTTCGCAATTTGCGCAATTGCGGAAGTTGTTCTGCGCTCTCATATTTTTTTGGAAAGCGTTGCGCACTTCGCCCTGCACTAATGATTAGAAAATTTTAAGTTGCGCTTTATTGCCCTGCGCATCAATGATTAAACAAATTAATATGCTTTGTTACACTGCACTTTATATTATCCTATTTTGCAAAAGCGCAATCTGCTTTAGTTGTTTTTCAATGTAGATTTAGTGGTTGGCACATAAGTAAAACTTTAAACTCCTTTTATTGAAAGGGGCGCAAATTTCAATTCCATACAGAAAATAATGTTTAAATTTTAAGACACGAATTCAGGCGAGATTTTGACTTATAACGCTGGAAGGATGAGTCTCAGGATAAGTTTTTGATCAGGTTGGTTTAATTTCTGTCTGTCTCTCTCTGTCTCTCTCTCTCTGTCTTTCTCTCTCTCTCTCTCTCTCTCTCTCTCTCTCTCTCTGGACCGGCAATTTGTTCCAGCGAATATGTATTGTCGAAGTAAGTTTCGTGAGTTTCTATTATGACGCCTGACCTTTTTCAAAGGTAAAAACCACGAGGCTCTGATTTACGTGATCAGGCTACATCCTGTTTGCAAATGTGGCGACAATAACTACACAAAAGGCGGTAATAGCCTTCATGGTACAATCAGCCAACAATCACTTGGGGGACAACGAAAAGGCGATACAAAAACAAAATACTAAGAAACAAAAGTTATAACATGACGGTTGCTGATTTGCTCTAATATATTTTTCTGACTAATAGCTAGGTTACGTTGCCAATTGACGAAACGCTCGATCGAAGTTCAGTTAGGAGTGTATTGAACGTTATTTTCGTAATTCTAAAACAAAGATACAAGAAGTAAAAAACACAACAATGATGATTTAAAAATAGTTAACTTACGGAAATTTTCCAACGCACCCAAAGTTTGATTAGAACAAATAAATAATAACTACTAACGATTCTGAAACATCAAATAGAAAAAATTATCACTATCGATTTAACAACCATTATCTGACTTCAAAATTATTCAAAATTATATCAAAATTAACCATTAACTTGCAGCGCGTATCCCAGCGAGTAATCAATGAACAGTAAATCAATTTGTCTTTGATGTAACAAAATTATACGCTTTTTTCTTTTTCTGATTGAGCTTGTAGAAAAGAACAACTTGATAAGATGCGAATTTGATAGAAACAAGCAAACTAAGCGTACGTTTAAATCTTTGCCAATTTGTTAAATCTGAACCAAATCAGTTGCCATGAGAGCAGATAAACGCTGTGCAGCAATCGAAAGAGCGCTGCAAGTTGTGTCTGCACCAAGCGAAATGCAACGTGTGAAAATACATTTACGGAAAACTTTGCAAAATCGAAGCAAATACATGTACGAAAATAGGTTTGCGGCGATGAGTTCGTTACATAGGCAATTGAAAAACCGAATGGGCTGCGCTTACGATTTGAAAAGTACATTACGTTTAATTGATTTAAAAATCACGTTGCCGCGCGTTTAATATAGTTTTAAAGTAGTCTACAATGCGCTTTACATGATTTCAAATCGTATTGGGCAAGTTAGCCTGCGCTTTACATGAAATCAAAAATGCATTGCGCTTATTGCGCTACACTTTACATAATCTAAAAAACGCATTGCTCAAGTTGCGCTGCGCTTTTCTAAATTTTAGTCTAGTGTCGTAGCGCTCACTCTCGCCTCATAGACAATGTCCTTGCGCATATACATAGACCGAACGACGCCTGGCGCATAGTCAGTGAATGCCTGCGTCCCACTCCAATTGACCACTTACCCATATTTTCAGGCATCCAATCAGCTTAGCTTTGCCGACTAGAAGCAATAGTCTCCCTGGCTTATGGTGGATCACTGGACTCTGACCATATGCAGGATGGTTTTTTAACTGGGAACTCTGATGCTCGCCAAGAAAGGCTAAGATCTAGAAGCCCGTTTGCGTGATCTACGCAGAATCTTGGAATGGAATCAAGGCCCAAAACTTTATCTGGTTTTAATTGTTGGAAGACAGCAGTGAGTTTTCTTTGTGACAAATATTCACTGGATGTGGTTTTGTGGCCCTCCAAAGGTCAAACATTTTTTAAGAAACAAATTGAGATGATAAGCGATCAACAGCCTCGTATCTCCCATTTCTAACCAGCTGAGAAAGGACAGTGACGAGAAGAGTGTCGTGACCTACCAGTAAGGTTGTTCAATACACTCAATGTTTTACGACTAGAGTGTGAAAAGTTGATGATTCAAACTGCTTCAGACCATCGATCCCTCCGCTTCCTGTCAAGTTTGGCAAGTAAAGCTGTAGCAGCCAAACTTGACTCAATTCTCTGAGGAGACTGCAGAAACGTTGTGTAGAGGGATTCACACTCCGTATCCAAAAACGGAAAGTAGGAATTGTTTTAATGACCGCGTGGGATGATCTTTTTGGTTGCTTTTCTGATGGTGATAATACAAAAGTTCTGGTAAGCCGCATCTCTATGAAATGAATCGGGCGGCAACAAAGTCTTTGCAAATTTGTTTGTCAAAGGAATCTAGTGACTTCATTTAGCCTTGGGGAAGTTTTATTGCTTAACAGGCATGCTTGACACTGACGAAGCAAACCTTGGTAAACTTGACCACTGATAAGCAAAGGCAGATGTTGTGATTTGCGAAACTTTTCAAGAACACGTCTATCCGGTAAGCAACTGTTAGGATCTACGTTACCGAAAGCTAGATCTGAATTGGTGCCAGTGTTCCAGCGGCCAGTGTAAAAGCTGGCAGTATTCTTGGAATGGCATAGCAAGGTCAGACTATTAATACTTGCCCAGCTAGCCAAGCACTCACTGTCCCGAATGTTATCAGCGTAACCTTGATCAACGTGGCGATGATTGACATTGCCGGCATAAAGACAAAGGTAAGAAAACACTGGAAGATCTAGGAATCGCAGTTGCATTGATAGAGGTTTGTGAACGTTGACTATTTAATAATCATCAACGTCCACGCACAACTACTCGTTCTTTGATGTCGGTGGAGGTTGGTCCAAAAGTATATATCTTAGTCGCTCGTGGTCAAACGTGGCAAGGCCGTGCTTCCTGCTTAAGAAAGACCCAAATAGTTGGAAGCTTGAAAGTACTAGCTTCTCCGCATTAGTGCAGTTGGTCTCCAGTAGTAGAATGACAAGTGGCTCAATATCAAAGGCAAAATAATAAAGAACGTTCATCATTGCTGTGAGGCCTTCAATTCTAAGCTAGAAAATAGTGGGTCTTTAAAACTTGTTAGCAATGTACCCTGAAAAGAGCAGCTTTTTTCCAGGAATTTCCTAGTCCTAAAAAGGACGTTTGCCAATTAGCAGACACTTTTTGAACATTGGGATGGGTAGATACCTTCCCGTTTTGGCAGTTTCATTTTCGTTCTGTCATTTGTATTAACAAAGGCAGACTGACTTATCACCCAGGAAACAAGAAAGCAACTGCCACCTGGGCCAGAGCGTGTTGATTTGATTAAAAAATCAGAGCTCTTCTGATTGGTTAGGAAAGCGACTAATTGAGAAGAGAAAAGAAAAAAACAAGAGCACGTTTGATTGGTCGAAAAAAGCAACCAATCAGAAGCAAAAAAAAAGCATTATTGAATCAGTTCTAGACTGTAAAGAAATTCCTTGTGTCGATACAGGTTAGGTTGAAAAGATTGGATAAATGTAGCTTTAAAAAAGGACCGATGGAAAAAGCACGTCTTGGGGCAAGAATAGAGAATTTGGCGTAACTACATTGACTGGCACAGGAAAGGTTTTCCAAAAGTTGTTTCCAATAGCAGAGTCAGAGGCAATAATTTGAAAGGTACTGCTTATCTTTTAGGCACGGGAAACAGCATCTCTCAAAGTATTGCGCATGACTCTGCTATTGGACAACATCTTTTGAAAAACCTTTCCTGTGCTGCCAATACAGTCACTAATTCTCTATTCTTGCCCCAAGACCTATTTTTGTTCTATCTGTCCGCTATTGAACTACTTTTATCAAATCTTTTCAACCTAACCTACGTAGACACAATAAATTTTCTTACAGTCTAAAACTAATTGACTAACGCTCTTTTTATTTTGTTTCTGATTGGTTGCTTTTTTGACCAATTAGACGAGCTAACATTCTTATATGAACACGATCGGATGCCTCTTAGTTCATTCTGACAAATCTTCCAGATAAGTGTCAAATAAAAAGTTTTCGAGAAACGAACAGGCTTTTGAAAGTTATCTTAAGCTTTTCATCGCCAATCGACTCTTTAAACTTTTTTCTTGAAAAAAATCTATTTGTAAAAAAACCTAGCTTGGTACGAAGCTAAATTTATTAAACAGTCCCTAATTTACAGTTTTAAAATTTCTTTGTAAAAAATAATTGGCTTATTATATTTGTTTACTTTTTTTATAAGTACCATACCCAGTGATAATATCAAAGCGACCACCAAAGTTAACAATACTAATGCAGGAAACTTAAGCTGGCATAACCCTTAAACAGTTGAGCTGAAATTAACTACGTTAAGTCGACGAAAGGCTTCATACATTCCAAAAATGGTAAAAGTGATTAAAATTATGTGTTATTCTTTATTTCCGGCTGCTAAACCCTAAAGATAATTAATATGTTTGTTTGTTATTTAAAAAAGTGGCAACAACTAAAAGCAAAACATTAGAAGCAACACCATCAACTAAAACACAATGAAAAGCCTCGACCGAACCAAATAGGCTAGATTAATTAATAAGCAAAAATTAGTTACAAATTTTAAACTAAAACAAATATTAGAGCGGATGACAACAGTAATGAAGGTTTCGAGACCGGTTTTGGTCTCGAGACCAATTTTCAGGGTCTCGGGATTTTGCTGGCGGTCTTGGTTTTGGTCTCGTAATAACCTGGTCTCGGTCTTGTACTTTTTAAATTGGTCTCGAGACCGGACATTTTTGGATATTTTTGTTAATTTGATGTGGTTATGATGATTTACTGCTTTCTTCACCATAAACAATTCCCCTTGCAAAATTAATCTGAAAGCCTTTTATTACCTTGTAAAATTTTTGAATAAACATAGTCAATAAATGATTTAGTTTAGTGATTCTTAACCGAGGAGGCGCGCCTCCCCTGGGGTGCGTACGTAAATTTTCAAGGAGGCGCGATTGTTAACATGTTTTACAACACATTCTTTATTAATTTTGATAATCAAAATGACAGGAAACTTAACCTCAGCAAGAATCAAATTGAACAACGAAATGTAGCAAGCTTTTTTTAATTGGATTTTGCTCTCGCATACGGTAACTTTGAGTCCCAATTAAAGCACAAATAAAAACTCATTTATCTGATTTAAAAATAAATTAATCAAATAAAATTCTCCGATATTAGGTGATGCAACCATGCAAATAAAATTAGTTGATGCAACCATGCAGGCCGTTACCTTTGCTAGTGAAGTTTATTGAGTTTTTGCATGTTACAACGTTGTTTCGTTTTGTTGCATGTCCCTTTTCCCATAGTGTAATTACGTTGATGTAAGTATTTTGTTCGACAAGTGGCGGAAATAAAAAGCGACTGAACTATAGATGAGAAGCAAGAAACATATTACAGTGCGAAATAGGCAACTTTTTTGACGAAGCACAAGAAAAGTTTCTCGAATTAAAATTTAACTCAGCAGCCAAGGACAAATTTAAAGTTCTGGACCTTGAGGCGTTTTGGGAAAAATACCTTCCCGTTTAACATCTTATTTTTGTGCCTCACCGACAATTTCCTGTGAGTCAGGGAGTCAGGAGAATAAAAATAAAGATACATAATAATATTGTTTCGTTCTTAAAAATCGCGCACACTTTATATTTTCACAGTCTCATGGGAAATCTTTTTGATTGCGCTTTGGTCCGGCTCAAATAGCCGAAGAAATAACGGTTTGATAATCAATTTAAATATTTTACATTTATTTATAAGAAATTGGCAACACTGTCCTCATTGTTATAGTAAATTCTAGACTTTTCACGTGACCTGTTTTCACTATGATGCGTTATTGCATGTTTGTGAATCGCTGGATCTTGCAAGATGATGCAATATTAGGTGATTGTTGTTTTTAACCTGAATTTAAAGAACTTTCGGGATACATGTGACCGAGTGATATAAATAAGGCGCGCTCGGAAGCATTATTATGATTCGATTATGATAGAATGTTACGTGGTGATAAATCTATATCAGAAAATTTGTTAGCTTTGTGAAGTCATAGTTTTTTAAACGCAATTCTCTAGTTGTTTACGGGATCGCTGAACAAGTAAGGTACTGACCCTGTATTTGCTGTTTATTGTATACTATTTTGGGCTCCTAGGTTGATTGGAGCATAATTTATTAATAAAGAAGATTAAGAATTTCATCTTGTAAACAGCCAGGATTGTGTTATCGGTGAGAGCCTTTCATAACAGGCACCGAACAAGTATAAGATTAAATCAATTTCTACAAAAAATTTCAAAAACTAAAATTGGTGAAACTCTACAAAATTCAAAAAACTTTTTACCAGCGTAACAAATATGAATAAATAAATAATTTTAATTGCTTTTTTAAGTAAATATTGAAAGTGGCTCTTTTTTTTTGTTGCTTCAAGGTTTCCTTTTGTAAAAAGCATTACGAATTATAGTGATTGTGTTTTCGTCTCTCAACCGCCCCCATAACAAATTTCTGCAAACGCCATTGTATGAATCTAATTGCTTAAAACAAATTACCAAATTGCTAATAAGACGAAGTAGAAAAGAAGAAAACTAACTAAAAATTACTTTGATTAACCTACCCAAAGATGGACAAAATAAATAAGGGTAATACAAAAAAACTAGCGAATTGTTAGGCAGCTTTTACTGGTTTGAATAATTTGTCTTTATTTCTAATCTTTTTTAGGAGATTAATTAGACTAATTCTATACTATGTAAATCAAACATAGCCAGCAAATCCAACAAATACAACGTACCAACACAGATAACCAAGCTAATAAAATATTTGAATGAAGTTTTGATTCTAGGTGTATTTTATTGCAATAAGTTCCACTACGACACAGTTCGCCGCGGCAAATTCCATCCATGTAGTTTATATTTTATCACTGTATATTCCACCACGATATCACACCATGTTGACTGTTCATTTTATTTATAGATTGTTGTTGATTTATCACGCTATAAGCTTTCAAGACAGAGTACAGTAGTTGACAAGCACATTTATTTTCCTAACTCTACTAACCCTAACCTCTAATTCTAACTGTAACCCAAACACCTAACTCTAACCTTGGCCCAGATGGTAGGTGCTTTCTCGCAGCCTGGGCCGTAAGTAAGTCTGTTCATTGACTTTAAAGATGACAGACCGAAACCGAATCTACCAAAACGGAAGGGTATCCACCCACTCCGATGTTCAGTGTGGGTCTGCTAATCGGCAAACGTCCTTTTCAGGACGGGGCAATGCTAGGATAAAACTGCCCTTTTCAGGGCACATTGCCAACAAGTTCCAAAGATCCACTATTCTTCAGCTGAACATCGAAGGCTTCACTGCAAGCAAGATGAACGTTCTTCATCATTTCGCTATGCCGTCTGAGGCACTCGTCATCCTACTGCAGGAGACCCACTGCACTGATGCAGAGAAGTTGGTATTACCAAACTACTAACTAGCTGGGTCTTCTTTAAGCAGGAAGCATGGCCTTGCCACGTTTGTCCACGAGCGACTGAGATACACACTTTTGGACCAATCTCCACTGACATCGGAGATCGAATGGCTGTGTGTGGACGTTAATGGCTATAAAATAGTCAACGTCTACAAACCACCGCCAACGCGATTGCGAACCCTGGATCTTCCAGTGTTTCCTCACCCATGTCTTTACGTTGGCAATTTTAACTGTCGTCATGCTGACTGGGGTTACGATGACAACAGTCCGGATGGTGAGTGCTTGACTGGCTGGGCAAGTATTAATTGTCTTGCCCTCCTATATAATGCCAAGGACGCTGCCAATTTTTATTCCGGCCGCTGGAACACTGGCACCAATCCAGATCTAGCTTTCGCTAGCGTAGGTCCAAACAGTCGCTTACCGGATAGACGTGTCCTTGACAAGTTTCCCAGGTCACAACATTGACCTTTGCTTATTACACCACCAAGGTTTGCTATGGCAGTGCCAAGCATGCCTGTTAAGCGATGGAACTTCCGCAAGGCCAAATGGAGTCACTACATTGCTTTGACGAATAAATTCGCAAAGACTTTGTTGCCGCCTGATTCACTTGATGTGGATGCGGCTTACCAGGACTTCTGCAACACCATTAAGAAAGCAGCCAAAAAGACTATCCCATGCAGATATCGAAATAATTATATTCCGTGTTGGGATGCAGAGTGTAAATCCGACTACAAAACCTTTCTGCAGTCTCCTCATGGAGGCAACTCAAGTTTGGCTGCTACAGCTTTGCTTGCCAAGCTTGACAGAAAGCGGAGGGATCGATGGTCCGAAGCAGTTCGGAGCATTGATTTCTCACACTCTAGTCGAAAAGCGTGGAGTATTTTGAACAACCTTATTGGTAGGTCACGACACTCTCCTCGTCACTGTCCCGTTTCAGCCGATGCTATTGCATCTCAGTTGGTTAGAAATGGGAAATACGAGGCTGTTGATCGCAAGTCATCTCGACTTGTCTTTCAAGAAGTGTAAAGGGCCACAACACCAGACGCAGTAAATATCTCTGACAGTTTTTCACAGAGAGAATTTACTTGAAGTAAAAGATTTTTCTTCCCAAAGCTTTTCATCTGACACTCTTCAGGGGAAATCGTCAGAATGAAGTAGAATTGAAACCGAACTAATTTATAAAGGAAGAAAGTAGAGTTCTCATTGGCTGAAAGAGTCAACCAATGAGAGAAAGGTTAAGAAATTTTGAGAGAGTATACGAATTCTTTTTGCTTACACAGAAAAGGATTGAGAGATTTAATGAAAGTCGCTTCAAGAGCAGAAAGGTGAAAGGAAGAGCGACCTCGAGCGAGAATAGAAAATTTTTCGTTGCTGTAATGGAGGGCACATTGGGCGTTGTCAAGAAGATGTTGACCAATAGCGGATTCGTGAAATTGTTGTGGGCGTATGTTGTTTTTGCAACAACATACGCCCACAACAATTTCACGAATCCGCTATTGGTCAACATCTTCTTGACAACGCCCAATGTGCCCTCCATTACAGCAACGAAAAATTTTCTATTCTCGCTCGAGGTCGCTCTTCCTTTCACCTTTCTGCTCTTGAAGCGACTTTCATTAAATCTCTCAATCCTTTTCTGTGTAAGCAAAAAGAATTCGTATACTCTCTCAAAATTTCTTAACCTTTCTCTCATTGGTTGACTCTTTCAGCCAATGAGAACTCTACTTTCTTCCTTTATAAATTAGTTCGGTTTCAATTCTACTTCATTCTGACGATTTCCCCTGAAGAGTGTCAGATGAAAAGCTTTGGGAAGAAAAATCTTTTACTTCAAGCAATCTTCAAATTCTGTACCACCAAATGTTTATTCAGAGAATTTACTGCTGCCCTTCAACATTTAAAACCAAGTAAAGCTCCGGGACCTAATTCCATCTGCCCCGAGCTTAGTCCATGCTGGAGCTACTTTGAAGTCTTGGTTACGTGACTTTTTTTCTTCCTGTTTGCGCCGACTCAAAATTTTCAAAATCTGGAGAAGAGCACTTGCGGTCGCGATCCCAAAACCAGGAAAGCCTGTGGGGGACCCAAAGAGTTATCGACCGATTCTCTGCTCTGTGTCCCCTACAAGATCCTCGAGAGGCTTATCTACGCCCGCGTTGAACCATTAATTGATCCACTGCTCCCTAAAGAACAGGCTGGGTTCCAACGTAGGAAGTCAACGGTAGATCAAGTTGTTCTGCTAACCCAGAATATCGAGGATTCTTTTGAGGCTAAAAAGAAGGCCGGTGCCGTATTTGTCAATCTGACAGCTGCTTATGACACTGTCTGACACCGTGGCCTTACCTGCAAGCTGTTAAGAGTTCTCCAGGATAAGCACATGGTCAGAATGGTCATGGAGCTTGTCCGAAATCGAAGTTTCACCCTTACCACCGGTGACAGCAAGCAAACCAGGCTACACTGTCTTAAAAACGGCGTTCCTCAGGGATCGGTCTTGGCTCCCCTCCTATTTAACATCTATACGTACGATCTTCCTTCCATGATTTCCAGAAAGTTTGCTTATGCTGATGATTTAGCATTGTTGCACTCTTCTGGAAACTGGAAGGACTTAAAGGGGACTTTAAGCCAAGACATGTCTACACTTTCAGCGTATCTTGAGACTTGGATGTTGAAGCTCAGTCACACTAACACGGTGACGGCAGCTTTTCACTTAAATATCCGAGAGGCCAAACGTGAGCTAAAGCTCTACAACAACAGTAGACTTTTACCGTTCTGTCCAACCCCCCCAAGTTACCTTGGGGTAAAACTGGACAGATCACTCACGTTTCGTCACCATTTAGTGACATTTCGCAAAAAACTATCCTCACGCGTCACACTGCTGAGGCGACTCGTGGGCTCGGGTTGGGGTGCTGGTGCTAAAACACTACGCATAGCCATCTTGTCTCTAGTCTAAACAACAGCTGAGTACTGTGCGCCAGTCTGGTGTCGCAGTGCTCACATTTGCCTCATCGACGGTGTCTTAAACGACACCTTGCGCATGGTTACTGGATGCCTGCGTTCCATTCCAACGGACCACCTACCTGTACTCTCAGGCATCCAGCCAGCTGAGCTTCGCCGAATGGGAGCGACACTCTCCTTGGCTCATCGTGGATCTCTGTACCCCGATCATATCTTGTATGGTCTTTTAAGTGTGTCCTTAGATACTCGCCAAGTGAGACTAAGATCCAGACGCCCATTTGTGCCAGCTGCGCGGAATCGTTTGGACAACCTTGCCACACTTGTCATCCGCCCTTTTGAATGGACAAATCACAAATGGAACGCGGAGTACCGTGAAAATGCTTCCAGGCTCCGTGCTTTTGTGCCCGGGACCGATGCCAGGCCTGTTGGGATGGGCTTACCCCGAGCAGCTTGGGTTAAGCTCAACCGCCTTCGAACTGGCGTTGGCCGATTCCATTCGTCCATACACAAATGGGGTCTCGCTCCATCACCGAATTGCGAGTGTGGCGCCTCTGAGCAAACAGCAGACCATGTACTAACAGCGTGCCCTATACATCGGGCACCACATGGAGCACGAGGTCTGACGGTTTTGGATGACGAAACTCGATGCTGGCTTAATAACACCACTGCCAGCATCTGATTCAGGCAGTGCAACAGTCTGGGGTAGTAAAAGGATAAACCCTCGGCCCCAGTCCTGTTTGTGTCTGACCTGTAGTGAATACCCTGCAAACGACGACGACGAGCATTTTTGAGTTTTGAAAAAAATTTTTAATGATTTTTTCTTAAAGTTTTTTAGCATTGCTTACCGCCGTGCCTTGTATGTTTTGGCTTTCTTTTGCTCTAGTTGAAAGGGTTTTTAAATCGGGTTGTTTTATGATGCAATCACACTTGAGCAAAGCTCTTTTCAACATGATTGAGATGCTTGTTTAATTAAAAAGTAATCTTAGATTGCTCTTTAGAAAATAGAAATTTATGGTTTTTGAAACAATCAAACGGACTAGTATTTTCGTAAAATTTTTCGGTCTCGATCTCGGTCTCAATTATTTCTGGTCTCGGTCTCGAACCTTAGGTCTCGAAATTTGCCGGTCTCGATCTCGGTCTTGGTCTCGGAAAAATTATCGGGTCTCGATCTCGGTCTCGGTCTCGACGTTTGTGGTCTCGACTACATCACTGGATGACAACATGAATAATAATAATGTATATTTGAATTATTATACAACAGGCTTTTTTTAAAAATCGATTTTTAAAAATTTGCAAAAAAGCTTGAAAAATACTACCATATTAATTAATAATTTGGGTTGACCAGCGAGTTTCACACATAGTGGTTTGACAAAAATTGCTGAAATAAATAATATCTACAGCAGTAACTAAAATAATGACACCATACCCAAAGATTTAAAAAGAAGTTTAATTTAAAAAAATTGTTTTTTTTTAATTAAAAAACTCAATTATTAAAGAGTATTGTTGATGACGTCGTATTGACAAACCCAGAGATGAAATAATGTCAAATTTTCATTTACTCTTCTGTTTTCCAATTCAAAAAAGTTTGCTTTTTTTCAAAACAGTTTTGACTACTGAAAGTGAAACCACGGAGGCAACAATGCAAATAATGAAAACACAAACAACCGCAACCGATGTAAGGGGTAAGTCGACATAAGGCTTTTAGACTCTATTCTTTTCATTGGCGTTTGCGTTTGATAAGTAAACACGAATAGATTGATTTGGAATAACAATCGATTGCTGTTTCACCTGAATTGAGTTGCTGTTTTTTCAATTATTGTTTCTGTGCCTTTTTAGGTACTACACCAAGCGCTACTAGCGAAGTGACAACCAAAGCTAACGAAACTACTGCAGGTAATTTCGAGTAGAACAAGCAGCATTTGACCGATAAACAAGTAGCTTGGTTGCGGTCGAGAAAACCGGCATACGTGCTCAAAACGCTTAAAGTGTTCAAAAATATGTTTCGTTTGTTTGTGACTGTGGCTTAATCAAAACGTTGCTTTACAAGTTGCTTTGTTTTTTTCAAAACAGTTTTGACAACCGAAAATGAAACGACGGTAATGCTGCAAACAACTAAATCTCTAGCAACCACAACTGAACCAGGTTAGCAAAGCGAACAATTTTACGGGATTTAGTTACAGTTCTAAAATTATAGTAAAACTGTGTTAGACTGATCTGGAGTAAAGAGCAACCGGTGTAAAAATAAATGGTTGATTGAAGAAGGAAATTGCTCATGTATTTTAAAATTTCATTTGTTATTTTTTTCACAGAAGAGAAGTTTACAATTTTTGAGCAAAACGATGTAATCAAGTAAACAAAGTTGCTTCATATTGACTGCATTAAAATACTAAATTAAGCAAACGATAGAAGATATCAAAACAATATGTTGTTTATCATTGATTGTTTTGATTTAAATATTTATTTGTTTTATTTTGCAACAAGTTTAACCGCTGAAAGCAAAACACAGGGTATAAAGCAAACAATGAATCCCAAACAACCACCACCAAAGCATGTAAATTGTTCTTGTTTTTCGGTGAATTTGGTAAAAACAACTCAATATAACCGCATTGTAATACAATATATTAGACTTCTACTACTTAGCGTTTTATTCGGACAAATCATAGCTGCTATCTGTGGGAGGTTGTTTTGCCATAACCAACACCAGGAGGTCAAACCGTTTAAAATAATCTTCCGGTTCAGGTTCAGATTCAAAAAATTTTACACTTTTTTATCTCTATATTTATTCTCCTGAATTGCAGGAAAGCGACGAAGGTGCTAATACATAGGGTAAGCAATTACCCCAACCTCCTTTTGGAGATGCCAAGATATTGCTATCCACTTGTAATTTAATAAAGATATGACTTTAATTTAGAACTGTTTGCCAAGACCACCAAGCAGGGGAGAGTGCCGTTAAGTGTCTTTCTCACGAACACAACAGAATGAACCGAGTAGTTTTTGAACCGGAACCTTGTCGATCACAATCCCGGCGCTCTAACCACTGGATCACGCTGACGACATCTAATGGACCTATTTAATGGTTCAATTCCGGCTTAATTCCTGTTCGGGTTAAAAAAAAACGAATAGCCATTAATACAATTTTTAATTTATGCTTGGTTCAATCTTCATAATTTTACCTATAAAATATTTTTTCTTACCATTTTTGCGAGCGTTTACGAGGGTCATTAAATATATTTTTCATAAACTTTTTCTAGTAGAGATAAAAGCTTACTTTTTTTTTTTATCGTAATCTTCTGCACTCCCACAAATTTATGCCATTGGTCTACAAGTTTTGGTATGCCATTTCTCTGGAATTCTTTAGATTAACGAGTCAGGAGGATAAATATAGAGATAAAAATAAAAAAAATAAAAAATAAATAAAATAAAAATTAATCTTTTAGGCAATTGCCCACATTGCTTTTATCTCCTCATTACTGGCAAACTCTGTTCCTCTCGTAAACTCTTTGAAAAGTCCAAACAGTTTGAAATTGGAGGGGGCAAGGTTTGGGGTAAAAGGGGGTGAGAAAGCAGTTTCCAACCGAATTAGCTGATGGTCTCCACTGTTTTGACTGTTGCATGGGGCCTAGCATTATCCTGATGCAAGATCGCTCCGATTAACCGAAAACCTCTTTTTCTGTTTGTGTTCTAGAGTAAGTATTTTTAGGAACTTAGCGACAGCTGACTAAGACCGTTATAAATAATTTTGTCTGCTATCCTAACAAAGATTTTTAAATTGTGTAAAACATCTTCTACCTTTACTTTTCTGTCCGATTGAACGGTGTCATAAACTGATCGATCATGGTTGGAGTTCTCACTCCTGTAGGTCTTCCTGGTCGGTCTTCATCAAAAACATTTTTCCGTCCTTCCTCGAATAATTTAGCCCATTTGTAGACTTTTTTGGTTGAAACGTGCTTCTTTATACACACCAGACATTCTTCTAAATATTTCACTTGGTTTGCAGTGTTCTACTACCGAAAATTTGATCACTGATTTTTATTAAATCCTTGAGCAACTTTCCTGGTCTGCCATTTTGTAAACTTAAAAAATCAAAAGCAAAACAATAACTCATTAAAAGAAAAATTACGTACATGTAGTTAATATTTAATGCCTAAAAAAAAAAAATATATATATAAGCTTTTATCTCCACTAGAAAAATTTTTATGGAAAAATTTACCTGATATCTTGAATGGCCCTCGTCAATCTAAGGCGTGGCTTGTAGATCATGGCCATAGACATGCAAGACCGAAGGATTTAGTAAAAGGGGAGCGAAACAATTTTGCCCATATCATGTTTTTGCACAATTTTACCAAGAAGGCCAAGCGTAACAAATAGACTTATAACGGAGCAAAATGCATTAACTTTGTTAAGTGCCCGAAATCTTTTTGGCGCCAAAAATCAATTTGGAAGTGTAAGCGCTTAAAAAAAAGTCAAATGAATGCATAGTAATAATTCAGCGAGCTCTAAAAGTGCAATCGAAAACCATTTGTAATTTTATATTTGATAGCAAATTTTTTAGGCTATTTTATACTAGTGACAAGCAAGGACGTCGAAATTAGTTAGCTTGGGAGACTGAAGACCCCGTTGCAAAATTTTTTGTCCCTCTTTATCACCCCTTTAAAATTTCTCTGTTAAGTTTACTTTAAATTTCTTACATTTTGCCAAGAGAAAGTTTTCTAAAATCCTATTCCAAATCCGCATTCACCTCATCAACCCTATATCAGTGAGCACTGAGCACTAATCCCACAACCACAATCTTGTCTAAAATAGCTGATGCTTACAAAGTTAAGAAACATAACTAGAGTCTTAAAACTGCCTCTTTATAGCTATATTACCTCGTTAATAGTAGTAAGAAGCATCACGAGAACAAAGAATCCAGGAGGCTTTGCCCTGACGACGTTGTGCAGGCGCATCAATGTCAATATTTTATACTAATATCTCTAAGTTTTTATTAGATCCTTTTTAGACTGTGTGACAGAATTTGTTCGGGAATCCCAAAGGAACAGTTGAGCTAGGTAACCCGAATACCTGCGCTGAAACAAAGCTGTGTCTAATTTTATTTTATTCCGGCCCAAGAAGTAGACTTGCTATGAGCCTGAAGCTTTTATACAGTTGGTTTGAACGAAACCTCGGATTGGTTTCGTTGAAGACTCTTCTTCACAACAAATAGAGACCACTGTCTCTAATAAGAACGAATGTATTACAAAAATCACGACGGACAAAATTCTATTCCACGCTTTGCCAAACTGCAAAGCGAAATCAACGCTATAACTTGATTCAATCAACACAAATAATTCTACCTCTGTAGAACGCAACTCCCAATCACTGGCGCAAAATAAATTCAACAATCGTCAACTGATACAAAATCTAACGGGGCACCACCTGTACCCAAACACAATCAGTTTCACTCGAGCCGTCTCTCGAGTCGTCTCAAATCACCTAATCAAAATAATAATAATGCCTCGCTACGCATCGCCTTTATATAGAAAAAAGATCACGTGACGCAAACTTTAGTATATTCGAGATTTAGCCCAAATTTCCTGGAGAGATCGCTATGCTCAAATGTGTCAGAACATTCCAAAATAAGCGAGCTGTAGTAAATCTTGAAAAACATATTACGTCATTCTGTCGGCGAAAAGAGAAAAAAGATATATGTATCGAGCAATAGAAACGAATCGGACGTTATATCTTATAATACAAGAGCAGCGCTCAAAGAGACGCGATTATCATCTTATAATAAAACTACGAATCACTTTTAACGAGAATAAACTACATCGTTATGATTAAAATTATTAGTAATGAAGTGTGACAAACTGGCAACTTACCTATGTATTGTATATGACAAATAAGGTGTAGCAATAGCAACTGTGCATCTGTTTATAAACTTTTTTCTTTCTATTTTGTTTGCCTGCTATAACGTTATAACTTGGGCCCGTTAAAGTTAATTACTTTCAGGGCTTTATTATATCATGAAACTTACACTAACTTATAGTTTCCGTTGCTCTGAAATCTTTTTACTAAATTTTATAGGTCAAAATAATGCCAGAATTTTATCTTGTAAAATTTCACATATAAAAACCAGTTTTTGCTTAATTTTATAAATTTTTGAGCAGCTCATTTTATAGTTGGCCCAGGTATTCCAAAAAATTTTGAAACTGCAGCCCCTTAGCATCAATCTTTTTGTCTTTTTCTTTATAATTTCCCAATCAGCAAAATAAGTTTTATATATTTTAAAATATTTCACCAACTTCAAACTTCTCCTAAAAACTTTTAGCACCCCCACCATAAGGTGCGGAATTTTTAGCTTTAAAATCTTTGATCCGTATAGCATATTTGTTTACCAATTTAAAATTTGGTAAAAATATAATACTGTTCTCATGTAAGAGAAAAGAAAGTGTCTCTGATGCATGTTTGTTATAAAAAATAAAGAAAAACCTTTTAACTGCCAGCACACTAACTGGGCTTTGTAATTACACCAACCCAGATGTAGAATGCCTGGCTGACAAGGCAGCCAAAAGAAATGTTTTCCTCTTGTATAACCCTAAAGATGCCGCTAGCTTCCTCTCTAGTCGCTGGAACACTGGAACCAATCCCGACCTGGCTTTTGCAAGTGAGAATTTAAACAGCTCTGAACTCGAAAGACGTTTGTTAGAGAAGTTTCCTAGTTTCCGACATCGATCATCGCTAATTGCGGCCTCAAAAAATTTGGCCCCAGTCACAAATGAGCGGTGTAAACGTTAGAGCTTCTACAAAGCCAGCTGGAAATTATACGGCCTCATCACCAATCAGCTATTTCAAGTATTACCATTTCCTGACTTTAGATCTATTGATGAGGCATACCAGGACTTTTGTAATACTATCTTTGCTGCAGCGAAATTTTCAATTCCACGCAGTCGCAAAAATAACTATAGATCGTGTTGGCATGCAGACTGCAAATACCTCTACCTGGTTTCTCTACAGAATCTTCAGGGTGAAGCAACTAGTTCAGCTGCTTCCGCCGTACTGTTCAATCTTAATGAAAAACAAAAAGATTGCTGGTCCGAGGCTATCAATAACATCGACTTTACGCACTCCACTCGGCTGGCATGAAATTTAATTAAACTTAACTTTCAGAACCAGACACACGCACCGCCTCTGCCCCATTACCGCCAACTCGATTGCCCCACACGTGGTTTAACGTGGAGTATACAAAACAACAAACCATAAGTCATCCCGACTCATCTATAAGAGGTGTTCAAGCTGTGTAAGATTCAAACAGCGTTTAAGAAATGTATATCTGAAGATTTTTCTCCGGAAGAATTTGGCAATGCCCTCCAGCTGTTAAAGTCTGGAAAAGCTCTGGGTCCTAACCCTCTATGCTCTGAGTTAACACTCCATGTCGGTTCTGCTTTAAAGCCCTGGTTAAACAAGTTCCTGTCTTCCTGCATGCACAAAATCAAGCTTCCAAAAATTTGGAGGAGAGCATTAGTGGTTGCCATCCCAAAGCCGAATAAGCCATAAGGGGACCCAAAGAGCTATATACCTATCTCTTTGCTTTGTGTCCTCTCCAAGATCTAGGAGAGACTAATCTACGTCCACTTCAAACCACTTATTGACTCACTGCTACCTAGAGAGCAAGCTGCGTTTTGGCGCGCAAAGTTGGCCGTAGATCAAGTCACTATTTTAACTTAAAAAATTGAAGATAGCTTTATGTCCCAAAAAGAAGGCGAACGCAATGTTTGTCGATCTCACAGCAGCCTACAATACTGTATGGCACTGTGGCCCCATCTGCAAGCTACTCCATTTCTTTCCCAACAGACACATGGTCTCATTGATTATGGAATATTGTTTGCAATCGAATTTTTATCCTCACCACCGGCACTGGAAAACAAAGCAGGTTACGACGCCTTAAGAATGGCGTCCCACAACAATCATTCCTAACTTCTTTCTTGTTTAATAGCTATACATATGACCTGCCAGTAACAGTTGGCAGAAAATCTGCTTATGCTGATGACCTAGCCATATTGTACTATGCAAATGACTGGCAAGCATTAGATGGAACTCTTACTCAGGACATGGCAACCCTATACTCCTGCCTTTACAAACGGAAGCTCAAGCTCAGTACAACAAAGACTGTATTGGCAGCCTTCCATCTTTAAAACAAGGTTGCATGACGTGAGCTCAACATTTTTGTTAACGGACAGGCCCTATTGTTTTGTGCTGAACCCACATATTTTGGTACAAAGCTGGATAGGGCACTAACGTTTTGCCAACACTTAGAGTCACTACGCTAGATGTTAACATTTCCCGTTGGGTTTTTGAAGCAATTAGCTGGATCAAGCTAGGATGCAGATGCCACAATACTCCACACAGTCACTCTTGCTTTGGTACATTCCACGACTAAGTATTATATGCCTATTTAGTGTCGCAGTGCTCATACTCGCCTTATCGACAAGCCTGATGCTTTGCACGTAGTGACCGGATGCATGCATCCCACACCAACGGACAACCTTTTTATTTTATCAGACATCTAACCAATTGATCTTCGCCGCTAAAAGCTATACTGTTTTTAGCTCGCCACGCCCAGGCGCCGAAACACTTTCTATAAATAAAGCTTTTGCATTTACTTAGTGAACTGATGCGGGATTTTAAATCAAGGCAACCATTTAGGCAACCAAGGCCTATTTCAGTGGAACTGCTGAACAACCCCGCTCAGTCAGGCACCATTGTGACACAATAAACAGAATATAAATGAAACATGGAGTGGCAAGAAAACGCCTCTCGACTCCATACATTTATTAATGATCTCAGACCAGCGTCACCAGAAATTAGTTTTTCAGATTGGCGTGGGCCAGACTTAACCGTCTCCGAACTGGAGTTCTTTTATTCCGCTCAAAAACGCACAAATAGGTATGGCTTCTACAGCGGTCTGCAAGCCTGGTGCAAAAGAGCAGAGAGTTAATCACGTTATAGCCAGGGCGTGGAATCATTTCAAATAGCGTTCCGGTTTAGGTTCAGATTCGGAAAGTTTTATTTTTTCGTGTTCGGTTGCCGTTTAGCTCGAGTTCGGGTTCAAAGGAAATCATTAGCGGTTAATACAATTTTCGATTCATGCTTGGTTTAATTCTTCATTTTTTAAAATAATTTTATGTTCATTTTTGGAAGCTTATAAATTAAGGAAATGGCTCGTAGGATTGTGTTCGTAGACATACCAGACCAAAGGATTTGGGAAAGAGAGCAAAATAAATTTTCCCAGAATATATTTTTGCGCAATTTTACTAAGAAGTTTAAGCACTTCAAATATAAATAAGCAAAATTAATAAGCTTTGTGATGTATTCGAAATCTTTTTGGCGCCCAAAAATATCTTGGAAGTGTTTTGCGTTAACCTAATCAATTTTCCCCAAAAAAAATTTATTTATTTATTTTATCTCTATATTTATCCTCCTGACTCGCAGGAAAGCAACGGAGGCGCTAATACATAGGGTAAGCAATTACATCGACCTGCTTCCGGAGATACCACGATATTGCTGTCCGCTTGTAATTTAATAGAGATATGACTGTAATTCAGAACTGCTTGCCTGGACCACCAAGCAGGGGAATGTGCTATAAAGTGTCTTTCCCAAGGACACAACAGAATGGCGCGAGTGAGTTTTGAACCAAGATTGTGTTGGTCACGAGCCCGGCGCTTTAACCACTCGACCACGCTGCCGACTGACGACAAGACAATTGCATGATGGAATCTAGTGTAGAGCTCATTAAAATAAACTATTATTTTGACCTAAAATAACTTCAATTTTTCCGTGAGACGTTTTCACAATTGCTTTTTATGTCTCAAAAAACATATTTATTGCCCAAAATTCAGATTGTTCTTGAAAATTTTTGTTGGTGAACTGGTTGAGATTGTGATAATGCTCCTACTTTCCCACAGTTTGTAAGGCTATGTTTGTACCCAAAGGATATCTTATGGGTGTCAACTGGCGTGTTTCTTGGTGGATTATGGCAAACAATTGTAGGTTTGCAACCAGGGCTGCGAACTCGAACTCGAACTCGAAGAACTCGGCAATTTTGGCCGAACTCGAACTCGAACTCGAAAAATAAAAATTTCTGAACTCGAACTTGAACTCGAATTTGAAAAAAGTTTGTGATGTTTGAGTTCATTTAATGAGTGAATTTAACTATAACATTTCTCAGCGTTGGTGCCAAATTATAATTTGCTATCCTCTTTTATTTTGTTTAATAATAGATTAAAATTTGTAACATTGATGACAAAGCATTTTTAACATGTGCTCAGTTTTTTGCGGTTGAATTATCCTCTTAACTCTATTCCGACTGTATTTTTTCAACTCTATTTTGTGAACTCGAACTCGAACTCGAAAAATTGAAATTTAAAGAACTCGAACTCGAACTCGGACTTGCAAATTTTTTGTGAACTCGAACTCGAACTCGATTAAAAATGCTTCGAGTTCGCATCCCTGTTTGCAACCTTAAAAATTTTTAAAGTGGAGGTATGTAAGCATGTAGGTTTTAAAAAGTTAAACACTAAATCTATTCACGACAAGCTATTTAGATGTGAATTGTAAAACCAACTTTGCATAACTCAACAAACATAAATAAAAGTAAATAATTTTGCGAGCCCTAAAAATGCAAACAAAAACTTTTTGTAATTTTATTTTTGATATCAAGTTTTTAGACTATTTTACGCTAGTGACAAGCAAGGATGTTTAAATTAGTGAGCCTGGAGAATGAAGATATCCTTCAAATTTTTTTCTCTTGAAAACTTCTCCTCCTTTTTCATTCCCACCCTCTTAAAATTAAAAGATAAATTTAAATTTCTTATATTTCACTTGGAGATAGTTTCATAAAGTGCTATTCCGAACACGCATTTACGTCAGGCATCGGTATATCAGTGAACACTGAGCACTAATTCCACAAGCATGATTCCACAATTCACGAGGCAAAAGCATAACTAGATTCTTAAAATTGCGCGTTTATAGCTATATCTACACGTTAATAATAGTAGAATGCGGCAAGAGAACGAGAGGTCTAGGAGGCTTCGCCCGGAACGACGTTGTACAGGCGTATCAAAGCCACTTTTTTATACTAATGCATGCATGCATTTATTAGATCCCTTTTAGACTGGCAACTTACCTACATGTATGACAAATAAAGTGTAGCAATAGCAGCCGTGCAAATCTCTTTATAAACTATTTTCTTTCCATTTCGTCTGGATGCTATCATCCTACTTTTATAACTTTGGCCGGCTAAAGACAACAAAGTCGATTTTTCGGGGGGTTTTATTATATCATAAAACTTACACAAACTTATAGTTTTGGTTGTTCAGAAGTCTTTTTACTAAATTTTATAGTTCAAAATAATGCCAAAATTTGTCAAAATTTAGCTTATTAAATTTTCTTATAAAACTCATTTTTTGGTTATTTTTGCAAATTTTTGAGCAACTCATTTTATACATGCAGATGGCCAAGGTATTCAAAACGTTTTGAAACTGCGAACACTTAGCGCCAATTTTTATTTTTTCTTTATAATTTTTCAATCATCAATTTTTTACATGTTTTACAATATTTCACCGACTTCAAACCCTTCCTAAAAACTTTTAGCACCTCCACCCTAGGGTGCGCAGTTTTTAGTTTAAAAATCTTTGATCTATATAGAATAAAAATGTTTACCAATTTAAGATTTGGTAAAATTATAGTTAGCCTTACCACACATCCCGTTTTTCCGGGACAGTCCCAATTTTTAGGCATTTTTTAGGTGTCCCGCCCGGTCAATCCTTATGTCCCGTAATTTTCAATTTTAAGTCAAGGCTTTTTTTTAAAGATCACTGCTTTTTAGGAAAAAAATCAAGATATCCGAGATAGATTTAAAGTGAATATTTTTCGTTTGGAAATCGCAAAAATTTTGAGACGAAAATTAAGAAATCAGAGTGAATAATATAAGTTTTAATTGGAAAAAAGCGTAAAGTTTACACACGAACAAATTTCTGCGCACAAACACAACTAAAAATTAGAGGACACATCGACCCGATTTATCACTTCGAAAATATGGTATTATATATCATAAATAAAAGATTGGTGGGAAAATGCTAATTAGTTAGGAGGGGGTTAATGAAAAAGCCAAATCGCATAATTTAATAAATTAAAGCCAAAAGGGGAGTTTAAAAAATATCACAAAACCAATTTGGATGTGCCAAAAACTAGATTTGTAGGAAGCCTCACATAACAAATTAGACAAAAATAAGCTTCACCCAAATAAGCAAATCAAATTAATGCAAAAAGATTAACGTTTAATCAGAGATTTGCAATATACGAAGTTATATAGTAGTCCATTTATTACACCATAGGATGTAAATCGCGCGTCACACTGTTGAGGCGACTTGTGGGCTCGGGATGGGATGCTGGTGCTAAAACACTACGCATAGCCACCTTGTCTCTAGTCTATTCAACAGCTGAGTACTGTGCGCCAGTCTGGTGTCGCAGTGCTCACATTTGCCTCATTGACAGTGTCTTGAATGACGCCTTGCGCATGGTTATTGGATGCCTGCGTCCCATTCCAACGGACCACCTACCTGTACTCTCAGGCATCCAGCCAGCTGAGCTTTGCCGAATGGGAGCGACACTCTCCTTGGCTCATCGTGGATCTCTGGACCCCGATCATATCTTGTATGGTCTTTTAAGTGGGTCCTCAGATACTGGCCAAGTGCGACTAAAATCCAGACGTCCGTTTGTGCCAGCTGCGCGGAATCGTTTGGACAACCTTGCCAGACTTGTCATCCGCGCTTCTGAATGGACAAATCACAAATGGAACGCGAAGTATTGTGAAAATGCTTCCAGGCTCCGTGCTTTTGTGCCCCGGACTGGTGCCAGGCCTGTTGGGATGGGCTTACCCCGAGCAGCTTGGGTTAAGCTCAACCGCCTGCGGACTGGTGTTGGACTATTCCATTCGTCCACGCACAAATGGGGTCTCGCTCCTTCACCGAATTGCGAGTGTTGCGCCTCTGAGCAAACCGCAGACCATGTACTAACAGCGTGCCCTATACATCGGGCACCACATGGAGCACGAGGTCTGACGATTTTGGATGATGAAACTCGATGCTGGCTTAATAACACCACTCCCAGCATCTGATTCAGGCAGTGCAGCAGTCTGGGGTAGTAAAAGGATAAACCCTCGGCCCCAGTCCTGTTTGTGTCTGACCTGGAGTGGATGCCCTTCAAACGATCACAACGACGACGACGATGTAAATAATTTGTCAAATCAAATTGGAGTTAATTGAACACAAAGCAAAAAGTTATGTGGCATTATTTTAGATAGTACAGAGATACATGTCTAAACATTTGGTGGTACAGAATTTGAAGATTGCTTGAAGTAAAAGATTTTTCTTCCCAAAGCTTTTCATCTGACACTCTTCAGGGGAAATCGTCAGAATGAAGTAGAATTGAAACCGAACTAATTTATAAAGGAAGAAAGTAGAGTTCTCATTGGCTGAAAGAGTCAACCAATGAGAGAAAAGATTAAGAAATTTTCAAAGAGTATACGAATTCTTTTTGCTTACACAGAAAGAGATTGAGAGATTTTATGAAAGTCGCTTCAAGAGCAGAAAGGTGAAAGGAAGAGCGACCTCGAGCGAGAATAGAAAATTTTTCGTTGCTGTAATGGAGGGCACATTGGGCGTTGTCAAGAAGATGTTGACCAATAGCGGATTCGTGAAATTGTTGTGGGCGTATGTTGTTTTTGCAAGAGCGGGAAAGACTTTGGCGGTTGGCAGAGGTACGAGGATTGGTGATGGATTTAGGAACGTGTTGTTTAATTCGCTCTTCTAGCCGTTGAGACGTGCGACCAACGTACCGACTATCGCAGTGGCACAAAAACTGGTATATAACATTGCTGTGATGATGGGAAGGTAGCACGTCTTTCTTAATCGCTGGAAGGAGCTGTCGGGTGTTGAAAATAACACGTGGTTCGACAGAGAAAAAGCAGCGTTTCACAGCAGACGTAATCTGCTTTTCGAACTTCATCGAAACGCTTCCAATCCATGGGATGTGTAGGTAGACAGGGCACTTTTTTACTGTGTGGACCGGGTTAGAATTTATTTGTTGAAGTTTTCGCTTGAAAGCCGAATTGATTACACGTTCCGGGTAGCCATTTTCCAAAAGAATTGAACGAATTTTGCCAAGCTCTTGGTCCAGTTTGCTTTTAGAACAAATCATAAAAGCTCTGTGAACGAGAGTACCAATTAGATTGATTTTCCGTTTCTGTGGACTAAAAGAGTTCCAACGTAGATATTGGCCAGTGAAGGTAGGTTTCCTGTATACTGAAGTGAGAAATTCTGAATCATGCCTTTCTACTAACACGTCAAGGAAAGGGAGAGAGTGATTAGATTCCTTTTCATAGGTGAAGCGAAGTGAGGGATGGAGAGAGTTGAGCTGGATGAAGAAATTGTTGCAGTCTTCTTCATTGTTGAATACGGCGAAAGTATCATCAACGTACCGGAAGTACACCAACGGTCTTTTGGCGATGTTGAAAAGTTTCGCTTCTTGGTAGCCAACAAAAATGTTCGCTAAAGCTGGACCAAGCGGTGAGCCCATAGCGACGCCGTCGATTTGTCGATGCATGTTGTTATTGAAGCTAAATTCCACAGAGGAGGTGGCTAGCTGCATTAATTCGACAAAGATGTTGCGTGGAAAGGATGGCGCCGTTGAGTCGTCATTGTAAAGGGCATCAGC
>OY796895.1:13898671-14085867 GCA_963680785.1 Diplosoma virens | reverse complement strand
AGTTAAGCCACTTTAATTGTAAAAAATAAGGTGTCAATGTAGAGCTTGATACCAATAACTACAGAACACTATTTAACAAAATATAGAACAGCCAGTGCTCAATGACTAAAAATAATCATTACAACTCTAACTTAAGTTAATCTTCAAAGTTGTAACGATAATTTATGGAGACCCTGGATCATACTGAAAAGAAACAGTGTAAACATGCAGATCAAATAAACTGTTAAAAATCTATTTTCAGTGCTCATGTCAGAAAATATTGACTGCATCATTTTAAAATCTTTATCTGAAATTTTGTATTGTCGTCGGCTCGAAGTTAAACACGTGCCAATGCTGAGCAGAATATGATTGTATAGTATAAAGCACATTTTTCTCTAGAAGGCCAAACGAAAGATATTGCAGGCCCATGTGAGTGCAGAAATTGTACTTCTGCATCATGTTCTTAATCATTCATTGTCATCACCATACTAATCAGGGTTGTAAACTCAATAGATTTTTATTAGAGTTCAAGTTCATAAAAAATTGCAAGTCCAAGTTCGAGTTCTTTAATTTTTAATTTTTCAAGTTCTGTTCGATGGTGTAAAAATCAAAAGCTCAATTAAGCTTATCTACAAAATAAATTTTAAAAAAATTGGAAGGCTACCACGAAAAGATAAGCAAAGTGAAGGAAATAATGAAATAGGCCATTATATAGGCTTACCAGCCAAAAAAATGTTTGTAATACAGTTTTTTTTTAATTTTATGAGTTTGCCGGAATTATTATCTTTAATACTTTACAGATATAAAAAAAAATTTTGCCTCAAATTTAGAGTGAAGATGAAAGAAAAAGATCTTCACTTGAAATCTGTCTTAGATTTCTTAATTTTTATACTAAAAAAGTCTTTTAACAAAGTTTTTACCTGAAACCATAACCTCTTTTCTGAATTTAAAAACCTTGTCCTGCAAATGTAGTTGGTTTTCTGTACCCAAAAATTATTTGTTGCCCAAACATTTTCCTGTTACTGCCAAAAAAATTCTGACTTTGCCCAAACATTTCCTGAATCAAATACAACTCAACTGCATTTGAAATTAAACAATTTAATAACGGTATCAAAAGTAAAATTCTAAATGTTCTTTATTCTCTTTTCAAAACTATTCAATTAATGAATTCAAATTTAATTATATATTTTTTGAGTTTGAGTTCAAGTTCGAGCTTAGCAATTTTAATTTTTCAAATTTGGCAAAAAAGACCAAGTTCTTTGAGTTAGAGTTCAAGTTTGCAAGCCTGATACCAATCCACCAATTTTTGTCATACAAGCATATTCTGCTTCATATAAGACTGGGCTTCGTGTTATGCAACCATATTCTGCTCAGCATTGGCACGTGTTTAACTTCTAGTCAACAACAATACAAAATTTCAGATAAAGATTTTAAAATGATGCAGTCAATATTTTCTGACATGAGCACTGAAAATAGATTTTTAACAGTTTATTTGATCTGCATGTTTACACTGTTTCTTTTCAGTATGATCCAGGGTCTCCATAAATTATCGTTACAACTTTGAAGATTAACTTAAGTTAGAGTTGTAATGATTATTTTTAGTCATTGAGCACTGGCTGTTCTATATTTTGTTAAATAGTGTTCTGTAGTTATTGGTATCAAGCTCTACATTGACACCTTATTTTTTACAATTAAAGTGGCTTAACTTAAGTTGCAGTTGTAATGATTATTTGTAGACATTGTTGAACTGTCTTATATTTTGTTATATACTGTAGTTATTGGTCAGTGCTTTACAGTGACAGCTTATTCTTTTGCAATTAAAGTTGCATGACTAAGTTGAAGTTGTAATGATTGTTTGTAGACATCAAAAATTTTGTTAAAAGGTGCTCTGTAGTTATTAATATAAGTGTTCCACAGTAACATCTTAATTTTTGCAGTTAAAGTCACATTTAACATATATGAATAATATAGTACATACACTTATTGTTCGTGAGATTAATGTGCTTGGCCTTAAAAAGAACTACTCATTAAAGCAAATTTTGTGTAGCTTGATTTTTTTTAGATAAAACTTTGGTTGATATGCATGCATCAGCTTTTATATGTCTTTTACTGCTTCCTTTTTCCCATAGGGTTTGTGTTATTTTTGCCTGTCTTAATTGATTCAATGCTATTTTTTGGAAAAATGTGTTACGCTTAAAAAAAATTTTTTTTGTAGTAAACATCAAAATTAATTCAACTTTTTTGTTTGGCATAAAAGTGTATTGGTATAAGAATAGAATGGGTGAATTTCAGTTTTTAAATTTTACACCCATTTTTTTTATATGCCTTTAAAATTCGACCTCTGAAAAATGTAAAAAACAAATTCAAAGCTCTTTTATCATATGAAGTAGTTTTTTTGCGACTTTTTAAGCTATTTTTTTGGACTCCTTGGGTCTTAAAATACCTGCCTAGCGATTTTCAGCAATCTCCTATGATTACAGGCTAAGAAAATAGAAATTAAACGAAGTTTTAAGCATGTGCATTGAAGCGGAGCAAGCAAAAATGGCGTTTTTTTAAATGACCGTAACTTCAAAAATAAAAAAAATTTTCAAAAATTTTTTTTGCATTCTTATTATTTCAATCAGATCTACAAGTGTGCCAAATTTCATAAAAATATGAAACATTTGGTGTAATCCATTTGCTCATTTGGCATGGAATGACCCAGTTGTAATTGACTGTTGAATAGTAGGTGATTTTTTTTTTATAGACTAGTTGTTATAAAAAAAATAACAACATAAAACTAAAAAAGATCTTCAGTTTAATTCAGGTGACAAAAAATATATAGCAACTACTCTGCAAAAGCAGCATTTCGTTTAGTTTACACTGTATTCTTGGATTTTTTGAAAACGCCACTCGTATAGATTCATCTAAACTGTACGTTGCTAAAAAAAGTTAAAAGGATCTTTTAGAGTGCGGAAATATTTTTTAATGTTTATGGTATTAAATGCATTAATGTACCAATAAGAGCGGCATAGTGCATCACGCACGACGATGACCAGATTCTTTGAAATGTATTTGAGTGGTTGGCAGACGACGCGAATTAGAGCGATTTGCAGTATGTTGCATTATACTCACATTGTACGAGCCCGAGCTCATTGTACGAGGATAGTTTCAACTTTTGACCTCTCATCAGGGACAGTCGGCTCACTCAGATTATGTTTGCGAAACTGGTCATATAGAGAAAGAAATCTAAGGTTTTTGGACTCCTATCAAATGCTTGATATAATTTTATAATGTAATATATTCTAAACAATGAATAATAACCATTAAATCAACCACCCGCATCTAAATCCAAATTGAATGTGTCAAAATTTTTCATTGAAAAAAATTATTTTCTGAATAAATAAAAGAAAAAAAACGATTGATGTGGAGTTGGATTTATTAAACAGTATAGTACTTGTACTTTTAAAGTATTAGCATTGCTTTGTAAACAATAAGATGTTTTTATAATTTTTTACTTATTTTTTATAGGTACCACGCCCAGTAGTGCTAAAAGCGAAGCGAAAACCAAAGTTAATCAAGCTTTTGCAGGTTATTTAATTTAGCATAAACATTCAATATAAACAATTGAAAATACGCTACGTTAAGTTGACGAAAAACGTCATGCATTTTCAAAACAATAAAAGTGATCAAATTTGTGTTTTACTCTTTATTCACTGTAGTTTAAACTTTGAACTAAGTATGTTCGTTTGTTTTTTTAATAAGTGACAGCAACTGAAAGCGAAACATTAGAAACAACGCCATCAACTGAAGCGCAATTATCAACCTCAACCGAACCAAGTAGGCTAGATTAACTAACGAATAAAAGTTACTTAATATAAATCTTGAATTAAGAAATAAATAAATGAAGTAGAGAGATTAATACTATAAATAATAATAGTATTGTATGTTTGAACTAATAAATCTTAAGCTTTTTCAAAAAATTATTCTAAAAAATTCGCCAAGAAATTTTGGATAATATATTGCATACAGACGCTCTTCGACTTACGTTCATTCGTTTTACGTTTTTTCGATTTTACGTTTGTTTTTTTAGAAATCACCATGATTTTGGGAGAAAAATACCAAAAAAGTAGATCGATCCGAGGTAAAGACCTTTTTTTTAGGGATCATCATGATTTTGTCAGAAAAAAGAGAAATACGAGATCAAAGCCTCCCTTTTTTTTAGAGAAAACCAGCTTTTGGAAATTCTTGCCTCGGGCCCCTAACTTTGATTATCCACCACTGGTTACTCACACAATGTATAGTACAGTTTGAACGGTCATACATTACTGGAACGTACAGTAACAACTTAGGTTCAATTTTCAAGTTACGTTCGGCCGTTCGGAACGTAATTAAAACGTAAGTCGAGGAGCGTCTGTACTTAATAATATCGGTAATTGTTGCTGACCAGCAATTTTCATTTTTGATAGCATGACCAAAATTGCTGAAATTGTGAACCATCTCTAGCAAAAACTAAAGTAATGACGCATTATGTAATTTAAAAAATATTTTAAATTTTTTTTCAAAAATATTGCTGAATTTTTTAATCGAAAAACATCGATAATTGATGAGCATCGAACATGACGGCATATTGACATATACTTAAAAATGAAAATAATGTTATATTGCTATTTGCTGTACTGTTAGCTCATTTAAAAAAGTTTATATCCTTTATAATAGTTTCGACAACTGAAAGTGAAATCAAAGTAATGGTGCAAACAACTAAATCACAAACAACCACAACTGAACCGGGTAAGCAAAACTAATAATTTAACAAGATTTGATTGCAGGTTTAATGCTGTAGAAAATAGCATTGGACTAATCAAGAGTCAAGATCATCTTAGTATGAGAAATTAAAATGATAATTGAAAGCGATAACTGACCAAGAATTTTATTCTACGACGAAATGTAAAATTGATTTAAGATTTTTTGTCTTGTTAGTTATTTTTCCAATTTTCTCTGTGTAGGAAAAATATTCATTTTCTGAAAAGAGAGATATACGCTTGTAACTAAAAAAATAAAGCCACTTTATATGGTTTACCACAGTGGAATCCGAAATTAAGTAAACGATAGAAGCCAGTAAAACAGTGCGTTGATTGTAATTATTTGTTTTGATTTATACATTTATTTGTTTTTTTCAAAAGCTTTGACAATTGAAAGAAAAAGTCAAAGACCAAAACAAACAACTAAATCCCAACTACCCACGACCAAAGCATGTTAGTTGAATCTTTTTCTGCTTTTCATTAAAGGGGTTGAAAACAAATTGTCGTGCTTATTCTAAAGTCAGTACTACAAAGTAACTGACTATTTACCGCGAAGATCAGATAGATCTTTATTCGATGGCTGTGGCTTCCAAGCAAAATTACGGGACGCTCACTTTAACAAACTAATTTTTCTAATCCCCTTAGAAAAGACACTATACCATAAATTTGTAAATGTGTCCCACTGCTTACCTTAATTGGCTTAAAACAGAAAAAAGTAACAAGGCCATTACAGGTATACGTAAAAGAAGAGTTACTTTTGGTAATTTAACTTTTAAAAGCAACGTCACCGAGGTGGTTAAAAGCGTCGAATTAATGGAAAACGGTGTCAGTTCAACTCTTGTTGTTGTTGGTCCTCCTCCAAGAATACCTTGGGGGAGCCATCCTTTCAACTTTTAAAAAAGCCAATCTAGATCCCCTCTCAAATGACCTCTGCTGTTTCCAAACGTTTTATAATAGATTAGTTGGGCAAGGTGTTGTGTTGCCGTTGTTACTTTGCTACAGTAAAAGAGGTAATTAGTTTCGTTTGTGTGTATCAAACATAGTGGGCATAGTGGTGTTGAACATCAGGGTTTACTGTATTAAGGTAAATTTGCAAAAGTGGTCATTTTTTGTCTTTAAGCTGTGCCAGTTTTGTAAGTATATGACCTGGTAATATTTGTTCTGATAAACAAATTTTATGAATTGTGGTGTTAGTAGGTTTGCTATTATTTTCTGTGAGGTGCTGATTGTGTAAATGTACTTGAGGCTGTCTTTACATTCCTCAAGTATGAAGTCTGGATCTGAGATGATGATGTTATTGTGTTACTGTTATGAAAGATAGTGGTTTACATGTTTTGTGTGGATCTAAATATGCACTGAGATCGTGTAAAGGGTGTTTTTGTGTTCGAGTCAGTTGCTTAAGTTAAGTAGTTTTAAAGCTTAATGTATGCTCGTTGGGAAAAACTCTGTATAATTATGTAGGTGTTCCGAATTTTGTTTTGTGTGGAGCCAATAACACTAATTACAGCTCAGTTCAGATAAACAAAATTATTTGTATTTATTATCTTGCAAAAACTTAAGTGGTAAAGGGTTGTCAAAAAAAAAAAAATTAAATTTTGCGCATTTTTTTTTCTAGTCAAGCTTGACGTCATCAAATAAACTTCAAAGTAATTGTGGCTTTTATAAATTTTTGTATCAATAATTAATTTCATTCTGTGTTGATTAAGTGCTCTAGAAATAAATAAATTTACATACACATTTCACAGTTTTTTTGTCCCCTAAAAAAACCTCCAGCTCAGTTATAAGCAGGGATGGGGAGCCAGCCTTATTTAGGTTAGGCTCCGGCTCTGGAGCCAATTAATTTTAAACGTCAGCTCCGGCTCCAGCTCGACTCCAGCTCCAACTTGATAATACATACTAAATATATGATATGTAAATATTGTAAAATGATAATACATACTAAACGTATGTAAATATTGGCCATAAGGGATAACTAGATGATATATCGATCATCAAAAATTTACCAACTTGCACTTTGTTACAACCCTAAAATTAATTATATATTATCTAAGACTCCTATTAATTATGTATCTCAAATAAAAGAAGACTCGATATATCCAGCACATTTACATACAAATAAAATTGTCCAAACGCAATCATCATTGCAAGTTTCAATACTCACTAGCAATTATGGTACACGCTGACCAAAGACCATAGAGGAGAACTGATTGAATAACTCAAATCACATCACATTAAACACAAACACTCAACACGTCAATCACCCAATCAAACACAGCAGCCTACTTCACCAGATATCACCGCTTTAGCAGACTTGCGTAATTGCACTAGCTGGTAGACCATCTCTTCTTTCACATCAGCAGTGATGGCCTTACAAAAAGGGGGACCCGATGAAAGAAAAGTAAAGGGGGCCACTATTTTGTGTCCCAAAAAAAGGTAGCTGAACCAGATTTTAGCATATGAAAGGTAAGTCATAGAAAAGGTCTTCACTTCCAATCCATCTCAGGCTTCCGAACAATTTTCCTCTAAAAATCATGATGTTCTCTAAAAAAAACGTCTTCACTTCAAATTCATCTCAGGTTTCCCCATTTTTTTTCCAAAACCATGGTGCTCTCTAAAAAAAAAAAGGTCTGATTTTGTAGTAGCAGTAGTATATGATGTTGCTTCGAGTTTCACTTCACATTGTAGTAGTATAGAGTGTGTAAAATGTTATCAATACGGAAGAATTTTTTTTCTCTTTTTTTGCCCTGACATCGACGTCCTAATGCTCCTTTGTAAAATAGAGCAATTTCTTGTGTAGGGGGGGGCACTTTTTGATTTATTTAAGGGGGAGCCCGGTTGTGTGACTATTAAAGCCATTACTGCACATCAGATCATTTATTGTTACTCACCGCCCTCTTGCATAAATAACTTAAATGCATAAATAATCCTTCTGCATAAATAACTTAAATGCATAAATAATCCTTCTGCATAAATAACTTAAATGCATAAATAATCCTTCTGCATAAATAACTTAAATGCATAAATAATCCTCCTGCATAAATAACTTAAATGCATAAATAATCCTTCTGCATAAATAACTTAAATGCATAAATAATCCTCCTGCATAAATAACTTAAATGCATAAATAATCCTCCTGCATAAATAACTTAAATGCATAAATAATCCTCCTGCATAAATAACTTAAATGCATAAATAATCCTCCTGCATAAATAACTTAAATGCATAAATAATCCTTCTGCATAAATAACTTAAATGAATAAATAATCCTTCTGCATAAATAACTTAAATGCATAAATAATCCTCCTGCATAAATAACTTAAATGCATAAATAATCCTTCTGCATAAATAACTTAAATGCATAAATAATCCTCCTGCATAAATAACTTAAATGCATAAATAATCCTTCCGCATAAATAACTTAAATGAATAAATAATCCTTCTGCATAAATAACTTAAATGCATAAATAATCCTCCTGCATAAATAACTTAAATGCATAAATAATCCTCCTGCATAAATAACTTAAATGCATAAATAATCCTTCTGCATAAATAACTTAAATGCATAAATAATCCTTCTGCATAAATAACTTAAATGCATAAATAATCCTCCTGCATAAATAACTTAAATGCATAAATAATCCTCCTGCATAAATAACTTAAATGCATAAATAATCCTTCTGCATAAATAACTTAAATGCATAAATAATCCTCCTGCATAAATAACTTAAATGCATAAATAATCCTCCTGCATAAATAACTTAAATGCATAAATAATCCTTCTGCATAAATAACTTAAATGCATAAATAATCCTTCTGCATAAATAACTTAAATGCATAAATAATCCTCCTGCATAAATAACTTAAATGCATAAATAATCCTCCTGCATAAATAACTTAAATGCATAAATAATCCTTCTGCATAAATAACTTAAATGAATAAATAATCCTTCTGCATAAATAACTTAAATGCATAAATAATCCTTCTGCATAAATAACTTAAATGCATAAATAATCCTCCTGCATAAATAACTTAAATGCATAAATAATCCTCCTGCATAAATAACTTAAATGCATAAATAATCCTCCTGCATAAATAACTTAAATGCATAAATAATCCTCCTGCATAAATAACTTAAATGCATAAATAATCCTCCTGCATAAATAACTTAAATGCATAAATAATCCTCCTGCATAAATAACTTAAATGCATAAATAATCCTCCTGCATAAATAACTTAAATGCATAAATAATCCTCCTGCATAAATAACTTAAATGCATAAATAATCCTTCTGCATAAATAACTTAAATGCATAAATAATCCTTCTGCATAAATAACTTAAATGCATAAATAATCCTCCTGCATAAATAACTTAAATGCATAAATAATCCTTCTGCATAAATAACTTAAATGCATAAATAATCCTCCTGCATAAATAACTTAAATGCATAAATAATCCTCCTGCATAAATAACTTAAATGCATAAATAATCCTCCTGCATAAATAACTTAAATGCATAAATAATCCTTCTGCATAAATAACTTAAATGCATAAATAATCCTCCTGCATAAATAACTTAAATGCATAAATAATCCTCCTGCATAAATAACTTAAATGCATAAATAATCCTTCTGCATAAATAACTTAAATGCATAAATAATCCTCCTGCATAAATAACTTAAATGCATAAATAATCCTTCTGCATAAATAACTTAAATGCATAAATAATCCTTCTGCATAAATAACTTAAATGCATAAATAATCCTCCTGCATAAATAACTTAAATGCATAAATAATCCTCCTGCATATTTCTTAAAAAATTCACCAAAAATTCACCACAATTTCTTTAAAAAATTTTTGTATCAAGATTTATAGATAAAATTTTGTTTGATGGTAAAGATGTTATAAAAAATTTGTAAGTCGCAAAAAAAGTTTATAAGAGAAACACAAAATACATTTTGTTGTCTATGTTTTATCGGTTATGAAAACAAAAAAATCTTGTTTATGCAAAACCCTTGAAAAGTACGCAGATCGTCATGAGAATTTTTAATAAACACAACCACAATGTTGTCTATTTCACCAATTTTTTTTTGTATCATAATAAAGACAAACTTATTACTCAAGTCAAAAATATCCAACGTAAGCTTTAAAGTAAATTTATCTGGTATGATTTTACTTAGATTGAAAAAATGTTTCTTGCGTCTTCACGCTCGATATACCTTGAGTTTATTAATTTTTTTGTGTTTGTTTTTACTTTTAGTTAAGTTTTTGGATAAGAATATAAACAGAAAACTTGCATGTTTGAGAAGAAATAGATCCATGCAACAAAATTGAATTATTTTTGAAATTTAATGCAAGAAGGAATTGGCAAGCAAGTCACCCACAAATAATAGACAATCAAAATTATAACTCGTTTAAAAACTACAGTATTATTTGTTCCACAGTAAGCCTTTACCTGCTTTAACAAGGTAATTTTTTTCGAGTACCTTCAGGCCCAGTCAACAATCAAGTTTTTTTTGGACCCATGAATTATTTGTATAGTTGTTATTTTTTTCTTGATGTACGTTTTAAGATATGCTGTGGCTGATTTCTTTTTTTTTTTTGACCAATGGTGTGAATGAAAATCTGTTGTTTTATGCACAACAAATAAAACTGATGAACTAAATTATTGAGTTGACTTTTCTTCTTTGCATCATATCAACATACTCAAGGGCTTTCTGTTATTCTCTTTCTGTTATTCTTCTTTCTGTTATTCTCGTTTTCAACGCTATTTTTTTGTCATTTTCGAGATGACAACAACTCACTCTTTTCGCTCAACGTCACCAGCCCATACAAACTAGTTAATTTTACAACGATTTTTTTAGTTTTGTTGACGTTCATTTCATTTTTTTGGTCTTTTAGACTTTTCTAAAAAAATTAATTCTAATTCTTAAAATTTGGCTGTTTTCAGTAAGGTTCTTGCCAAAAAGTTGTTCTTTTAAAACTTGATAATTTTTAACGATCAATCGGTGTTGAAGTTTGGCAGCTTTTTTGTTCGTACCTCTAAAAATGCTTCAATTCAATAATTTTGTTTTGATAAACTTCAAAAACTAACAAAAAATAAAAATTTTGATTTGTAAAGTGCTATAAAATTGGTGTTGGTTGTAAAAAAAAATTAAAGTTCTTCTTATAAGTTACTTACTAAAATGTTTGTTTTGTTTTATTTTTTGTTATCTTTTTCGTTATAATAAACTGAAAGTAACGAAGTTTGGGAAAGCATTGGTCACGCGAGGTTGCACATGAGACAAAACCAAAAAGAAGAACACCTCGGATGTGAACAAAAAATATATCTTTAAGTGTCCACTTCAACGAAATTTATGCTACCGTTTTTAAAAGATGATAAAATTGACATTGCAAGCAAAAGGCAATACACTTTCGATAAAACTTTTAAAACTTTTTATTTATCTTTTCTTGACTGTCGGTTTTACTACAAGTTTTTAAGCTTTTTACCTTAAGCTTTGTAAATACGTAACAGTATATTTGTCCACATCCGAACTGTTCTTTTTTTTGGTTTCGTTTAACGTGCGACCTCGCGTAGGTACCTAACCAATCTAACCATGTTAAAGTACCTAACCAATGTTTGCCACAGCTTCGTTGCTTTGAGTTTATTGTAACGAAATAGGTAACAAAAAACAAAACAAACATTTTAGTAGGTAACTTATAAGAACTTTAATTTTTTTTACCACCAACTTTTTTTACCATTTTTACCACATTTTACAAATCAAAGGGTTCATTTTTCTTTATGTGAAAAAACTTTTAAAAATTAGATGTACGTAGGTCTAACAAAAATCAAGATTGTCTAGGAAAATTTTTTTAATTGAATATAGTTATCCTATAGCAAAAAATCAAGCTTACCGAGGAAAAAACTTTTTAAAATGAATAAAAAACAAACTTACCCAGAAGAAACTTTTAAATTTCCTAAAAGCATCCTGTGAATAAAAATCAAGTTTGACTAGGAAAAAATTTTTTACAATTAAATGTAGGAATAACAAAAATCAAGTTTAACTAGGAAAAACTTTTTTAAATCGATAAACTATGAATAAAAACAAATTTGTTTAGGAAAAACTTTTTGAAGATTTAAAAATAACAATTTTAATAATTTCACATTTTAATTATATTCCTAATTAGTAATTCAATTTTAAATTTATATTTTAAATAGTAATTAAGGAATAATTTCAATAGTTTTACATTCCACCTAGATTCCTAATTAGTTGATTATTATTATTATCGCTTTTTTTTTTTTTTGGTACTCATTATTTGGTCATGGCATCTAATACTTAAACGAGAAAAATTTATATACATGTAGTTTTATGGCCCGCCAAATATACTTAAATTTATAATTTATCTCATTTTGAAAAATGGTTGGACCTGGGAAAATCACTCAAATACCAAACACAATTTTAAAATAGTTTATTCAATTTTTTATAACATTGTTTTGCTGTTTTATAAAGTCGTAAATTTTTGCAGTTATTGATGGATGCATCACGAAACCGTGTTTGTACGGAAACTGTACTGCTTCCAACAATGGCTTTCATTGCCAATGCAATTATGGTTACAGTGAAAAAACTTGTAATATTGTTGGTAAGTAAATAAATTTCCTTTTTTTTTTTGAACTTTTCTAAAGTTTGGTTTAAACTAAAAGTGAACGAAAAAGGAAAACGTCTGGCTGAGGGCGGAAAACGAAGCGGAAATTCAGACAAAGCGCAACAGCCTAAAAAAGCGGCTAAGATACAAATTATTCAAGCTTTTAAAGAAAAGATTCAACTTAAAATATATTAATTTTTTAGATTAGTTCATACTGAACGCGGTCACTGAAAAAGCAAGGGGAAAGCAAAATTTTTCGCTAAGTTTTCAAAAATTACTGTTTTTGCTTGCTTTATGTTGTATGGTCTGAACTAAGGTTTATGATTTCCCGGATTTTTTATTTTCCCGGGATTTTCCGAAAAAAATTTTAATTTTCGCGAAATTTTGAAAATCTCAAATAAAATTGAAAACCAATATTGAGGGTGTGACTTCTACCCTTCTAAATTACTTCATACTAAAATCAATACTTGGTTATTTTAAATACCATTTACTAATTTTTCTATACTAAAATTTAATCCTGGTTTATTTTAAGTGCAATCTACCAAAATTTTGTTACAGTTTTATTACCAGTTATAACTTATTCCAATCAATTTAATGTACCAACCAATAAATTAAGTGTCGGCATTATTTTATTTGTTTTTATTTGTTTAGATACAAGAACAAAAACAAAAAAGGATTATAAAAATATGCTAGTAACATTAACAAATTTTATTAGATATATCAAGCAAAACCAGGTATCAAACCAAAATAATTCTTTTGACTTTCTCAATTTTACTTCAGTTTACCAAACCTTAGACTTTAATTTTTTTATTCAAATTAGTAGTTAATTACTTAATACATGACAAAACAAACAAAACAAAATATACTTCAATAATACTACCATATTATGCTTATTTCTAACGAAATCACTTTGGATGTGCATATTGTTTGCATGGCGGATACCACACCAAAATCTGATTATACTGAAGACTGATCACTAGTCACAATTTGTACAATTAAGCAAGTTTGTTTCAAGAAAGAATATGACTGCAGAAACAGAAAAAAAGACAAGATCTATATCGGCTTCGGATCCACAAACAGGGTTAAATTTTAGATCCATAACCGCTTCGGATCCATCTAAATGTGCCGATATCCGCGCTATATCCGATTCGTGGACAAGTCTGTAGCTCACTACGATATTGTATCTTCAGATCAGTCTGGCAGTAAAGACTGATCATTTCCAGAACCAATGAGAAAAATGTTATGCTAAGCATTAAATTTTTTCATACTTCAAATTATTATGGTTATTAAAATAACTCGAAATTTCCCAAAAAGCTTATTGCCCGGGACCTCGGGAGATAAGTCCTAATCTGAACCAACTTTTACATAAAAATAAAAATCGATTTTAATACAAAACAAAAATGAGGTAGGCCTGTTAATGATTTCATTTATGACTGCAAAGTATAGACTATAAGTACAAGAGCCTTTTGTTAAGTTTGAAAGAAAACAGGTTTTGAAATAATTTAAAGTAATTCAGTGAATTAATAAAGGCATTTAAAAAAAAGGCATTTTCCAGCTCATTATTTTACCAAAAAAAGCTAAATCGTTTATAACTTAAAATCGATTTAAAAGACGTAGAATAAGGCACTGTATAAATACTAAGTGATCAAAAAAAACAAAAAAAAAAACAATAAATCAACATGAATGTAAACGTTTTCGGCTTTAATTTGTTTGATTTTAAAAGGTTTGATTTTGATTTTAAGGTCACTTTTATTGAATATCTTGGCTTAGATTTACATATAAATAAAAATGTAATTATGCTTAACTTGGATAAATACCGCTTACATTTGAAATTCATTTCATCTCTATATTTATCCTCCTGACTTGCAGGAAAACAACGGAGGCGCTATACATAGGTCAAGCAGTACCCCGACCTGCTTCCGGATATTGTGTCCGGTTAAAAAATTTTATTTTGGTTTTTTAGTTTTGTAGAGACATGATAGAAATTTATTTATTGCCAAGTTCACCAAGCAGGAGAAAGTGCTGTGACGTGTTTTTCCCAAGAACACAACAGAATGGCGCGAGTAGGTTTTGATTCGAGAGCATGTCAATAACCATCTTAACCACTCCACCACGCTGCCAACAATTTAATTTCCTGTATCACATTCGATTGGTGGGTCTATTTTTTCGGTTGGTTTTTGCCAAACTTCTCAATTATTTCTAAACAAGTCTGTTTTCACAAGGAGTAAATACAAAACATCTTCATCTCACACCTTCCGCGCAATCGCTCGGTGCCATTTCATTTATCGCTAATTACTAAATGTTTCTAGAACGTTTTCTATTCTAACCATTACCAATTTTATCAATTTTTAACTAAATTTATAATTTGATTTATAGATAAACAATTATTTAAATTTGTCGCAAATATCAGCAACAAACAATATTATTTGACGAAGAGCAGCACACTTACGTGGAACGCCTCAAGAAGAGAATGTTTGAAATTCGGTGGAGATTTAGTGACAGAAGGAATCCGAAATGAAACAACAAGAAAGTAAAAAATATATAAGTAAAAAAGAAAATTATTTTTGTCAACATTTTGCAGTCAAAAGACACATTATATTGGCCTACAAAATGTAGGCATATATAGTGATATTTTCACCCTGAATTATAATGAAAAAAGGGTTTAAGTAATTGAAAATAAGTGTACATGCCAAAATGTAATAAATGAACAACTGCTTTGAAACAAAATGGCTGGAACGTGGTAATAATTAAACATAAAGCATAGAAGTGTGAACGAATGATCAAGTCCGTCGTATAGATTTTGTGCGCAATTGACGCCTTTAAGGTTGAAATAGTTCGCATCATTTTGTTGTGTTCTTGGAAAAGACACTTTACAGCAGTGTGTGTGTTTTTCAGCCGTCCCAACACAAATCAAAGTATAAAATTCATTAAAGTCAGTTCAGACTGAAAGTGTGCGCATAATAAACAGTATGGCGAAAAGTGCAAAATCAGCAAAGCGAAAGAACTGTTCAGACTAAAAGTAAAAGGCAAAAAAAATTGCCAAAACGCAAAATTTTTTGTGCTGAGCGGAAAAAGACTTAAATTTAAATATTTCAATTTTTTTAAGCAAAATTTTTCACTACACTTTCAAAAATTTTCCCTTTCCGCTTTTTTCCGCCACCGCTTTCAGTTGAAACCGACCTTTACAGGCTGATGAAAAGGAAGCAGTCAAAAACGATGCACATTAAGGTGCAAATAATATATTCTGGCAGAATTTATATTCCCACAATCTATAGTCGATAACATCACAACTGTTTTTGTGCCAAGCCATTTTACCAGAGACATTCCATCACAGTAAACGGTATCAATTCTCTTTTTTTTAGTTATTTAACTGGTTTTTGTTCTTTTGGAAGTCCCTAGAGCAAAAATATTGTGGTTTTTTATCAGTTAGTAAAATAAAGCTGTCGTCGTTGTCGTCGTCGTCGTCGTCGTCGTCGTTTGAAGGGCATCCACTCCAGGCCAGACACAAACAGGACTGGGGCCGAGGGTTTATCCTTTTACTACCCCAGACTGCTGCACTGCCTGGATCAGATGCTGGCAGTGATATCATTAAGCCAGCATCGAGTTTCGTCATCCAAAACCGTCAGACCTCGTGCTCCATGTGGTGCCCGATGTATAGGGCACGTTGTTAGTACATGGTCTGCGGTTTGCTCAGAGGCGCCGCACTCGCAATTCGGTGAAGGAGCGAGACCCCATTTGTGCATGGACGAATGGAATCGCTCAACACCAGTCCGCAGCCGGTTGAGCTTAACCCAAGCTGCTCTGGGTAAGCCCATCCCAACAGGCCTGGCACTGGTCTCGGGCACAAAAGCACGGAGCCTGGAAGCATTTTCACAATACTCCGCGTTCCATTTGTGATTTGTCCATTCAGAGGCGCGGATGCCAAGTCTGGCAAGGTTGTCCAAAAGATTCCGCGCAGCTGGCACAAACGGGTGTATGAAGCTAACGATGTATGAAAATTGTCAAAACTAAAGTAGCAAAAACTAAAGTAGCACAAACGTGTCAACTAAAGTAGCACAAACGTAGCGAAAACTAAAGTAGCACAAACTTTGTCAAAACTAAAGTAGCACAAACGGGTGTATGAAGCTGGCGATGTATGAAAATTGTCAAAACTAAACTAAAGTATGAAAATTATCAACACTAAACTAAAGCTGGCGATGTATGAAAATTGTCAATTAACAATTTACAACCAGAACCTGATAAGAATTCGATCAGCTGCATTACAACACTTTTTGAAAAACCAACTTCTGTGCCAGCAATTTTTTTTTCAGCATAAATATCAAACTCACACCAGTAACTAGTTTTTGAGTTATTCCCACACCAGTGTTTCAATCTTCTCCAAAATGTTTTTTTCCATATTACATTTTTTGTTTTGATGAACGAATAATCAAACGTTGTTAATTGGTCATTTTCTCATCGATCGTTTGTTCAGAAGTAAGATTTATATAGTAGCTTAAAACACTGTGTTGACAGCTTGAAACCAAAGGGCGCACTTTCCATGCCCGGTTATATGGAATATCTTACTTAACGCTTTTCTGTTGTCTGCAAATGCAATGCCGTTTTGATATTGTACATTTTATCTCTTGTCATAACTTCAGCGCTTAGCTCAATTTTCAAACCATACTCATTTGAAAAATAATTGCGAAGTTCTGGTAAATTTGGTAGGTCATAATGATGTTTATTTCAATAAAAGCCATAATTTTTTTATATTCAATGTGAAATGGCTTTCCTTTCTGTTGCATAAAAATAATACTTTGTAGTAGAAAAATTTTATTTACTAAAATATTTATTTTGCAAACATCTTTGAATTGTTCAATGGGAAATGGCAGATAGTTATATATTTATACAAAATTTTTCCCACTTCACCGTTTTTAGCGGCGTTTCACTTCCCAGGTTAATTGATGAAAAATTTTTTTGTCCATTTCAGGTCGGTAGTATCAAAATATTTATTTTGTTTAATATTTTTCTCGAAAACAAATGCACCCACAGTTTCCACAATTTTTGGTTCTTCACCTTTTTCAAGAGTTTAATGATAAGTCGCAAATATGTGTCAATTTGCACAAATTTTGTGCCACTTGGCACATATTTTCAGAGGTTCGCAATTTTGTATATTTCTTAAACAAAGCGATTGTAGATACCTTACTCGTGTTTCTTGGATGAGCCAGTTGGCTCATATTATATGTGCCAATTGGTACATATTGATTTGCGACTTATCATTAACTTTCCATGAAAGTCATATTTTTATCACCTTTTTAAGATACTGCTTTTCATTGCTGTTTTCAAAATTCAAAATCTGAACAATCTTTTCATTTAAAAAACCTCGTTTTCTACAAATATTACGAGTTATGATTCATTGTAAGGTAAATCTACAAGTACAGTATAAGAGATTTAGTACAAAAACTATCAAAAATTTTTGAAAAATGTTATATTTTACATATTATTTCTGATCAAAAATTAATTCGACCTGTACAAGGCAATTTACTATCATGTATTTTGATCAAAAAGAAAGGAATTTCATTAGACTTGACCGAGAACAACACTACACTGATAGCTACTTGGCACTTCCCTGGCTTGGCGGTCTTGGCAAGCAGCTCTAAATTTCAGTCTTGTCTCTATAAAACTAAAAAATAAAAGCAATATCTTGCATCTCCGTAAGCAGGTCGGGGTATTGCCGACCCTATGTATAATACCTCCGACGGTTTGCTGCGATTCAGGAGAATTAATATAGAGATAAAATGAAGAAAAAACATAAGTCTATTAAAAGTTGTTAACTGCAGTGTTTATAACAACCACAAGCGACCTTTAATCCTCATGGGTGAAATCACAGCCAAAATGTAAATTTGAATATTTGCAAATGAAAACGGTTTACATCTAATTTAATTATTATGGTCTTATCAATTGCTATTAGGGCAAGTGTAAAATCCAACACTTTATTAGATTTATACACAAACCGCCCTCCACTTTAGTCAGAGCACACATTTCTGCACACTATTATACCGAAATGCTGACTACATAATTTTTTTATTTAACTACAATAAATTATTAAATCATACACAAACCATTACTTATACATTACTTTCATTAGTGTTCCAGCGTTAGAAAATGTCGGAGCATGGCGAGACAAACTAGACGCGGACAAACAATAAAAGTACTCGCTCGTTATTGTAAATAATAGTTCCAAGTTCGATATTTACCTTTCACACCTTACTTTACTTTTATTACATTTCACCTCACGGCATCGTTTTGTCTTGTTATTTTATTTGGATTTTATTTTTTGTTTGAATGTTGAAATTTGTACCATTGAGCAACTTGGAATTTGGATTTCGAGTTTTGCGCTCACTTGATGAGCACGATTTCTATAAAATTTCTTACTTGCTTTTTGCCACCTCGTTCTCATGGTTGTTTGCTAATTTACTTAAGAATTTCGCCTGTAATCAGAAAAGTCGTAAAAACTTTCACCTGCAAAATACTTTCAATAAACGAGCGTTAATTGTAAATCGCAAGAAAGTTTAGCAGGATTTCAATTTTAAAAAAAAGTAAATAGTAATAATCAGTTATCAGGTATTGGTGGTTGTTTTATTTTTAATTCTTTACTATGAATAGTTTTTGATTTTATTTGAATAAGATGTAAATAATTGTTTAATGGTAATAATTTGATTAAGAAAAGAATACATACTGTTACAGTAAGTTCTTCGCGGTCTTAAACTCCGTGTGGCTGTCTCCGGAAATGTACGCGTCCTTGATTTGATTTGAATTAAATTTGTATTAAGATATAAAAACAATGCGAAATAAGACGAACTAAATTGGACGTTAAATGGAAGATTGGACGATCGGAGGAAATAATAGAGTCGGACGAAATAGTACGGACGAACGATTTGGATGATTGGACGAAATAATACAGTCGGACGGTTTTCTATAAATAAACGTAAACATAAATAACTACCGTAATGCAAAAGAAAGACTTAAATACTCACCAACTGTAGACTGACACGGAGCAGACCGACAAAACTAACAATATCAAACAGTATCTTCAACAGTATTATAAACAGCTCAAAAGCCTCAACAGCACTCCCAACGGCGTCTAACAGTATTTCAAACAGTAAATCTACGACCGCTCCACAAAGGCTGAAGTAGCAAAACTAAGCGTTTCTACACAAATTACACCCAACTTATGGAAAAAGAAGTCAGCTCGAGGTAACAATCAATTAGCAATCGAGCGCGCTGAGATAATGGAAAATGTCGGCTCAAAGCAACAATCAATTAGCAAGCGAGCGCCGTGAAAAAATGAAGTGAATCAAATTAAATGTCCAAAAACAAAAATTAAGTAAATTACAGCCAGAAAATTAACCCGGGTTCGAAACTCGAGTACTTGCCGTAACATACCCCCCCGCAATTTATGAACGCAGAAAGGAAATTTAAACACAAAATACGGCAAGTAAACACACACACAAATAAACACTACACAGATACAGTCTTCATTCATCTGTCGAGTTTGCACAGTTTCGTAATCGATCGTTTCAAAGTTTTGTTTTGAGTGCGAACGAGGACCTGTCGCACATGACCAAACTTGTCTGGAAAAGTTTGTACAACGCGGCCTAAAGGCCATTTGCCACGAGTAGAATTTTCATCGCTCACTAGGACCAAGTCGTCGACAGCAAAGTTCGGCTCTACGTCTTGCCACTTTTGGCGAGTTTGGAGAGTCTGCAGATACTCCTTTCTCCAGCGTAACCAAAATTGATCGGTGAGGTACTGGACTTGACGCCACCTTCTGCGCACGTAATTGTCTCGATGATTGAACGTTCCTATCGAATGATCTTCTGCGCGAAGGAGCAAGAGATGGTTAGGTGACAACGGCACACCACCCTCGTGATCCAGGACTACCGGAGTTAAAGGTCGGGAGTTGACGATATGTTCTGCTTCTGCAAACAAAGTTAAAAGTACGTCGTCAGTCAGGGCCTGCTCAGAGCAAATAGCAGACAAAACTCGTTTGATGGAGCGGATAACTCTCTCCCAAATGCCACCCATATGGCTAGCGTATGGTGGATTAAACCTCCATCGAATCTCCTTGCGGTTCAAGTGGTCGGAAATAGTTGATTGATCAAGATCCTTCAATGAACGTTTCAGCTCCAGGTAACCTCCAACTAAATTTGTACCGTTATCACTATAAATTGTATGTGGATTACCCCTGCGACTGATGAATCTACGAAGTGCATTGATGAATGCATCCGTATCCAAAGAATAGCTCATTTCTAAATGAACAGCCCTCATCGTTAAGCAGGTAAAGACGCACCCATACCTTTTCAACCGGTTCCGTCCTTGCTTCACCATGATAGGCCCAAAATAATCAATACCTGTAAAGAAAAACGGCGGATTACCGGGAGTTACTCGGCATGATGGCAAGTCAGCCATATATTGTTTACCAAATGCACTGTTGCGACGTTGGCAAAAGATACACTTACCCAAGATCTTACGCACAGTAGCAGCACCTTTTAATATCCAATAGCGTTCTCTCAATACGCTCCAAGTATGTGAGGACCCACTATGTCCCACATCTTTATGGCATTGTTCAATCAACAGACGTGTTACCTGCGAGTTGGCGGGCATGATGATTGGGTGCTTGGCATCGAAGTCTAAAGGAGCATTGCGTAGCCTACCTCCGACTCGAAGCACACCTGCGACGTGTATAGGATTGAGTTTCTGTAAAGAAAGTTTAACAATTTTACCAGGTGAATTTTGCGTTTCAAGTCTTCTGTAATCCTTTGGAAAGGCCTCCCTCTGAACAGCAGCAATAACAGTCATTTCTGCTTGGTGCATCTCGTCAACTGTCAGAGGACCAGTAGGCACGGGCCTACGCAAAAGCCTACCTTTGAGTCGTAATATCCATGCCACAGTGCGTTTCAACCTGTAAAAAGACGAAAATCGAGCAAAACATGTCACCATCTGACACGGCGACCTCGGTACCGGCCACCGTCTGCTTCACAATTTCGAATTCAGCTGGGAGGTCAGGAAGAGAATGGGGTGGCTGTGGCCACAGCGATTCTGGCTCCTGTAAAAAAGAAGGACCAGTTAGCCAACGATTCACTGAACAAGGGCGAGTACCATCATCACCTGGATTTTCTGAGCTGGGAACGAAACGCCATTGGGAAGAGGTACTTCTATCTTCTATCTGCGCTAAACAATTAGATACAAAAACTGGAAAGCGTTTTGCTGAATTTCGTATCATGTACAACACAGTCATAGAATCAGTCCAAAAAACAGACTCCGACAAAGAGCTGCCAAAATTATTTCTTAATAATACATCAACTTTAAAATATTTTTCTTTTAAAGCAGGATCCTTTACGAGTCTTCCCCTCAGTCGCGACAATTGCGCACGCGCTTGACTGCAGTTGTCCGGGAGACACGGCGCCTCCGGAAGTCCAACTTGGTAGTGGCCTCTAATCACATTTTTGGTTCGTTGCATTTGCTGCAAAACATATCTATCCTCCCTAGACATAGAGGTAACATTATCACTACATTTGGGAACTTCATCTAAGCGCCTTAAGCATTGAATCTGAGAGTCTAGTAAATCGTCAGACGTATTTAGAAAATTAACAGATATCGAAACATCACCTTCCGACAAATTGCCTTGTGCAGTTGTTCTTGGACCAACCACGGACCACCCCAAAACGCCTCGGACGGCGTAGGGCTCTTTTGCACTTCCACGACGCTCTTCCTTGACCCAAAATGCTTCTGGAGTGTCTAAACCTATTAACAAAAGAACTTCCCGGTGCGCCGCTGGAAGATCAAGATCTTGTAGATGTGGCCACGCTTCAAACTCATGACGTGTAAGAGCTGGGTTAGGAACCACCGGTAACTGGTCGACCGAGAGTACGTTCTGCAAATTTATCTCATCACCAGTTAAAGAACGTACAGTAAGATTTACCTTTTCTCCCTTGCGAAGCGTCGAACAATCAGTAACAGTAGTGACAGAAAATTTGGTTGGTTCTCCTGAAATATCTAGAAGGTTTAGAAGACGATTAGCACAGAGAGAAGTCGTGGAACCCTGATCTAAGAAGGCACAGGTTAACACAGACTTTGATCCTGTTTCTACATACACGGGAACAACATTGAGAAAAACGTTGCTGCCAACAGTAATGTTAGAAGCTGCTAGGAAATTTGTAGAATGCGGTTTGGTGTTGGTCGGCAAATTTCGAGCCTGTTCTATTGACGAAGGACAAGGTTTATCTTTGGAAGGAGAAACGTCACGACGTTCTTGGTGAAGAAGCAAGTGATGTTTCTGCTTGCAACCATTTTTAGTACAAGCTGCTTCTGAATAACAATATTTAGAAATATGGCCAGCCTTTCCGCAGTTATAGCACAGGTGGCGCTGGTGCATAAAACGCAAACGTTCTTTCACAGAAATTTCCGAAAACTCTGGACATTTCCAGAGTACATGCTTCAGGGAACGGCAAAATTTACATTCATAAGTGTTAATAGCTTTAGTAGAATTTGAGGCAACGGTATAATGCGTGTTCACCCCAAATACCGAGCCAGGCTTCGATTTAAAATTAAGAGAATTCGCATAAGAAGACTTAACTACATCAGCTTCATTTACAATAAAGCACTTAAGATCGGCAAAGTCTGGTTCGCGACCCTCTCGTTCAACACCGGCAGAAATCCGCAGCCATCGCGATTGCAGGTCGAATGGTAATCGCCTAACGATTTTGGAAATGTTCTCAAAACAGTTCAAATCCGAAAAATAGTTTAAATGACCTAAAGTAGTATAACACTCTTCAACCTTTCGTGCTAGCTCGATCAGGGCTTCAGAATCATTCTTTTTAACGGAAGGACCTTCAAGCAAATTAGCAATATACGATCTAGCGATTACGTTTCTTTTGCCATATGTTTCATACAAAATTTGTTTAGCTTTGACAAATCCCTGATGAGGTTCTAGCAGCAAGCAATATTCAATAATTGATTTGGCCTTACCAGAACAATATTGAATTAAATAAAGCAGTTTTACCTTATCATCATGTTCGACCGCCTCAATTGTAGATTCAAATGCAGATATAAACTTCAGATACGTAAGGGGGTTTCCATCAAACTTCAGCAGTTCTAAGGCTGGCTTTCGTAAACGCGACTCGGCCTGAGGTTTCACGTCTTCCCGCCTCGACGAGTCTAACTGAGTAGAACCTTGAAAGGTAACCTTTGGTTTCGTTTCCAAAGGAAGACTATGATCCGGCAATGCAACGGTTTGGGCCGCGGAGTCGACACCTGTAAAAGGTAAGTGTACCTGCTCTGTTTGCGATGTTACCACAGTGACGTCAGCACTAGTTGTGGGCTTCTGATCGTCAAAAGGAATATAACCACCACGTTCCAGTTCCTCTTCGAAAACCTGTCTTTCAACGGCGGCTTTCTGCAACTGGTGAGATGCTTTAAGTACCTCACGTTGGTGTTCGATCTCGCGAGCTTTCCGCTCACGTTGCTGCTTGAGCTCGAACTCCTTTTCTTCGAGAAAGCGTTGTTCCTGTAATTGACGAATATGTAATCGCGCAACCTCCTGCTTTGCAACTGCTTTAGCTAAACGCAAACTACTACGCGAACTACGCGAACTACGCGAACTACGCGAGCTACCGCTAGCAGTTCTGAGTTGCGAACCATGAGAGGCAGATACAACACTTACCGCAGTTGCCGACGTTTCGGGATCGAGGGGTAACTTTTTCTGAAGCCATTCCGAAACTTTCTTATCAAAGCATGCCTTTTCGGAGTGCAGGTTGTATAACTGGGTAATCAAGAACTCCCCTTTTGACGAGTCGTCGTGCAGCCTAATTGCCTTTTCTAATTGTGAAGAGGCCTCGTTAACATTATCTAACAGTTCTCTGACTGATTCAGGGTCGGAATCTTCTTTAATAAGCACTTCGACCTTTTCGTAAAGCTCTTTCAAATTAGCTTGTAAAGTAACAAAACTCTTACCTTCAAGCTCCATTGAGACAGAAAAATTTAATTAAATGCAGCCGAAGTTGAAAACTTTATGTTACAGTAAGTTCTTCGCGGTCTTAAACTCCGTGTGGCTGTCTCCGGAAATGTACGCGTCCTTGATTTGATTTGAATTAAATTTGTATTAAGATATAAAAACAATGCGAAATAAGACGAACTAAATTGGACGTTAAATGGAAGATTGGACGATCGGAGGAAATAATAGAGTCGGACGAAATAGTACGGACGAACGATTTGGATGATTGGACGAAATAATACAGTCGGACGGTTTTCTATAAATAAACGTAAACATAAATAACTACCGTAATGCAAAAGAAAGACTTAAACACTCACCAACTGTAGACTGACACGGAGCAGACCGACAAAACTAACAATATCAAACAGTATCTTCAACAGTATTATAAACAGCTCAAAAGCCTCAACAGCACTCCCAACGGCGTCTAACAGTATTTCAAACAGTAAATCTACGACCGCTCCACAAAGGCTGAAGTAGCAAAACTAAGCGTTTCTACACAAATTACACCCAACTTATGGAAAAAGAAGTCAGCTTGAGGTAACAATCAATTAGCAATCGAGCGCGCTGAGATAATGGAAAATGTCGGCTCAAAGCAACAATCAATTAGCAAGCGAGCGCCGTGAAAAAATGAAGTGAATCAAATTAAATGTCCAAAAACAAAAATTAAGTAAATTACAGCCAGAAAATTAACCCGGGTTCGAAACTCGAGTACTTGCCGTAACACATACCATTAAAGTTTTTAGTGTCTAGAAAGCAGTTCATTACCGCTGCACAAAAATAATTAGTACTGTCAACTGTTTTTATATAAATGCTATAGCTTTTAAGTAGCACCGATTTTTTTTGAAGAAAAATGGTGGGTAGGATACTATCCCTTTGGCGTGAAGACTTAAGCGTAAAGAATCACAGATCATATCATCAGTCTTAAAACCCAAATTCCTGCGAGCGTGGAATGGAACATTCTTTATTTGTTTTATTGATTTTTTTACTTTTTTCCGTACTTAAGCGCTCAGCGAAGCAAAAACATTAATAAAAGAAACAAACAATACTTCATTCCACGCTTGTTGTGGAAACGAGTCTTTATTCAAAAAGATTCAATTCTATTTGTTATTTTATCGTATGGAATTTTTTCTTAGCTTTTCATCACTTATCAGCAATAAGCCATAGGTTATTTTCGGAATGAAATATTCAAGATGCACATTATACAACCGATATATATTAAAATAAGATAATATTGTGAGAAACTAATGCAAAAAGGTTGATCAAAAAATGACTAAAAAAAGCTTTCCTACTGTTAAAGGTGTTATGCCTTGAAAGAAATATTCTTCAGCAATCCTTGAACTTATTAGCTTTAATTTATAGCAGTGAAAAACTTTACCATCTTAAATTGAAAAAGTAGTACGTATATGGCATTAGCACTCATAAATCATACAACATTATTAATTCAGTCTTTCTTAATCAAGTTAATATAGAGGGTGTCCACAAAGTCCTGAACACATTTAAAATTTTAATATCTCAAAAACTGCATAAGGTAGAAACTTTAAATTTTCGACAGTAAATTATACCACCATAAAGTTTTTTGTTATTTTTTACAGGTTATTTTATTGTTAAAATAAGCAAGAATAAGGCTGCGATGAAATGCTACACGCACAGCATCAACAGTCTCTTCATCAATGCTTGGCCTACCCGATCTTTTGCGATCCAAAATGCTGCCGGTTTCCATAAAATCTTTAAACCATCTCTTAATGGTGTTAGTGTGAGGAGGGTCTTGTCCAAACTCATTTCTAAATTTACGTTGTACTGCAGTTGGTGATTTCAATTTATGGTACCAAAGAACACATTGTGCTTTTTGTTCAATGGTCAACATGTTTCATAGTTTGTTGCAAACTTACGACTTTATTAAAGATGGCTTATTTTTGTTTATTTTAACAATAAAATAACTTGTAAAAAATAACAAAAAAACTTTATGGTGTTATAATTCACTGTCGAAAATTTAAAGTTTCTACCTTATGCGGTTTTTCAGATATTAAAATTTTAAATGTGTGCAGGACTTTATGGACACCTTGTAGTTCACCTCTGAGTGAATGAAATTTTTGTTAGTGTGAACCAATAAAGAATAGTAAATAAGGGATAAACCAACTTATGATAGGAAACTTACGGAAAACAAAAGGTTATTAAAAAAACTTACTTTTCAGTAACGCAATAGTGCAAGACGTTATGAATCTTTTTGGTCTTTCGGCTACCAGCAAATTTGCAGCATCTGCCATCATACAATATGATAATAATTTTCATTAATTTTTTTTCATAAAAATTAGTTTACATAAAGTAGCCTTTTCTACATAAACTTAAAAGTAATTAAAAAAAGGCAAACTGAAGAAAAGAATAAGCAATATTAAGCTTAAATTATTATCTACAAACACTGCAAAAGTCTTCATTTGAGAAAATTTGTCACGTGAAAGCAATTGATTGAGTAACCGCTTCCGCTTCCATATAAGCTTTAATTTTTGGGAAAACTAAAATAAGCCGTTGCCCAAAAGAAATTAAGTTTAACAACACGACGAAACAATACATAAAATAAGATGAATGAAATCCAGGCTTGTCTTTAGAAAGCGAGACAAAGGGGTCATCCGGGAAACTTCGAATCAAAACTGAAAACAACTGGAGACCATAATAAGACTTCACTTGTTTGAAAACAACATTTATTCTTTATTTTAATAAGTGAAAACTTTTCACTTGACTTTCTGGCTCTGATTTTAGTTTTTGTCACAACGTTTCAAATATGCTTTCGCAGGTCCTGACAAATAGTATAAATTATTAAAAATTTACCTAAATCCCAAAAAAACAAAAAAATTGGAGACACAAAAAAATTTAGTGGGCATGGCCTGCTATTGCCCCTCCGTAAACATGGAGCTGATAAAATCCGGCAAAAATGAAAAAACAAAATTAACCATATTTTAAACTAATTTAAAATTTAATTGACAACAATCATGCTCCCTAAAAAATAAAAAACATTTATAGTCTAGCAGTTTTCTTACCATTTTTAGCCATCACAGTCTTTATCGAAAAATATTAGCCAACCTACTCAAGTAATGCTCCTGTTTTATTTACGTATTACTTAACAATTTTTTTTATTTCTATATTTATTCTCCTGATTCGCAGGAAAGCGACGGAGGCGCTATACGTAGGGTAAACAATTACCCCGACCTGCTTCCGGAGATAATAAGATATTGCTGTCAGTTAGTAATTTAATAGAGATACTACTGTAATTTAGAACTGCTTGCCAAGACCACCAAGCAAGGGAAGACAAGAATGCAGACAAAAGATGAAATGAAAACTTATATTTTAGACCTATCTATTGTTTATCGGTTTAGATAGTTGCAGATCATCTGCAACCACAAGTTTTGAAATTGTAAAAATCACATTAGCTAAATAACTCTCTAATGTGATTTTCAATATTTTGAAAAAAGACTAGCAATGAAAAATTTGTGCACTAAGTTAACTAGAGCAAAAACTTAAATTTTTAAAAATTTATTTGATATTGGTTAAAAAAAAACACTACCAATATATCATAACCTAAAAATGCATCATGTTAATGTGTAAATAAAACCATAACTAATAATTGTACGAATTGAAAATAATTTTTTTAAAGATGACAAATGATATTGACTACATGCAACATATTGTTGTAATTGCTACAACAGGTTCATGATATTTTTCATAAGAAATTTACATAGAATAATAGCCAATAACATCAAAACTACTTGTTTTAAAAAAAACGGCTTCAGTGTAATAACTCACAATATCCGCCCTCTAAATTAAGTGTAAAAATACTTTTTCATCAAAAATTGAGTTTAAGTGGACAGCTTACAATCTTCGAGACAAACTGCAAAATCAGAGGATATCTTATTCGCTTGTCCGCTCCCTTCGCCTCTGCTACTCCATTTAGTTTGACGCTATATTAGATGTGCTAATGAGAAAAAGCAAAAGAATAAAGCTATTTCTTAAGAATGTATTAAGTTTTAATAAAAAAAATACTTTAAGAATTTTAAAAAACATCGATCTTTTTCAACCTGGAATTATCGGGGGAAAGTGAGACGCTAGGCCCCTGCATCAAATAATTTATAGATTTAGAAACTTTTTTAAAAACAAAAAGTAACTCATTCAATTTAGCCTTTATATTAGGTACGTTTAGTTGGAAGCGGAAGCAGTTTACGTTTTGTTTCTTCTGCATCCACTTCAATCAAAAAGCACTGCTTCCGCTTCCAGTTTCCCTACATCTAGTTTATAACTTCTCCCCGACAATTTTACTGCCCATGAAGACAAACTTTTTTATAATTTTATTCAAGATTTTTGGCTCACACCTTAATCATTTCTTTGTTGTATAAAAGAGTTTTAGAATGAAACAAAAAAGTTATATAAATTATTTTTCTTAATTTTGCAAAATCAAATAGCCTAATTCGAAGTCATTTGTTTCTGCAGAGCTATAAGAACGCAAAAAGGGAAGGTGTATTGGATTGGCTTATTCAATGAATATCAAACCAATCAATGGTTTTGGTTGGATGGCAAGCCCGCTTTGAATAATGAAAGTTACTGGAGAAACGGAGAACATAAACCTAAAAATAAAAAGAATGAAACCTATGATTGTGCATTTTTCAATAATATAACGAGAGATATAATAAGTGTTAATTGCTCGGCATATCGCAGAGGATTATGCGAAATTAACAAAGTGTTTTAAGAAAACAAAAAAAACATCTAAAAGTTTAAAAAAATGCACCAAAATGGACTTCAATTTTTTTAAATCACACAAGCTTTCATAAACTACCACTGACTTTGTTAAATTTTTATTAAGCAATTATTTTCATTTGATTCCCTAATAACACCTGACGAAGTCAACGGTAGTTTACAAAATTTGATTAACTGAAAACTCAACTAAAGTGCATTTCTGATTGATTTCAATAGTGGACACAGGTTTTCTCTTTATTTATTCAATAAAAAAGTAATTATCGTATGGCATACACAAATAAATGGTGGAAGAGAAGTCCCTCTCAGCTTTTAAAATGCTTTTTTCACATTAATTGTGTTGATTAAGTTATAGCAGCGTTTTTTGATTCTCAGTCATTTGAAAAAACACATCGTTTTAAGAATTTTAAATTTTTATTGGTATAAGCTGCTGTTGCAAATTTGATTTCTCGACTATTGTTAATTGTTATTAGAAATCATTTGTTTTAACAGAATTTGGTCTATTTATTTGAAAAACGCAACTTCATAACTTTTTGATCCAATTTAAGTTTATCAGTGTTTTATGACCGATGCAGCCTTCTGAAAGATATGCAAAACTTATCAAAAAAATTACTTTATATTCGGAACGCAAAGTTTTTAAATTCCAACAAAAATAAACATATTTTATGCTTAAATTTATGCTACCAATTACCATTTAAAACTAATTTTTCAAAAACAAAAATTTATACTAATAAAGTAATAATTCATTTAAATTTCAGAAGGATAATTCAAGGTCATCCCGGAGTCTTTGCATGTAAGCAGTTTTGATTGTCAGTCAGCAATACAAAGAAAATGAGTAATCTGCTCTTATTTCATTTTCTTTGTGTTACCAACATAAATAATCGCTAAAATTGTACTGTATAAAAGTACTTGTTAAAGAGATTACAAATCATTTCTCTTTACCTTTTAAAACTCGTTGCTTTGACGTCATAAGAGAAGAAGCACAAACAAAGTCGCATATGTCGCATATGTCGCATACTCCTATGTCGCTTTTTTTGTCTTGCAAATTTTGGTTTTGTTTTATCTTTTTAATTTTTTTTAATGTGGGAAATCAAATTACTGTAAATAGAATATGACACGTAAAAATAAATTTCTTATATTTGTGCTAAACCAAGGGTGTGTCCAACCCATAACCGGTGTGGTATTTCCGAAACGACGTAACTAAATAAGGTAATCGTGTTTCCAAAACAGAATATTCATAGTTTAAAGGTTAAAATCTTTATTGGAAAGTAAAGGTTTTCACTCGTAAAATTTGGCCGAGGTGTTTTATTTACGTAGAAGGTTCTTAAATGCATACAAATTTTCAATATTTTATTAAAAACTGAAAAAAATTTAAAAATGGGGGAATTTAATGGTTGTATCAAATATGATACAAAATGTGTTATGCAAGGTTTATTTGTATGAAATTTTAAACAGCAATTTTTGCTTTTGTTAAAGCAAAGTGCCACATTACACTTCAAACAATGTACATAAGTTAAACAAGTACAAAGAGACATTTTACAACGTTGACGTGACATTTTCCATTTTGGAAACTTTTAATTCTGGAAAATGTTCAACAGCGTCCAAGCGAACGTTCATAGGAAGCAAGTGTGAAGCATTTGCCCATCTTCTTTTCTCCGCCACAAGTTTCTCAGTTTCAGTGAATTGTCTTCCTCTTTTACGCAAGTGATCAGACTCAGATTTGCATAGGGTCTTGGCAATTTCTGATTTAAAGTCTGCCAATTTCATCTTAGAGGATGAATTCATTCTTTTATGCAATAACTAGGATTTTATAACTGTGTTTAGCAAATGATAAAAAAGCCGAAGATACCACTTTTTGCTTCTAATTCTATTACGATGGAGTTCAAGCAGACTGTCAAGCAAGTCTACTCCACCCTGTGTTTGTTGTATGACTTGACAAGATTTGGACAATCAACTGACACTTTCTTTTTTTGCTTTTTGTCAAATCTTTCAATTTTTGTCATGGATATTAACTAGTGAACCATCAAAAATTGACATTAGCACGACCTGTTTGTTGTCTAGCCAAGAAACACATGCAATTTCAACTTCATCCACTGTGGCAACTCTTTCTTGACAAAAACTTCTTTCTTTTTTCTTTAACTCGTCATCGGAAAGCATTTTATTGTTCGGAATTGTATTTTTTCGCACTGCGCCTAGAGCATAAATTCTCAGTTTAGCCAAATGCACAAATAAATTTATTGTTGTATAATAGTTATCACATTGGAATGTTTTGGCACAGCTCTTACAAGGCAAACCACGTGATTTGCTGCTGCTCCTAAATCAGGTTCATCATCACATAGCCTGGATGAATCATTTTCTTGTCCAGAATCTATTTCAAAGCTATATGCATAGCCGGAAGCCCCACACAAAACAAAAAGTTCATATCCCCATTTATGGGGCTTGGATGAAACATATCTTTTTAAATGTGTCCTGCCTTTTGTTGGGCAGATCTGCTTATCGATTGAAAGGTATTCTTCCATCGGTACTTTTTTGAAATTTTTATTTAGTTCCTCAATGAGAAGCCTAATTTTATGAAGACGGTCAGTCCTGGTTCTCCTAATGGTATAAAATCATCATTTTTGGCAAAATGAATGATTTGCTTAATTTTTTCAAAATGATTAATAAACATAGTTTGTTGGATCAATTGGTTTCCAAATGACTCTTTCCAGTAATCTCTTATGCTTGGAAGATTGACGTACGACATAATCATACATATGCCAATGTATCTTTTTATATCCAATATTGTAATTTCAAGAGGTTTACTACCATTTTTCTGGGCACTATAACGATTGGTTTCAATCACAATATGATTCATAAAACTCTCTCTCTGCAAAGAGCTCAAAAAAAATTATAAGGTGTTTTACAACTTGATATATGCAAGGGGAGGGATCATCTCCTCTAAAGATAGTTACTTGATCAGATTTTATCAGCTGTTTATTTTTCCAAATTAAATTTCTATTTTTTTTAACACCTTTATGATTGGAAGTTTAAGTTGATTTTTGTAAAGCTGCTTGTTGATATAAAGATGTATTAACTTCAGAAAAGGAACATGGTAATGTTTCAATAGGCTTTTCAGTTATCTTTATGCTGTTTTCATCATCTAAAATAAAAACAAATGACAGTTTAATTAGAATTACAATAATGGTGATACTTTGCTTGCATTATTTTATACTAACTTTTTTTATTTTTCTTTCTGGTAAATTATATATTTGTCGGCAGCGTGGTCGAGTGTTAAACCGCCGGGCTCGTAATCAACACGGTCTCGGTTCAAAACCCACTCGCGCCATTCTGTTGTGTTTTTGGGAAAGACACTTTACGGCACACTCCCCCTGCTTGGTAGTCCTGGCAAGCAGTTCTAAATTATAGTCATATCTCTATTAAATTACAAGCGGACAGCAGTATCTTGGTATCTCCGGAAGCAGGTCGGGGTAATTGCCTACCCTATGTATTAGCGCCTCCGTCGCTTTCCTGCGAGTCAGGAGGATAAATATAGAGATAAAATAAATAAAAAAATAAAAATAAATGTATATTACAATTAGGTAAAAAAGTACCCGTAACCAAAACATATAGTATATTTATTTTATGCAAAACGTTTTTGAAATGTATTTGTAATCCTAATCCTAATCTTCTGAGTTTGAAAAAGTAGTATCAGAATTAATTAAAACAAAGTTTTTATCTTCCACTCAATCATCATTATCAGAGTCAAATTTTAAGCCATCTTCACTATCCAGTAATGCTATAATTTCCTCTTCTGATAAACCATGACGAGATATTCTAAATAAAAGATTTATTTAAGACCTTCTTTGAGGTAGTAAGGGTTTTATTTGAAGGGAAAAATTGTCTCTTATTATTTTTATTGTTTTTAAAAACTTTTACAATGACATTTCTATATAATTCATACAGTTTTAATTTTTCACAACAAGCAACATTTTTATTAACCTACCACTAGTTGTATCATATATGATACAACCATATTTTTACTTGTAATTCACTCAATTTATAATTTAAAAAATAATCTACAGTTTGTAATAACTAACCATGATGTAACAACTAACACATACTTTTCTTACCTTGAAATTCAATTGAAAACCTAATAAATTCACAAAGTTGTTTTTGTCAAAATTAATTGTTGCTTGAAAGCCGTATTGTCAATTTTAAATTTAAATTTTAAACAAATTTGCGCCACCAACTGAAAAAATCAATAGTTTAAAGTAAAAAGAAATGTTTTTTAAAAGCTTAGAAAGCAAAATTGAAAAAAATAACCTTTTATAAAGTGAGAAATCATTAAAAATGTTGGTTGTATCATATATGATACGCCATGCAATAAAGGAATATTTTATGTCAGCACTTTAGACAAGATATTGTAAAATTTGAGGGCTGTTACTCTTAGCGTACCGCTAAGAAAATTTTCTCCATTTTTTTATAAGTTTTTAATCAGCAATATAAGTTTTACATGTTTTACAATTTTCTACCAACTTTGCACCTCTCCTAAAGACTTCTATAACATCCCCTCAAGCCCAACCTGGATTGTGAAATTGTGAATATAAGAGTTCTTGATCTTCATGGTTTTGAAAAATTTTTATATGAAAGTGTAGTCAGGGAATCGCGTTTAAAGCATGGCAGTCTTAAGCATTTTGAATTTATTTGTTTACATTATTAAAGCGAAGAAGAACAAGACCAGGGTTGCGAACTGGAACTCGAACTCGAAGAACTCGGTCTTTTTTGACAAACTTGAACTCGAACTTGAAATTAAAAAATAAAAATTGCTGAACGCGAATTCGAAATATAAACTATTTTAAGCAAGTTCGAATTTTTTTTCATTTGTAAAATATTATTAAAACGGAATATAAAAAGTATAAAATTTTTTTATTGGAAATTAAAGATTTTATAAAAACATTGACACTGAAAAAAATGCTGTAATTAGATTTTGCAGTTTTGCATTGTAAGCAGTTTAGTAAAGAATGGCCAAATTGAAAAACAAAAAGCAAAAAAGTCAAAAAAAACTTTAAATGGTGAAATGGCTCGAAAATTAGGGGTGTCTATTTCGAGAGAATCAATTCGCCGATATGTAATTGATGCTGTAAGCAAAATGCGAGAATCTTTGATCAACAATCTAAAAGGCAAGGTTATATTTATTAAGATGGACAATGCAACATGATAACCACAAACCTTTTTAGGAATCAACGTCCAATATTATGACAAAAAAAAAAAGGAAAATCAGTGGTAAAAATGTTAGCCTGTGCAGATAAAGAAAAAAGGCTTACTAGTCAACAAATATGCAACTTATTCACTGCAACCATGCAGCAATTTGGCATAGCGAAAAAAATGTTCTGTGTTTGGTCGTTGACAATGCCAGCATATGACTAAAATTGTAAAACGCTTAAACGAAGATGACCCAGAAGCAGATCCAGACACCTCACAAGATGAAAAAGCCGTTGAGTCAGAAGGCTGTGATGGAATAGAAGACGGTTGTGCAATGCTCGTTACATTCACAACATGCACTGTGTTATTCACACCCTCCAACTCGCTATTAGAGACGGCCTAAAGCAACACACTGCGATAATTTACTGACGAAAACCGACCATATAGTTTTTAAGCTTCGATCGCTAAATGTTTTGTCCTTTCTTGAAAAAAGAGAAAAAAAACGGCCAATACTTGATATGGCCACAAGATGGAAATCTACATATTTGATGATCAAACCCTTGTTAGAACGGCGAGAACCCATTAAAGAATTAAGTTTGCTTTCTACAGAAATTCATGTTTCACTTGTTATGTGGTCAAGCTTAGAAGGTATTTGCTTTGTGTTTGAAATGCCCTATTCTGTAACCGTAAATCTGCAGACCGAATCTTTAACGCATGGAGCATTTAAGGAATGGTGTGCACTTAAACGAATCCTGCAGAAAAGAGAAACATAACTCGCGCAAGAAATTATCACATCAATGGAAAACGCCGAGGTCTTACTGCGGAACAGATTTTTTCTTGCTGGAGTGTTGTAAAGTTCAGATACCAAATTTTGCTAACACAAGGGCAGATGAAAAATGCGAAAATTGGACTACATGAGTTACTCTAAAAAATTACCATTCTTCTAAATTTGTATCGAACTCAACTTCATCAAGCATTGAATCTGAGAGATTGCTAGACTGTATTGCAAGCGACAATCTACCGTCAACATTGGAAGAGGAAGAATTTGAGAAACAGCTTGACTTGATCGAACAACGAAGATCATTCAGTATGCGCATTGATCTCATGACACATTAGATAAAATGAAATAAGCATTAAACAAAAATATCAAGAAAATGATTCAAATTGGACGACTTAAAGGAGAAAGTGTTTTGGGATGTTGTTACACGATTGAAATAGCCACTTCTCACTATGGAAAAAATCCTAAGTTCCATGCCGGTTGCCCAAGTGTTCGTGAAGCAATTGTTTTCTTCTATAAAATTCATTTTGAATGATCAAAAATCATTGATGACTCAAGAATTACCGGAGGCCAGTGATGAATGTCTGAGACCAATTTTCAGGGTCTCGGTCTCGGTCTCAGTCTCGGTCTCGGTCTCGGTCTTTTGCTGGCGTTCTCGGTCTTTGTCCCGTAATGACCTGTTCTCGGTCTCGTACTTTTTAAATTGGTCTCGAGACCGGACATTTTTTGATATTTTTGTTATTTAATGTGGTTATGATACTGCTTTCTTCATTATAAACAATTCCCCTTGCGAAATGAAATTGTTAGATTAGATTGTTGATTAGATGCTGGTCGTGTCTAATTCGAAGAAAAGCTGATTGGAGGGAGAGTTAATTTTAGGGGGATACAGGATTTAGTTTCTGAGAAAAAGTAATTGGTTCAAAAGAAATTAAGTTCTTCTTGAGCATTTTGACAAATTTTAAAAAATTCCAAAAATTTTGGGCTCACTTTGGGGTCGCAAGAACAATTTGCGCGACGTTTTTTTCTCTTTTTATCTCTTACAGCAACTAGTTTTGTTTCTTTTTACTCTCACTCCAATCGTTTTTTATTTGAATTAGACAGGACCTTAGATTTTTGCCCGCCAGAGGTGCCAAACATTTTTTCAAATTATATAAACAAACGAGAAACAACCAATAACACAAATGAACCAAGGGTACAGCTAAGAAAATACTTGGAAGAAGTTTTAACAATGGCTGTGTTGCCTTCAAAAATTTTGATTTTTGGAAAGAAAAATCTGAAGATTATCCTGCTCTTTTCAAAGTCGTAAACCACGTCTTGTGCGTTCCCGTTTCGTTTGTTGCAGTTGAGCGGATTTTTGGCGCCGGCGGTTTGATCACGCAACCACATAGAGTAAGGCTTTCTTGTAACATACTGTAGATGCTAGTTTATTTGAAATGTAATTTTGGATTTTTGGAAAAATAAAAATTAATGTCATTAATAAAATTAAATTTTATGCTAGTTTATTTGAAATGTAATTTTGGATTTTTGGAAAAATAAAAATTAATGTCATTAATAACAAGCTGTAGTGTCCTGACGAGTCCTAATAAGGACGAAACAGGTCTGTCGGCACTTGCTTGTTGATTGACTTGACCATTCATACTATATGTTTGTAATGGGAACTGCAGGGTTTTGCTTGTCTTAACCCGTATCCGTGTTAGCTAACTTGATGTGGTTAGCATACCGGAACCGCCGCCAGTATACCCTTGCGGTTTAGCGGTGTCTTTTGCAGTTGCGCTGGTGGAACATTGTTTTCATTGTACTACCTACCCAGCGTTCAGGTCCACAACTGGATGCTTGAGGTGTAAAAACCACAAACAAAAAGTTGTGCCAGCTGTTTAAGTTCAACTTTTTCAGCTGGGGTCAACAACAAGCTGTAGTGTCCTGACGAGTCCTAATAAGGACGAAACAGATCTTTCGGCACTTGCTTGTTGATTGACTTGACCATTCTTACTAAAATTAAATTTTTTTTACAAAAAATATTCTGATTTCGATATCGGTAGTTTCTCCTCTCGGTCTCGAACCTTAGGTCTTGAAATTTTCCGGTCTCGATCTCGGTCTTGGCCTCGAAAAAATTTTACGGTCTTGGTCTCGAATCATGTGGTCTCGACTACATCACTGCTGGAGGCCATAGTGTTTTTGCGTACTAATAATGCTCAATAATAAATCAAACTTTAAATGTTTATAGAGCTGCTGCATGAAATGTTACTGCTAGTTTGCGTAGATAAATGGTGAAGAAGTAGACTTACCATACGTCCCGAATTTGGGGGGACAGTTTCAAGTTTTAGGGCTTTGCCACGACCATTTCGGCAAAAATCTTGCCAGAAATCCAAGATAGATTCCAAGTGCAGGCCTCATTTTTTTGTTTTTTTCGTAAAACACTAGTTTTTAGAGATAAAAATCATAATATCCGGGACAGATTCAAAATGAAGACCTTTTTTTTTAGAGAACACTTCTTTTTTGGGAACAAAATCATAAAATCCGAGAATGATTCGAAGTGAAGACCTTTTTTTTAGAGAACGCTTCTTTTTAGGAACGGTATTTTTTCTGTTAACAAGCGTCCCGGTTTGCCCCTTCCGAAATATGGTACGCCCATGATGTAGGTGTGATAAGACTTGCCATTTCATTGTGAATTTTTTTAAACTTTCCTTTACACTTTTTGTTTATTTTTTAGTGGTTTGACACAAGATACTATTACTCAATTGTAAGTTTTTTCAATTTTTGTAATGCTTTCAAATTTCAATTCAAATTCACAATACACGTATTGCCTGGCTTTTTTATGGCAAAGAGCCTACGACATTTGCTCTATAGCAGATGTTTGAAAATACTGGAAGTTTAAATGCGTAATTTTAGAGCAAACTTGTTTAAGTTAATCATTTTATTTTCTGAACTGGAAAGAACATAATAAATTTTCACAGAACTCGAAATCGAACTTGAATTCGCAAAAATGAAAATGCTGAACTTGAACTTGAACTCGAACTCGTAAAACAAGCTGAACTCGAACTTAAAAAGCTTTAATTACATTAATTGTGTTGATTAAGTTATAGCAGCGTTTTTTGATTCTCAGGCATTTGAAAAAACACATCGTTTTAAGAATTTTAGATCTTTATTGGTATAAACTGCTATTGCAAACTGGATTTCTCGACTATTGTTAATTGTTGTTAGAAATCATTTGTTTTAACAGGATTTGGTCTATTTGTTTGAAAAACGCAACTTCATAACCTATTCAAGTTTATCAGTGTTTTATGACCGATGCAGCCATCTGAAAGATATGCAAAACTTATCAAAAAAATTACTTTATATTCGGAACGCAAAGTTTTTAAATTCCAACAAAAATAAACCTATTTTATGCTTAAATTTAGGCTGCCAATTACCATTTAAACTAGTTTTTCAAAAAGAAAAACTTAGAAACTCAAATTTCAGAAGGATAATTCAAAGTCATCCGGGAGTATTTGCATATAAGCAGTTTGGATTGTCAGTCAGCAATACAAAGAAAATGAGTAATCTGCTCTTATTTCATTTTCTTTGTGTTACCAACATAAATAATCGCTAAAATTGTATAAAAGTAGCCTACTTGTTAAAGAGATCACAAATCATTTCTCTTTACCTTTTAAAACTCGTTGCTTTGACGTCCTAAGAGAAGAAGCACAAACAAAGTCGCATATGTCGCATACTTGTATGTCGCTTTTTTGTCTTGCAAATTTTGGTTTTGTTTTATCTTTTTAATTTTTTTTAATCTGAGAAATCAGATTACTGTAAATAGAATATGACACGTAAAAATAAATTTTTTCTTATATTTGTGCTAAACCAAGGGTGTGTCCAACCCGTAACCCGTGTGGTATTTCTGAAATGACGTAACTAAATAAGGTAATCGTGTTTCCAAAACAGAATATTCATAGTTTAAAAGTTAAAATCTTTATTGCAAAGTAAAGGTCTTTACTTGTAAAATTTGGCCGCGGTGTTTTATTTAGAAGGTTCTTAAATATTTTTGATAACCCAAAATGGCCCTTGGCTCAAAAAGGTTGGACGCCCCTTGATAAACCAACATTGAAAAAAATGCAACAAGTATTATGCTGCATCGATAATTTTTGTAACTTTTTTCTTGATCGAAAATTGCTTTTCTTAAATTTTGTTTTTGAATTTTAGTTGAAACACTTTTATTTTAATATATTGTATTTTTTCAATAGGTGACGAAATTTGATTAAAGGTGTTTTGAAACAAACTTAACGAATAAACTAGATTTAAAATATTGCAGAATGTTGTGGAAGCCAGAGTTTGAATCGCGATATGTTGAACTCTGAAACGAATCCTTGTAAAAAAGAAATTTAAATTGCAATTGTTTTTGAATGACAAATTGGCGCATTTTAGCAAATGTTTTATTTTGTTGAAGAATTACAATGTTTACCGAATTTCTTTGAAATTTATCGATATATAGTACAGATGGCACTATAAAGAGTACCATATGTGCGTGACCACGACCTCCTAAAGATATGACCTGATTTGTCACATTTTGCAGACGGTTGCTAACAGTCTGACTTTAAGTGCCTTTCTCCTTACTGCTGCTATTCAAATTTTGTAGTTTAGGTACAACTTTATGCAATTAAAGCCTAGTTGACACTAGAAATAAGTTAAAAACTCCGAAAATTTAATCAATATAATATTTAATATGTGCCATTAATAAATATAGGTTTTCCAACTGCGCCCAGGAGGCAACCTTTTGCAGTCACTAGGTTTTTTTTGTTAATGCAGGACCTTCGCCAATAGCCATATTCTACCTGCATGGCACAATTTTGACAATGTGCAGCAATCTAAAAAATAATTAAATAATTATAGATAAATAATAACAAATAATGAAAAATTATGCATAGCTTTTACAATGTTTGGTAAATCATATACAGTAGAACATACTTAGTATACATAAATTTTGGACAAAAAAAAAATTGGTAATTTTAAAAAAGTTTCATAAATTTTAAATAGTCTTTGTATGGAGTAGATGTTTCTTTTTGTAACTGTGAAAAGGTCAATCACATGAGCATTTTTAGATAGTTAAACATGCTTATGAACAGTTTATAACAATCTCTGTAAGTAATTCAATAGCTTGCTAATTTCAGCAATAAGTATGTTTTACTACATATTTTTGATAGTAAAATATACTTATGAACACTTTATTATAAACAATCATACAATAAAATAATATGATATTATTTTATGATAAAAACAAACACTACTTTAAGCATTGATCACTCACCTTAAGCTAGAGCTTTTCTCTTTGTCTTCTTTTAAATCCAGAAGTGCTATCTTTAACAATTTGCTGTTTGTTATTGTAAAAAAACATTAACTAATATATTGAATAAAATTTCCAATCATTTACTAAAGTGATCATCACAAAAAATTTGAAAATATAATCTAAATAATATTTGAGCATGCACAACACAGCCTGACAAGTACAAAGATAATATTGGCTGCGAATAGAACTGTCGTGCAAATCCAACAAAGCAAAACTTTGGTACACCAATTCTGTTAGAGGTGCAGAAGGAACAGACAACTTACAATAAGAATAGACTGTTTAATACCTTGTATCATAAAAACCACAATGCCTTTGTTGTATCTTTGCACGAATACGCAGGTTTATTAAAAAAACAATAGTAAATATTCACAAAAGTACTTAGCCAAAAAACAACCGTATTGAAAGATAATGCTTTTTAGTTCGTTTGCTGTAGTAGCTTGATACTTCGAACTGACTGCTAAACCAAAATAAAGGCGCATATTTAACTAGTAACAACTATGCCTGGAGACGCGCGCGTCCAATAATTGTTTGAGCAGAAGGCGCTGATTAAGATTAGAGCGTTTAAGAAAAACACTACGTCATCTATTGCACAATATCACAACACCTCCCCAAATAAACTACGACAAAAAATATATATACATTTTAGCAACAATATTTTTTTGGAGGTCTCTTTGTTCTCGCTGATCGTCGTAGATTGTGTCGCCCGTACTCGTCTCCGGTTGGTAGTCTCGGATTGTTGCGTTGGTTCATCGAAGAAGAACTAGATGCGTGATCAGTCCCGGCTGGAAGTGTTTCTGTAGACAAAACGCTCGTTGGAATTTCACAGGGATCATCATCTTGATCCGAACCGTATCGAGGTCGAAGTTGATCAAGATGTCTTCTCCAAGTTGGTCCTCGAGGAATGACTCGTACATTGACGCTTCGTGTACCATGGACTTTCGTAACTATCGCAGGCACCCATCGTGGGTCACGATCTCTTCTAGGGCCGAAGTACAGTGCGTAACAAGGGTCTCCTAGTGAGAAATGATGTTCGACTTTCGAAACCACTTCCGAGTCTTCAGTATTTGAATGCTTGCTTGCTTGTTTTGATTGTCTTCCCTGCAGGAGATGTGGAATGGATGGAACCAAAGTGTCAATTTTGGTGCGAATTCTTCTTCCATTCAACAATTCGCTTGGTGACAGTCCCGATGCAAAAGGAATTCTTCTATATTGCATTAGAAATTCTTGCAAAGCTTCCTTTGGAGGTAACGAGGATTTTCTCAATGCCTGTTTGAACGATTGTATCAAACGCTCGGCAGCACCGTTTGTTGCTGGATGATAAGGTGCTCCGGTGAGATGTACAATGCCTCGTTGTTTGCACCAAGCTTGGAACTCTTGAGACATGAATGTTGTGGCATTATCGGTCACCAACGTGTGGGGATATCCGAAATGAGCAAATTCTTGTTCAAGTATAGCAGTAGTACTTTTCGAAGACGTTGAGGTTGTTGGATGAATGCAAGGATATTTTGAATAAGCGTCTACAAGGACTAACCAGTTTCTTCCCAGAAAGTTGATCGCATGGTCCAAGTGGAGTCTTGACCATGGTTTTTCTGGCATCATCCACGGATGGATTGAAGGTTTATCCGGCTTATTTTGAAATTGGCCACAGGAAGTGCATTTGCGACATAAGTTCTCGATGTCAAAGTCAATTCTTGGCCAATAGACAGTTGACCTGGCAAGTTGTTTCATCCGTTGCATGCCGAAATGTCCAAGGTGTAATAATTTAAGAATATGATTACGTAGGGTTGAAGGAATTATTACCCGTAAGCCGTAAAACACGCAACCATTCTCTGTTGACAACGAATTTTCCAACTTTTTGAAGTCTTTAAGCTCTTCCGAAAATGCATGCGGCCATCCTTCCTTCACAAATCGCATTAGTTGGGAAAGAATTGGATCCTTGGCAGTCTCTCTGACCACAAGTAATGGATTGTCAGGATTGATTTGACGACTGATTGTTCGAACTAAACAAACGCTATCGACATCATCTTCCATCTCCTCCCCATCAAAACTTGTGTCATTTGAAAATGGCAAGCGACTAAGAGCATCGGCATTGCCATGATCCTTGCTTCTACGGTATTCCACCGTGTAGTCATATTGATGGACTAGTAATGCCCATCGTGCAAGTCGATTCGCGGCCATTGCAGGAGTACCTTTATCAGGGGCAAACAAGGTCACTAAAGGTTTGTGATCGGTAACCACAATGAACTTACGACCGTAGAGAAACTGATGAAATTTCTTCAAAGCGTACACTAAGGATAGTGCTTCTTTCTGTATTTGGCTGTAGCGTCTTTGTGTTGCCGATAGAATTTTAGAAATATTGAGAATCGGACGCTCGCTTCCGTCTGCAAAGCGATGAAATAATACCGCTCCAATTCCGCATTCTGAGGCGTCACAAGATAAACCCAACGGAAGAGATGGGTCATAGTGCGCAAGTACAGTCTCTGTGCATAGTAACCGTTTGATCTTTTTGAAAGATGTCGCTTCTTCTTCACCCCACTGCCACTGTTGTCCTTTGCGTGTAAGCTTGTACAACGGCTCGGTGATTTCCGAAAAATATGGAGGTAAGAATTTAGAATAAAACTGCACAGATGCTAAAAAGATTTTAACGTAGAAATGTTCTTGGGTGTAGGCATTTCTAGTATGGCATCAACTTTGGACCCTTTTGCAATTCCTCGACTTGATAAAGTGTGACCCAGGTAATCAATTGATACTTGGGCGAAAACACATTTCTCACGGTTGCAGCGAAGACCTTTTTCTTCTAGTCTTTTGAACAAAGCTCGCAGGTTCATCAAATGATCTTTTGCGTTGTCACCACTTACCAAAATATCATCGAAATACACGGCAACTCCTCGCAAATTTTGCGTTAACTGTTCCATGATTTCTTGGAAATACCCTGGTGCGGATTTAATTCCGAAAGGAAGTCTTTTCTGCAGTAAAACCCCTTTGTGAGTGCTGAGAGCCAGCTTCTTCTGGCTGTCAGGAGAAAGACAGATTTGATTATATGCATTAGCTAGATCAATCTTACTAAAGCAGTAACCACGTCCTAGCTTGCGCATTAGATCTTCTGGGAGAGGGATTGGTTGACGATGGTCTTCCAGTTGCGAGTTTACAGTCACCGAATAATCTCCACAAACTCGGATGCTTGCTTTTGCTTGACCTGGCAAAGGAGACTTTCGAATAGGAACCACGGGGGTGCCGTACGAGTTAAAATCTGTAAGCTCCCATACACCTCTCTTAATTCCTGCTTCGTATGCTTCGTTTAAATCTTGTAGGATTGAGAACGGAACAGGTCTTGGCTTCTTGAAAATAGGTTTAGCTTCAGGTTTAAACCGTATGTCCAGTGAAAAATCTTTTAGACAACCCAATGTAGATTCAAATAAAGTAGGAAACTCTCCACATAATTGAATACATGCCGCATGTAAAGAGTTTTCTGGACCACTTGTAGTGACGTGCTCTATCGTTGCAGTAGATTCAGCACAACTTAGGTTTTCTCTGAAGTGATCAGTTAAGTTGGTGAGTTTCAACTTCATCATCGCCAGACGACCTAGTAAATTTAGATTGGGCACCTTAGTGACAATTACAGGAAAGGTCACGTCAGGTGATTTTCCATCAATACTTGCAGTTGATTGGAATTGTCCCATGACGGGTAGCGGGCTACCTTCAGCAACTTGATATTGAACTGTTACAGGTTGTAGAGTGGGTTTACCCAGCGTTTGCCACGTCGCTTCACAGCAAAATGTGTCACTGGCTCCGCTATCAATTTCAAACTTAATTCTGCGGTCATTAAGTCTAATAGTTTGATAGATGGGTGAAACAGAACATTGGATTTTGTGCACCAATTTCATCTGTTGTTTCACAAGCTTATTATCTCTTAGTCGAGACATGCATACAGATTGCAGATGACCTGTTTTCTTGCAGAAGCTGCAAATTGCTTTAATGTGGGGACAAGCTTTGCTGAAATGTCCAGAATTTCCACACCTGAAGCAGGCGGTTTTCTTTTCTTGCGTTTTGGAAGTTTTGAACTTTGCGTGATAAACTTTCTGCACCGACGTAGAAGGTTGACCATGTACGGTTTCCTTTGCTACCTTGGCTGCTTCTTCCACTTCTTGAGCCACTCTGATGGCGTTGCTAAACTTCAGTTCATCGTCCTTGAGCTTGAAGAGTGTCTTCAAAACTGCTTCGTTGTCTACTGAACAGATGAATTTAGTTCGCAAGGCTTCATCTAAAGGATCTTTAATGGATTGAAAATCACATGTAGCTGCATCTTGTCGTATTCTGCTTGCCAGTTCAGTAATAGTTTCACCAGGTTTGCGTTTCATGTCAGACCAAAACTTGAAACGTTCTCTGACAACAAATCGTTTTGGGTCGAACTGCTCTGCCATAAACGTCTGAATATCATTCATCGTTAGCTCATGTATGCTTTTGACAGGTTGTTGCTGAGCCGCTAAGTTGCTAAGCATTTTGTAAACGGAGTTAGATTGGTTGGTAAGAAAAATTTGTGCTTGCTTGTTGTCGGGAATAGAGTTAGCAGTGACGAATGTTCGGAACCTTGCCAAATAATCAGTCCATAACTCAGATGTGGAATCGAATGGTTGAAAACTTGCCATCGGTGTTGGAACATTTTCTCGCGGGTTGTTCAAGCTGCTTTGTAGAATTTTCAGCTGCTCTTGAAGCATTGTCATTTGCTCTTGATGTTGCTTGTTCTGCTCTTGGTATTGCTTATTCTGCTCGCGATGCTCGTCGCGTAAAACTGCCATTTGCTCTTGGTGTTGCTTGTTCTGCTCTTGGTGTTGCTTATTTAACAACAAAATCAGTTCAGAAATTTCACTCATTGTCGACAATTCAAGCTGTAATGCAAAATCAACAAATTTTCTTTTTTCTTTCTTGACGCAGTTGAGTTTCTTGAATCCTCGTCGCCACTTTTGCCTGTTGTATCTTTGCACGAATACACAAATTTATTAAAAAAACAATAGTAAATATTCACAAAAGTACTTAGCCAAAAAACAACCGTATTGAAAGATAATGCTTTTTAGTTCGTTTGCTGTAGTAGCTTGATACTTCGAACTGACTGCTAAACCAAAATAAAGGCGCATATTTAACTAGTAACAACTATGCCTGGAGACGCGCGCGTCCAATAATTGTTTGAGCAGAAGGCGCTGATTAAGATTAGAGCGTTTAAGAAAAACACTACGTCATCTATTGCACAATATCACAACAGCCTTTATACAAATTTTCTTGTTGTTCACATCCAATACATTCCCCACCTACATACATGAACATCCAATACATGAACGTCTTTCTGTAAATACATTTCATCAACCATTACAATTATGTCTTTTAAAATTTGGTTAGAATCTAAAAAAATTTTACAGCTTTTAAACTGTCAATAGTACCTTTCCTTAGTTTGTGCAATAAAGATATTGATGGCAAGGGTAAGGTTTTAAGTAACAAAGAATAAGCTTGTTCAGAAGTATAATGAAGCAACAAAGCAAATCATATCAGAAGAATATGGAGGGCGACCTTTTGAAGAATGGTGTTGTAGCTTGCTCATTTCAGCAATAATCTTGTTTTCACTGAAACTATTAAGGTATGAAGAGAAGTTTTGCAACATACTGTATCTTGTAAGCTGTGCATTTCTTTCATTAACAAACCATGATGGAAGAGACACCACTTTACTATAAAGTTGAAGCTGCACATTTAAGTTTTTATAAATCTCAATTGCCTCCTTTACAGATGGAAAACCACTTTTATCACAAAAAGCAATATTGTAATAAATAAGAAAATTATTTGTTTTGTGGCATAACCAACTGGGGCTGTTTCTTAAGCATAAACCATCAAAGGATTGAATAAAATCTTTATTTTAAAACTGCTCTAATTCATTATTTTGAAAAACACTCTTGGCTCAGGTTTCCTTGATAAAGCAATAATTGAAAGTGTTGAAAGTCTTTTTAAAGCTTTATTACTACAAACTGTGGGCACTGGCTGCAACTCCAATTTTAATTTTTTTATTTGACCATACAGTACATTCCCTTTTTAAAGTGCTTAACACACTTTTTTAAACTTTTAAAAACTTTTTTAAACTTTCTTTGACCATACATTAGTTCATTTTTAAAGTGCTTAACACACACAACTGAGCTTTTTGAAGGTTTCCAGTTTGGTCAATTAACATACTTTATCCATTTTTCTAGCAAGTCTGGTCTGTTAAATGGAAAAGAAAATGTAGACACTTTTTCATTCTGATTATCGTAATCAAACTTACAACCAAAAACTATACATTTAACATTACCATTGCACAACTTAATTCTTAACTGCTTATAGCTACACATTAAATTGACCTGAGAATTAATCCAATAAATGAGCCAAATCCTAAAAACTATAACTGTATAATTAATTTTAATTAGAATCTTATCGCCATATATAAAAAAAAACTTTGTTACACTAACAAACCTTTGCAAAAGATTCAGTCAAACATTTACAGCTAATCAGAGTATTTAAACAATATTACAAAATTTGTAAACATTCTAAAAACTTTAATTACAAATACATTCATTCATTTAATTTTATAATATATTTAACATAGCTCACTACAGCTCTTAGTAAATGTACATTTTATTCATTACTGTCTAGTTAAAAACTCTATACAACCTTCCTTTTCAAGACAAAAACTTTAAAATGGCTTTTCAACAAAACCTGCTTTGTCTAGCGGTAAGAAGAAACGCACTTGAAGTCAGACTGTTAGCAACCGTCTGCAAAATGTGACAAATCAGACCGTATCTTTAGGAGGTCATGGCGTGACCCGACAGTTAATCGAACAACAATTGATCGAAACTACGGTTGATCGAATCACGACAGAAAACTTTTTAACAAAACATTCCAAAACCATCATGATTTTTTACAAAATAGTTTTAAAAAGCTTTTGAAAACTTTTTGACGTTTTTTTTGTTTCTATTGTATTAAATTTATAATGACATATATGATAATTTTTTTTTTTCTGAACAATAATTACTGTAAACTGAAATATTTTCAATTTGTTCGATTTCAATTTGATGTTTGGCAACCAGGTTTAAAAAACAATTTTCGCTAAAATAATAAAACTTCTTGTTACAAATAGTCTTTTGTTTTTAATAATCTATTATAAATTAAACTATATTTGTTTTGCCATTCTTACACAGTTAAAGATGAATTAGCTGTATAAAGAAATTTTCGCTTAACTTAGTTGCAATTGAAAACTTTAAATTTGACAGAAAAACAGAGGTAATTTATTTGTCGGAGATTACTACGCACTATAATGTAATACAAAAAATATATCAAAATAGTACGATACAAACTAAATATAACTATAGTGATAAAAAAATAAGCAATCCCGACAGGAGACTGCAAAGTGACCGATAAAGGTCTTCCAGTCAAGCAGTCACCTAGAAGTCCGTCTAATTTCCGTCTAATTTTTTTAATTTCTACTAATTTCAAATTTCGACTTCTAACTTTTAAAACTGACAAATTTTTGACTCACTAACAATAAGACCGATAACGCCGATGAAAATTTACATCTTTCGCTGGTAACAGATTAACGCTATAAAGATTGGGGGAAGGGGACGGTAGAAAGTGCCCGATCCGTTAAATAACGTTGATGAAATCAATGTGAGACTTTCCGTAGACTTGTCTAAAAAGGCTTTTTTATCGGCTTCGTCTTGATGACAACGAATTACGGTAATTCACAAGTTAGGTCAAATTAATAGAATTGATAGAAATTACGGTAGTCTGCTTGGCGAATAGCGAATATTTGTCGTTAAGAGACAGACAGTAACTGGTACCATGATTCTTAATAATAATAATAATAATATTTATTTGCCAAACGCACAAACATAAATTTTATAGTACACACACACGGTAATGTTAAAAGAAAATCAAAATATCTGTGAAGGCAAGGGGCACCGAAGAACATACGTTATCAAGTCAAGTGCCCCCACATCCAATAAAATCAAAAAACAAAATTTAGGCTACATGTATATTGATTAAGTATTTTAATACATATAGGGGAGAGTGGGGCCCAGCTGGACACTGGGTACAGTCGGACATTGTAATTTGAAAAAAAAGTTGGAAACTCTGAAACTTTAAACTGCAGACATAAATATATTTCACCACAAAGCATTCACTCGTGTTAGTTTGAAGGAAGTAATTATTATGAAATAAATGTGATGGATGAATATTGGTTTTTAGGGTAGGTAAGTAATTTTAGAAAGGGTATAGTTGAACCTGTTTTTACCTTAGATTTAATTTAAATTCTTCTCACTGTTGATACATTTTAGAACTTAATTTATTTGCTATTTTATACCATAAAGTAATTTGAAGTAACTTTTAAATTTTTGCCACCATCTTGAAAAATAAAAAAAAGTCCTGGTTGGGACACAATTGGACATTTTTTTGGGGGAACAGCCAGACACTGTCCGACTGTGCCCTTTGATGATTATATAAATCTATTTTGCACAATAGCCTATTTCTTTTGATTTATCAACAGCTAGTAATTAGTCTTAACATTATAACTAATTTTATTAAAGTTTATAAAAACAATTTTTAAGTTACATATGATCCATAAATTGTAAAAATTTTTTCTTAGTTTTGATAATATTTATTATTTTGTAATAATTTATGAAAATTATGGTAAGAAATAGACAAAGGAAGTCTACCATTGGTATGTTTACTGAAGAAAGTATGAAAGAAGCAGTAGTTATGGTAATAAATGGTGGTATATCTATAAGGCGTGCAGCAGAAAGGATGGGTGTAGCTAAAAGTACACTACATGAATATGTCAAAAAGATAAAAAGAACTGATTGTTCAGAAATAGACAAAAAAAGGTTTCGACCAAATTATGCATGTCGTCAAGTTTTCAACAAAGATGAAGAAAATAATTTAAAAGAGTATTTAATTACGTGCTCTCACATGAATTATGGTCTAACAAAGCAGAATGTTAGAAAGATGGCTTATGAAGTTGCAGTTAAAAGTAAAAAAAAATTTCCTAACCGTTGGAATGAAACAAAATTGGCGGGTAATGACTGGCTATATGGTTTTATGAAAAGACACTCTGATTTGAGCTTAAGAAAGCCAGAAGCATGTATCTTGTCAAGAGCAACAGCTTTCAATAAGCACACCGTTGCTGCATTTTTCGAAAAACTTAAAAATGTTTATGATCGCAATGTGAAATTTGCTAATGGAACTAGGTTGTTTAACTTGGATGAAACGTCCACATCAACTGTGCAAAAACCAAGAAATGTTGTGATCTTGAAAGGGCAAAAGCAAGTTTCACAAGTAACTAGCTCCGAAAGAGGAACCTTGGTAACAACATGTTGCTTTGTTAATGCTTTAGGTTATTCGTTACCTCCTGTAATGATATTTTCACGAGTACATTTCAAGCAACATATGCTTAAAGAAGCACCTACTGGAACTTTGGGCTTGGCCAATCCTTCAGGTTAGTTACTTCACTAATTGGAGAATATTTATATTTAAGCTATGAAGTGTCGTATATATTACAAGAGTAACAATACAGAATTATATATCATTTTTATTTATCATATGCATTTGAGACAGGTTATTTTGTTCTAACTGTACCAAAAGACTATACCAATAGAGCATCTATAGTCTTGATGATCATTTATGAGTGTATTGAAGCTTTTTTGTAAACATAATTAGTGTCTATCCTACATCCTTTATATTAATATTTATTTCTGCTCTGATACACAAAATGTTATATTATAAACTTTTAGTTGCTTTTTTGTAAACTCTTACTTGACTGCTTTTTAACTATTAGTTATCTTGAATATTATTATTTAGGTTGGATGACCAGCTATCTGTTTTTAAATGTTATGGAGCACTTTGTCAAACATTCCAACGCTTCTATTGATAATCAAGCTCTGCTCATTATGGATAATCATGAGTCTCATTTATCAATTGATGCAATTGAATATGCCAAGCAACATGGGGTGACTTTATTAACTATTCATCCTCACTGTAGCCATAAACTACAGCCGCTTGATGTGTCGGTTTATGGACCATTTAAATCTTATTATTCTTCAGCTTTGAATGCTCAACTTCAACAGAAGCCAGGAGTTCCTTTGACTATATATGATATTTCAGGGTTGGTCAAAATTGCTCATGAAAAAGCTATAACTCCAACCAATATCATAGCTGGGTTTAAAAAGACTGGCATATTCCCCTTAGATGAACACATTTTTGATGAATGCAATTTTTTACCCAGTCTGGTCACTGATCAACCTAATGATATATCAGCAAGCAACATACATTTGGAAGAAAACGAAAGCTTGGACAATGTTGATTTTCAGCTGCAAGATTTAGGGTCGCTAAATGACGTTGATATCCAAAATCCGGAAACATTTCAAAATAATTTTTTATCTCCAGAACAGGTAATTGGTTATCCAAAAGCTCCCAGAAGAAAAAAAAGTTCAGAAAGCATCAAAACAAAAAGCTACAAACACTAGAAAACGTCTGTATAGCAGCGAAAGTTCAAACATTGATGAGATACAGATTCTTCTGTCAGATCATTCATCTGACAACTTTTCAGACCCTTGTGATGTTGAAAAAAATCTCCTTGTTTCAGACTGCACTAATAAGCCTGCAATAGGTGACTATGTGCTACTTTTCCCAAAAAATATTATGTTGGTCAGATCACCAAAAGCAAGGATTTTGAAGGCGATTATGAAATTTCTTACATGCGGAAGAAACGCAATGTCACAGAGTTTTTCTTTCCTGAGGTCACTGATTTGGCTTCAGTAAAGGAGAAAGACATTAGGACTGTGTTGCTTGCACCCAAGGAATGTGGATCGACTAGTCGTCAAAGATCTTCGTTGAAATTCGATTATGACTTTTTTTTCTTCAATGTACGAGTACAATAATAGTTAATCAACGTTTTCTGCTCAGCACCTTTCATTCATGTTATTCAATGTATGTTACAAATGTATAAATTATTTTCAAAGAAATTCTGATCCACTTTAATGCATAGACATGCTTTTGCATTTTTATTTTCGGCGCACTTTTTCGTTATCTGCTCTGCAGTAAACTTCTTGGTTGTTTTTTTCATTGTTTGGAGAGTGCAAGCACAAACCACGCTGTAATATCTTGTTATTTTGCTTATTTTAATTCTTCTTTTTCCTTGTCCGATATTGCCCTATGCTTAATCCGATTGTGCCCCATACATTGGGCACAGTTGGACAGAAAAATCATTTTTTTAAATGTGCTCGTAAATTTTTTTGTGAGTTTAGATCTGTGAAAATACACTTGCATATGATAGATTTAGTTGTATGAATTATACAAAAAAAGTTTGGTCAGGATATAATCTGTAAAAAAAGCTCTACAGCAAAAATTGTAATTTTTGTCCGACTGCACCCCACTCTCCCCTACTGATACAAAATCTTTTTGATGTAAAACCAATGCAGTAAAAAAACAAATTATTGAAAAATAACGACAAAGAAAAAGAACAAATCAGAAAAAGGCGACAATGAAAAGAGTAAAATTTAATACTGATCAATTAGGTGCTGTTTATACGTTTTTTTAAAAGAAACCCAATGCCTGTCTTTTATTGTATCGTCAATCGAATACCAAAGTTTCACTGCACGGAAAGTAAGGAGCTGCTGTCCAATTGTTTTAGATACACGTGGAAGTTGATTTTTCTGTTTGTCTAGTCACGTCGCAGTTGAAATCTCTCAAATTTGACAGCTCTTATGCTCCAGCAAGAATGACTTTAATTTTTATAATAGAGAGTATCTTACGGTGTCGTATTGAAATAAGACTCCATTGTAAAGAGAATGGAAAACAATTGCAGCAATAAGGGTCTAAAAAAAGAAAGCCACGAGCTGAGGTCCACTTGGGGGTAACCTTAAAAATACTTTTCCTAAGAACCCTGTTGAGAAACCTTTACCTTGACATTAAAAAAAATTACAATAATTAAAAACGAATGGGCTTCTCACTGATGATGGCCTCTTCTTTTAATAAATGTAATTTACAATCAGAGTTGTGGAGTCGTAGGAATTTTTTCCGACTCCAACTCCAACTCCATCTGTTCAAAATTTTCCGACTCCAACTCTGACTTCAGAACATCTAAAAAACGAATCGGACTCCAGAACATTTGCAAAACCGACTCCGACTTCAGAACATTTAAAAAACGACTCCAACTCCGACTCCACAACCTTGATTAAAAGTCACACTCATAAAAATTTGAAGAAAAAGGAAAAAGCGGATCCTATTTTTAAAATCTCTAGCCGGAGTTGTAAAATGTTAACATATCAGTTCTTCAAAAAAGCGCATGATAAAAATATCCAAAAAAATATTTTGAATTACAAGTTACAAAATAAAACTAAAAATTTTTAATAATTTAAAGCCCGACAGATTGTATCTAAATGTAGAATACAAAATTGAATACAGAAATTCAAAATATGTAAAATAAAGAATGAAACCAAAACTTGTCGGCAGCGTGGTCGAGTGCTTAGAGCGCAGTGATAGCGATCGACAGAGTCTCGGTTCAAAACCTACACACCTAATTCTGTTGTGTCCTTGAGAAAGACACTTTACGGCACTTCACCTGCTTGGTGGTCTTGGCAAGCAGTTCTAAATTTCAGTCAAATCTCGATTAAATTTCAAGCGAACAGCAATATCTTGGCATCTCCGGAAGCAGCTCGGAATAATTGCTTACCCTATGTATTTGCGCCTCCGTCGCTTTTCTGTAAGTCAGGAGGGTAAATACAGAGATAAAATAAAAATATTGCCGGCCCACAACCAGGAAAAAACCTGGAAAAGCGACACAGTTCCTAACACTTTCAAAATTGCTATAGTTTTAACAATCGAGTGTCAAGTTTTAATTCCATTATTATAAAAATTGTTTTTATTTTGCTGATCTTAACTGCAATAACCTCAATCTTGCCTACACAATTATTGCTGGGATATTTTAGCGATGACTGTAAGCACATTCATATATTCATTTAATTACGTTTGCGTGTTGCAGTTGCTATTTCTGCAAGAATACGAATGCTATTTTTTTCTCATTGTACAGGACTATAATAGTCCAAGCGACAAAATAAAAATATTTTAAAACTTAAGTGTATATAAATAACATGCTTACTTTGAACATTTAAACAGTAATTACCCTGAAAAGAAGTAAACATATTAATATTAGATTTTTTATTGACCTTCCCCGAAACATTTTGTCTCACCAATGCATATTGTCTAGTTGTGCGCTATGTAGATGAACAAGTATATTGTTTAGACCAGTGTTTTTTCAAGTGGTCGATTGGAACATCAAAGGGATCAAATGGGATTCGATAAATAAAAGTTTGAGTTTACCCGAGCAATAAAGTAGCCTAACCGTGTCAAATTTTTTAAAAATGCAAGGCTGTCCAAGTGAAGACCTTTTTTTGGTTTTTCTTATTTCCTCTCACATATAAGAAAACGTAATTCGTTTAAGTGGAGATAAAAAAAGCAAATATTTACGTTAAGTGATTAATCGTGTGTAGGCTACTTGATTACGTAATTAAAAAATATTTTTTTACTAGTTAGAAGTTGACATGCAGAAAAGTTTGTCCAAGCCCAGGTTTTATTAATCACCGAGGCACGCCTTTGCAAGTTGCTAAGCAGGTCTACCGCTGGCTGAAACTTTTTTTAACCTGAAAAAATTGGAATTTTTTAAGGCTTTAAATATAGTTTTGTAAGCCTAAGCGCTATAATGTTTATGTCAGTGCTGGAAACTTAATAAATTTTTCTTATTCAACTTCTCGTTTGAAGTCACAAAAACTTTGCAAATTCGAGTTTTTCATCTCTTATTTTTTGAGTTTAGGAAAGAGTCATATTAATTTTGGTCTTAATTCACATTCTCGTTACTAGTACGTGCAGACGCTTTGCAGTTAAGGAGGAATGAAAAGGGCAAAGGAACCCCTTATTCTTTTGATCCCTTTAAATTGCCTGGATTGAAGGTGAAGGCTTTTATTTTGTTTTTTATCTGCACCTTAAATTTAGAACAAAAGTAGGGATCATTGTCTTGATTGGAAATTATGAATATTTTTCTAAGCAATCACTAAAGTTTTGCTGAGAAAGGTTTGCGATACTGAGTGGCAACGAATAGTCCAAAAGTTTCCCGGAGAAATTTTTCGAAAATTAGTGGGAGAGACCAGAGCAAGAGAGTTTTACTTAGAGAGAACAGTTGGCGCATTGTATTGATATGTTTCCCCAGGTCACTCGTCGGGAACAGACAGAGCAGGGGTCTATAGGGCCAGGGTTGGGGTGAATGCCACCGCTCATGAAAAGAAGATAGGTAGGTGATATAAATAGAGGTTTTGAGTTTGAAAAGGGAGTAAGGAAAGTTGTTAGCAGTGGCGTGCGGTGACCTCTGAGACTGGTCATGCAACTGGTACGCCAAAAACTGGTCATGCAATTGGGTATTTTGTGGGTAGTTATAGAGGCTAGGGCATGCAATATTTTATGGGTAGCAGAAAAAAATCAACGCGCAAAAATTTTTTGGTCATGTTATTGGTTGTTAAGAAGGTAAATGAAGAGGGGGAGGTCATTTGGGATTAAGAGCGCCGTCCATCTGTGACCGTGCAGTGGACAGCAGGGATAAAAAATGTGGAGAAAAAAATCTCTATAGGGGGTCACCCGAGGATGAGAACCAGGGGAATCGACAAGCTATTTTGACCCTCCCCAGTGCAGGCAAGGGACTGCACCACAACAATAAGGTGGCTTGTCCCTGGTGCTTTTATTCGTCCCATCCTCACCTACGCTTCCCCAGACTGGTTTTTTTCTCACCTTCCACGCACAGCACCTCTGTAAAGAGATGCATAGATCCTCTTGTAGAGTAATCACAGGCTGTTTGTCTTCGACTCCTATCTCCTTCGTCTAAAAGGGCTTCTTTCTCCACTTTGCGTCACCGCCACCTACCAATCTCTCTGTTTCTTTGAACAAGCCCTCAGACTACCTTTATCCTTTTCCCTAACCTTTCTTGCGAATTCTAATTCCCGCACACGTCTCAAGAAAGGATCATGGAGATCCTTCTCCCAATCTCATAACCTTACCCCTAACCTACAACTATCTCGCGAACCCCTAATCCTTTGTCCTCCTAAATTTCCCTGGTCTACCCTTTCTTCTCACTCTATCTCACACCAACTCTCTTTTCCTTGCTCTCGTAATGACCTTTTGCAACACCGCAGCTACTTCCCACCTCACAGCGATATTACTACGTGAACTGATGGTTCAATTCCTGGCGGGCTGGGAGAGGGTGGTGCAAGGATCCACATTAAGTGCACAAAGTGTCTCACTGCTATCTCCCTCTCCTTCTCGGCTGGACTCTGGGCCACCCGCTACAGTGCCGAGATTTATGTCATTTGAGTGGTGCATCTCTCACTCCACGTCATGTGCGTCTGGATGTGTTACCTTATTTTCTGAGTGTTTATCAACCCTCTCTGCTCCTTTACCTTACTTAATAACCAAGTTCCTCCGACACGCAATCTCTCCTTAATACTTTATCTGACTCTAAGATAGTCCATTTTTAATGGACACCTGGTTATTTTTTTCTCCCATATATCACTGTCTCTCTCACCACTTATTTCCTCCCAACGTCTATCCCTCGATACCAGTTAGAGACGCAGTATTCAATCTGGTTTCTTTCAACATCAAATCCCTCCAGTGTCTTCTGAGGAGCTTACTCTCCCTCTCGTTTACTCCGCAACGGGCACAGTACTCTTTTTGGTACACATCTCCACAAGGTTGGTCGAGCCGAAACTCCTTCATGCAGCAACTGCGGTTCTGAATCACCGACCCTTTTTCGTCTCGTGCTAGACTGTCTTATACTTGACTCTATGCGTCTGGCCATTTTCGGCCACTCCTCTATTCTGGATCTCAGGTCTCGTCACTGGGGGTTGCCCAATTATTGGGACTCTACAGAGTTGATCTGCGCCCCCATCCCGAGAAATGGGTCGGGTAAGCCACCACCACTCCGACTCCATCAAAACTATAAAAACAACTTCAGCTCTGACTCCTCCCAAAAACGTACGACTCCGCGACTCCGACTCCACAACTGTATTTACAATAACAAATCATAGAAACCTACACAAGTGAATCAATTATTGTTGTTTTTTCGATTAACTGTCGCAGTACCCCATCTGTGGCATTGTGCATCACGCACACCAAACACGGGCTCACTGCCTGACCATAGTTTTCGAGTTTTAAACTTATCAAAGACAATCTGCTTGCACAGGTTATTTCACAGAGCTGGTCATATACGAGAAAAATCTACGATCATCATCTAAGCATCTGGTCATTGGCGTGCGTAATGCACAATGCCGCTTCTATCAGGGCAGTAAAGTACCTAGTAGAAGCCACAAATCTTAGAACTTATGATATAAAACACTGCAGACCGTAAAGTATTGAACAAGTCAATTTTTTACTAACAAGCTGAAGAGGAAACAAACTTATTGTACTTGCAAATTTGAAGTGATTGGTAACAGTAAATTTTGAAAAAAATCAATATTGAGCGGGACGATGATTTTATGAATTGCATAAATGCGGTAAACAAAACAAAAGCAACAGGTGAAGCACAAATACTGAGTCGAATTCAGTTCATTTCTTTCAAGCAAAGTCGGAGACTACTTTTGAAGCACCGCGGCGTAAGAGTGAAAAACAAAAGGTTATGGCGCGATAATTTTTAAGTGTAAAATTGCTTTTAATTCACGTGTTAAAAATATGATTTAAAGAAGTATAAGCAGTAAGCAGTAAGCACAGAAGGTTTAAAATAAAATTGATAATGAACGCACCGAACAAAAAAGGTGTTTAATGATTTCAATGATAACTGTCGAATTGAAATAATTAATCTATTTGCAACATGATCACAGATTTACTATCAAGTACGAAAAGACAAAAAGTTGATTTAGGTAAAACTACTTGCCGACAAGAAAATTATTTCTTTGGTGTTTAGGTTAGAAAATTCAAAAAAAGCGTTTTGTGTATCTTGCACCGTAATTTTGATTCTGGATTTGAAAATAGATTTACTACAAAGCAACGGACATGTAATTAGCAATTTCTTCGCAAGTCTGCAACGGCTCCAGACACTACAGCACCTTTCCAATAGTTTCTAAAATCAACTGCATGTGAGTGGAGGAAAAGTTTGAAAAGCTCTCCCGTCGAGCAACGACACTTTATGTGCATCTGCTTCTTTCAGTCGAAACATTAACATTGCTGGAAAATAAAGGAATCTTTAAGCTTTGAATGTAGCGTCCAAAAAAGCACTTCGAAACGCAAACGTAAAAACATTCATCTAGGAATGTACCGATGCAGTTTTTTGCTAATGCTCTGACGTGGGTATCTATCTACCGACCTTTGAAACCAGGAACGGGCAAACTTTTTATCTCGGGGCCGCATTCAAAAGACTTTTATTTTGGGGGGCCCATTCAAAAGTCAATTTAGTTCGCGGGCCGCACTAATATTTATACCATGAGTTTGTGCTTGAAACTTACTCGAAGACCAAAAAAATTGCCGCATTTCTAGGTATAACATTGAATACTTGGGAAGGCCGCATAATATGGCTGGGCGGGCCACATTTAGTTCGCGGTCCTAATTTGGACATCATTGTTTTAAACGCTACTGGTCCGATGTTTGTAAAATGCTTCAAATCCAGCTGCAGACCAGTGTTGCTTAAGTTTTTTGTTTTCAGAATAAAAAGTAAAACCAATATATTTGGAAACACAGTTTATTTAGGACGTTTGTAACTCATTCTATCATCAACTGCGTTACACTGATTAATTAATTGCAAATATAAATATTTAAATTTCGATAATTTATAACGTATCATAAAAAATTTATGACGATAATTTATGATTTTCCATCAGTTTGACGCAGTTGATGATGGAATGAGTTATAATTCCGAAACGTCCTAAGTTTCCAAATATATTGGCTTTATTTTTTTATTATAAAATTTTTTAGCTTTGTTTTCACCTGCCACTGAGTTTTGTATTTTATCGACCCACAACGTTACGTAAAGACCAAAAAAGGTCTTCGTTAAATTTTTGCGCAATCCAGTACATACGATCTTTTTACTTCGGACATAAAGAATCTTTTATCTGTTCTTCAGTCAAAACAATTTGCAAACAATTACGCCTTGCAAGTTGTAGTTCCCCTTGACTTTGAGAAGTCAAATGCGTGTATTTTTTGATTAGCTAAAACGGTAACTTTGTTTCTGCTGCTTCAACCCGCTCTATCGGTTCACCCTTTACAAAAACTTCATCAACCGACTGAAGGACGTAAAAATTAAAAATAAACAAAAATTGCAACCTTCCTTACTTTTAGTTTGATGTTGGTTTTGTATATCTGTTAAGCGTTCTTTTTCTTTTTTGATTTGCAAACGCAACTCCTTCAGATCGTCAAGTTTTTCAGCCGATGCATAATTTTCACCTGAAAAATAGAATTAACAAACATCAATAAACACATTTAGTAAACTTCAATAAAACTTTGCATTCTGTCTACAGACGATGCAACAAAATGCAACTAAGCATTTAATTTTGACAGGTTTTATATCGTTTCAAAATCAAGAAAACTTTAGCGTTACGGTGCGACATCGTTTATAACATGAATTTGCTGACACCATCACATGCTTTTAGGTAAGATTAAAATTCCTATCTTTTATATGCAATCAAGTTCGACTGCAACAACATCGCCCCAACTCGAGCATAAAATTTAGCATCTACCTTCCTACTTCTCAGACATATTTTTTCCTTTATAAAAGAGTACAAAAGTTTGGTCTTTTACATGTAACTTTGCTACGAACAGCAATCATTCATCGTGTTGAAATGCAGTTACGAGTCGTGTTTATATTTTTCTTTCTTTACTTTGCTACGTCATTTGCAGCCGGAAGACAGTTTAGTTTAATTGGATGTAAAAAAAACTTCATACGAAGTGAATTGTTGAAACAGTAAACAGAGTTCTACTGTAAATATCCAACAAACGACTAAACTTTGCCATAGCAAAAAAACTACGAAACTGCCAACCAAATAAAACAAATAAGGTTCTATCAAAGCTCGCAAAAAGTGTGTATTGTGAAGAATTATAGTGTATTTATTCGCTTACTGGAGTCATTTTAAAGTATACAGTATTGCCTGAATTTTTTTATATTTTGTATATACAGATCATTTAATTTTTTGACCTGTTTCGCGAATTTAATTTTCTTTGACAAAGTTAACTTGGACAAAAACTCTTTTAAGGCGAGTCAAAATTTACTTTAAAGCAAATTTGGTTATTTTTCAATCGCCTAATTAAGAGTCAAGCCAAAATTCCTGTTTTTTTTAAAAAAACGAAAAACTGTTTAATCGGTATAGAGACTTTGGAGAATTTCCATCTGAAATTGAAGTTGATTTCCATGAGTATGTCGCGGACAAGGGAGAGATTTTCGCTTTCCATTTTAAGAAACTTGATCTCAGACGTTGCCTAAAAACAGTCAGTTGTTCAACAATATTTGTTTGCTTTATCGATTTAAAGCTTTCTTTTAAATCGACGTTTAAAACTTTTGTTTTGAACGACTGTCTTGTGGACAGGTACTACTTATTACTGCGAATCTACAGCTTTCAAACTGCATCTAAAAACCTTTCGTCCAAAAGTATTATAAAAAATATTAAGTACTTTGAGGGAATAAACACAAATTATTCGTGTTAGTGACCCTACCTGAATTAGAATAGCGGTTTTCGAGATACTTGATTCATTGAAAGACAACAAAGAATGCAATTTTCTTATTCTGTAAAAACATTAAATATCAAACTGCTTGGGCCGACCAGATTTCTTTCAAAGACATTCTATTATAAGCAGGTTGTGGAGTCGGAGCTGCTTTTTAGATTTGACGAAGTCGGAATCGGTTTTTAAGATTTGTAGGGGTCGATTTTTCAGGCATGCTAGAGTCGAAGTCATTTTTTAAGAAGTTTTGGAGTCGGAAAAAGATCCTCCTACTCCTCAATCCTGATAATAAAAGTTAACCATAACTTCAAACTAATCATTCAAAAGTCTCGAGAAGAAAAAATTGGAAACTTGAAAACTTCTTTAACAGAAAATATAGCCACAAGTAACAACAATTATTTTATATAAACCTGTGGTGCAGACTTACCCTTGTTTCAACGTGTGTCTTCGCTGTTTTTCGGCAATGATTTCTGATGAAAATACAAACACGAGATAAGCCAAAACGTAAATGCTTACTCTGTTTACTTTTAAACATAAAAACCCAAAATAAACCAATTACAAATCTGTTTACTTTCAAACGTAAAAGCTCGTAAAAAAAATTTAAACTAAATGTTATTATAAAAACTTTCAAAAGACTATAAACTGGAAAAGTATTAACAATATCAAAAATCACTAAAAAACAACCACACCCACTAACTTCGTTGATCATAATCTGAATAGGAAATGTAACCATCAGCTCGGTGTTTTAGAGCTCTAAGTAACAAAATATATGTCAAAACAATTTTACTATAAATGTTTTTATAATTACATCTACAACTTTTTATGTTTACTAACGAGGAATAATTAATACTCCCCTCTTCAATTGTGCAAACCTTATCTTGTGTTGCTGTATCATTTTAAGAGTAACACATTCCCAATTCGTAATATCTTTTTTAAAAACATTTTTGACAAATAGAAATACATGTATATAAAAACACCGGGGGTATTTCGTACTTTAATGTTGCCAGAAAGAAATTTCATACCGCTTGTAGACCGGCAGTGGGAAATATTCTAATTCAAAAATTACAATTTATCATTGTCTAATTCCTGCCTCCTTTGTGGTAATTTTCTCTTATGTGTATGAATATAAACAAAAAAATAACATAGTTGCAAGCTTTTCCAATGGTTTAGAAATTGCAGCATGTAATTTTAAAATCAGTATTGCAAATATACAACTCACTTTTTTAATTTTTTGACGAAGAGGGAGCGACCCCAATTTTGGTTTTCCTCTTTTACGGAGCAAACGTCAATGTCATCAACTGGAGACTGCTAAATTAAAGTTAATTTTCATTTTGCTATGGTTTCTGTTTGCTAGTACCAATACACACTACTTTAATCTTTCATTTTAAACATCTAACTTGTAAAATAAAAAATAGAAAGTAATAAAATTTCGAACCAAACTTTTTTCTAGGGGCTCATTTTTGATAAAATAAAGAATAACAAAACAGCACATCGCTTAAAATGGAAGAACGCAGTAGTCAGGAGCAGTAAAAAACTGCAACCTTTTAACTCTATTCGAGAGTAGTACTGTTTGAAATTTACGCTTTTATGAACAGGGATAACCAACCTTTCCAGCACAAGAGTAACTATTGTAAATGTAAACGTCAATTGGGGGCAACACAATGACTTTTAGTACAAATCAAAACCCCCGCAAAAATTCTTTCAAGAGCATATTCTGTTTTGTAAAGCCAAGTAAAAACTATCATTTCTATAACATTATTTCAAAAAATAATAACTGAAAAAGGGCCATAAGCTGCCTCCCACTGTTAAAAAGCAACAATGATGGTTGATAAAAAAATTAAATTGCGCTTACCGGTAAGTAATCTTTTCGAAAAAAATTTTATCAAATTTTTATCTATTTTATTTTAATCTATTTTATCAAAATTTTAAAATAGCTACTTATAAATACGCGAAATTGAAAAATAATAATTTTTCTCAAGGTGTATTATTACTATGCTAAAGTTTAACAAGTTTTGATGAGGCATATTTTTGAAGTAAAAAACAAGGAAAGCTCGACAGTTAAAAACCGATCAACCTAACTTGATGGCTTAAAAAACCTTTATAAAACAATAACCCGACAAATTACAAAAAAAGCTTGGATTTTAGAAGATTTGTAATTCAACACCCGTACACGACTCTTCAGCGGGAAACGATTCGGCGGCTGGAGTACAATACAACTACGCTTACAATTAGAATCTTTGTAACATCTGAGTAACATTGGATTGCCGGAGTAAAGAAATGTTTGTGCCATGTGGAAACTCTAATCTCCAAAGCATCAAATCGAGATGTCCTTGCAACTTGAGCAACTGCCGAGTTCGAAACAATGCTGTAGATTATTTTTTATTTTTATCACTACATTTATCCTCCTGACTCGCAGGAAAGCGTCGTAGGTGCTATACATAGGGTAAGCAATTACCCCGACCTGCTACAGGAGACGCCAAGATATTGTTGTTAGCTTGAAATTTTAATAGAGATATGAATTTAATTTAGAACTGCTTGCCAAGAGCACCAAACAGGGGAAAGTGCCATAAAGTGTCTTTCCCAAGCACGCAACAGAATGGCGCGAGTTGGTTTTGAACCAAAACCGTTTTGATTACGATCCCGGCGTTTTAACCACTCGACCACGCTGCGAAGATGTGAAAACTTATTTGGTAACATCAAAGAAATCTCAAACGTATTAATTGGCTATGGCTTGGCTGCAAGTCGAAAAAAAGAGTAAAATAAAAAATTCTGTCTCGACCCTTACTTCTTCTCCTTTCGGCCTTCCCCTTTAGTCAGGGGTGGCCACAGCGTATCATAATTCTCCACATCTTTCTGTCTTCAATGTCCGTCTCCTTCGCACCAACTTCCTCCATATCTTCTTTTACCACATCTAAAAATCTTCTCTTTGGTCTCCCTCTTTTCCTCTTTCCTGGTAACTCCATTTCCATCATCTTTCTTCCTACATAATCTTGGTCTCTCATGACATGTCCATACCACCTCAGCCTGCCCTCCCTCATCTTCATTCCTAACCGTTCTACCTTAACAGTACACCTGATGTGCTCGTTTCTAATCTTGTCTTTTCTAGTCACTCCCATAGCAAACCTCAACATTTTCATCTCTGCGACTTCCATCTCTCCCACTTGTTTCTTTGTGACTGCTACTGTCTCAAGTTCATATACCATTGCTGGTCTTACCATTGAACTGTACACTTTTCCTTTTACTCTAGCTAGTAACCTCCTGTCGCAGATTACTCCTGATACTCTTCTCCATCCGTTCCATCCTGCATGTACTCTCTTCTTTACCTTCTTCTTACCCTGTCTCGATCCTTACAAGATATCGAAATTAACAAAACGTTACATCCAAATTAACATAAAGTAAAAATTAAAATTTGTTATTAAATGTATTTTTAATTTAATTTCCTTTTAACATTTAAGAAGTTAGAATTGTGGACAAAATATGAATTTATCTCAATGGTGAACATAACGGGCAACAATGCGTTGATTGTAATTGTAAGCATATTCTCTATTCGAACCGCCGGAAGCGTCAGCCAAAAATTCTTGTTCTAATCCAGAATAGAGAAAAATCAAAACTAAGTTTTCTTGTTTTCATATTAAAGTTAGAATACCCCTGCGACTAAAAATTTATATGCAATATGGCAAAATCATCAATTCGTAAACGTATCAAAAATTAAAAATATGTACAAAAATTAGAAATCTTTCGCCCAAAAATTAATATTTAATTACCTGAAAGGAAGAAACGTTTTTCAGGGAACTACTGGATGAACTGCTTTTAACAAGAGACTTATCACAGTCAGAAAAAGTTCCGCGTTCGATCTCATCCACAACTGGCTTTATCACCGGAGGCACTCGCAACTCAACTGAACTCTGTGTTAAATCATCTTCTTGATTCGAGTCAGCAAATTTCTTTAATACTTCTTGCAAAGAATCCGATTTAATTGAGCCAGGTTCGGAGAAGGAATCCCTCGATTTTAACAAATCGCGTTCAAATTTCTCGTCGTTTAGTCGATTGCCGCATGACGGATCGTTGGCAGCTTTTGCGTTAACGAGGTCGGACGGATTCGAAGAAACAGATTCACTACTGTCCGCTTGTTGTCCTTTTAAATCCGCAACTGGTGATTTAACAGAATTTAAACCAGACGAGTTCGCTTGAGAGGACAGCTTTAGTTTCTTTGCTGAGACTGTATCAGCAGCCCGATTTCGTTTCAGTATATTGATTTGACCAAGTCGTTTTTCATATGATATAGCTGTTTTCCTTTGCTTAAGCCTGATAGCTTTTGGCGAGTTTCGCTCTTGAAAATCGCTTTTACCTTCAAATAAACTTGCTCTGCGTTGAGATGACGTTTATTACACAGTTTCAAAATCTCATTATCGGGACAAATGCACATTAAAATATCGTTTTCATTTACTTCCTTAAAGGATTTCGAAAGTTCAGGTTTTACTTTTAAAATCTTGGCGACCAAATTTGGGGTATCTTTAGGGCGCTGGTTGTCGGGCGTCGTAAAATCAAGTACGCGAGAAATAGGTGCAAGGGGTGTGGATTTGACAACGGGATTTTTAACTTCGGCGGTCGATGTGACAGAAGACGAAACGATAGCAATTGAAGTGGAGTTGGACGAGGATTCAACATCGGTCTTGAAAACTGTCTCTGACTGTTTAAGATTTTTGTTCAGCTCTTTACACGAGTCACGATCAGGAGCTACCACACGCTGAGTTAAACCAACGACCATGTGATGAGAAGTTACTGCGGTGCCAGAACGCTGGACCAGGTCACTCTTTTTCTTTGGAATTTTAGAAACGGTTATCAACCTTCCCGATTGCTACGTTTTAAGTTTCTTTAAAATTGGTAACATCTTTGATTTATTGGTAGGAATAGGAGAGTTAATAGAAGGGATAACTTTTTTTGGGGTAGAGATGATGCTTGCGTTTTTATTAGGAGGAACAGAATTGACTAAAGGTAATGCCATCGTTATAACTTGATTTGCATGCAAAAGTACCGGAATAGATGGTGTATTTCCCGAAGACAAATTAACTGCATAACAATACTTTTTTTAGGCGATTCGGTCACTGGAGAATTAAATGTTTTTAAATTGCGGTTTGGAACCAATGTTTTTTGGAGTTCGGATTGATTCTTGATAACTTTTGAAACAACCTCATCTTTTGAAATAATACGAGCAGATTGATGAATTTGAAAAAGGCCTTTAGATTTTTTTTCAACTGGAATTATTTTGACTGGTATCGCTAAATAAGTTTGAACCGATTCGTCGTTAGATATGTCCCGTTGCGTTTTGATAGCATCACAATTGGCTAGTTTTTTAGGAATTTGAGTCGCAACCGCAGGTTTTGGTTGAATGGCTGGATAATCACAAAGTTTTGATTCTTCAGAACTTGCAACAATCAACTGAGTAGAACAAAAACCTTTTTTAATGACATCACAATCTGTGGAAATTTGAGCTTTTCTTAGGTCTGAATTCTTGGTTATGATTTGATTTGGAGAAAAAACTGGCACTTTGTTTGTAACATTTAGACTAGGATTATCATTAGAATTTTTAATGCGATTATTAGAACCGCCATCAACATAGACCAAATTCAACTTTATCAACTTTCTACCATTAAAATCTGAAGTTTGAATGGGCTGAGACATCATGGAACGCTTAATTTTCGAAAAGTCTTGATTTACTAAAGGCACATTAGATACGTTGCGTAAGCAACCAATGCTTCCAACGTCACACATCACCTTCGCCTTTTCTTCCTTATCCTTATCCGGCTTTTGTTGGTCTGTCAATCGATGTTTTATGATCTTTTTTAAAAGTGTGTTTAGATTGATTTTCTTGCTATCAAAAGTAACTTTATCTGAGTCTTCAACAGAAACTTCAAAACCGCTATCCATATCAAGCTTCAAGGATTTAGCGGGCGTGATTTTATTTTCAGAGCCGTTTGCTACTTCATTTTTTTTCATTTTTAAAGCCGCAATTACTTTTGGCTTAGCCAGTTCTTTGTCAAGCTTTAGCATATTTTCAATAGCTTCCGTAAAGTCAATCAATTGATCAGAATCAACGTTAATAAAATCCATTTTGGCTGAAATTTTTAGCTAAAAAAAAACTTTTATGCAAAAAGTAGAATAAGACGTTACTGTTTAAGTCAAATACTCAAAAAACAAAAACATTCAATACTTTCGTTTATATTAATCTACATCTACTGTAATTATATTCTGGCTTGTCCGTCGTTTCATTCCTGAAATTAAAACTACGAGCAAAACGGATCATTTTTTGCCCGACCAAAAATTATGGAAAAACAGAATTATTCATTAACATAAGTTTGAGCAATCGAAGAAACTCATAAAACCAAAGTTATTTATTAATATGAACTACAAAAAATTGGTCGGGGGCCATGTTTGTTCAACTGTATTTTGTGAGCTTCATTAATTGCAATGTTCAACGAGCAACTTTGAAATGTCGAGGTGCGAAAACTCGGCAAACTAAAATTCGGCGTCTGTATGTCTGATTTCTAGTCAAAAGTCTGGAGAATAAAATATGTTTGTCTTGGCTGGTAGCATTGACTAGTAACAAAACACTAGTGCAAATTTTTTTGTCTACTTTTGATTGCATTTTATATATATTTTAGTAAGAAAAACTTTGCTATGAAGTCTCACTACATCCCAGCAACTGTGTGTTCCCCTTTACAATTTACGAAAAACTAAGCACGAGATAAACAGCTAGCTATGAGATAAACAGCTATTACTTGCAAATTATTGTTAAAAAAAAGCTAAATTAACAAAACTTGCAAAAAAGGCTAAATTAATAAAATAAAAAAAGATTTTGAAATTGTCTAATTTTATAATCATAAGTAAATATGAGCAATATGACAGGAAATTTCTACATTGTGACCTACAAATTTCCCACGAAACAAATTTAATAAATCGTTTATTCGCTCTTTGTTATTCTTTGGCTAGCAATGAAAGTCATCGCAGGACGTACAATTAACCATCGCTCAATCTTGCAAACCGGCAAATACAAACAAATTTTACATTTTCCTGAGTAATATAATCAATCAAAACTCACGCATTGCATTCTCGCGCGTTCAGTACTGTACGTCGCCTAAATTCTTTGCGCCAAATTCTCCTTTGTTGACTTTTAGTGAATAGTTAGTGTTTCACAAAATGACCAATACAGTAGAAATATCAGATAAACAAAATTTTACGTGATATTTTTTCGCTTTGTGTCGTTATAAAATCATTACACGTTAATTATTTTTTGTCTTAATTCATTTAACTCTATCACAAGTTTCTAGATCCGCCATTGACAGTAAGCTTATTTGCAAGGATTGCACCAATAATATTGTTGAGTTGCAGGTACCGGAAAATCGATTGTATCAGCGAGTTAACGGTATAGCAAATCAACGGCTTATCTTTATGTCTTCTCAAAAATTTTGGCCGGTTTATTTTATCAATAATATATGGCAAAAAACTTGTTTGGCAGTATTGAAATTTTACTCATGCATTTAATTTAGTTGTTTTAACTCAATAAATACTGTAATGGCAAAGTAATTACAATGTAGTAAAATGGTGAAGCATTTCTGTATTCAGGCCTGCGTGCAGATTGCCCAGCCAGAAAGGTGACTTGCTTTTCATGAAGAACAGCCAGACATTTTGTACTTTCAGAACAAAATCATGTGAGCTCTGACGTTTCAGTTGTGGCTATTACTTGTCTACGATGGAAAATTTATTGCTTTGCACAGTTATCAGCATAAAATTTTGTGATTTTTTACTATTATAAAAGATCAAGCACATAAGCATCAGTCCCTATCTAGATGACACGAGCTGGCTCAAAGAATAATTCAAACGTTTTGCTCAAACAACAAAATAAATTCCTCTAGGCATGACTCGACAGTTTATTGAAACTGCATAACGGAGAGTGTGGCATTACAGCTTTCCATAGTTTCACTCTTGATGTCAATAAATCTGATTTAACATAGCAAAAACGTGGTTCATTCACATAAACTTTATAAATCAATTGTTGTTCGATCAGCTGTTGTAGAAACCATGGCAGATGAGATTGAAATTAAAGGCGATAACCCTAACTATGTAAATGTGCTTCATTGAGATAGTTTAGGTTAGACGTGAAGTTGAGAGTTTTTTGCTAGACTCGGCTGCTTGCCCTTCCAAAGCAAATAATTTTATCAAAAAAGATTAGGATGACCTCAACATTGAAGGTATTGCTGACACAAAAAAAGTAAACCTTACTATCAAATTAAGTGCTTACTGCTTTGCCAAACATACAACAGCAAATATCAGGGCGGAAAATGTGTTTGTACCAATTAAGTAACTCGGTTGTACCTTGGAGAAAAACTTGATTTGTTAAAAAAAATTTCTCCTTGGATAAGACAGATATTAATCTCCTTGTATTCTTTTTAACTTTATACAATGTGTTTGCTTGACTTTGTTAGTCTGCTCTTTAAACTGTAGCCAAACGATTAATTTTTTAAAATTGGGTGAATGATAAAATTAGTGTTGATTTGTATAATTTACTTTAAGTGTTTACAGATAATTGCTTAAGATTTCAAAAACTTTATATAATCATACAGCAAAATATAGATATTGGATGAAAAATGATACTTTAGTTGCATACTCGTATATTTTTTTGAAAAGATTCAAGTTGATTTAAGCTTTATATTAAATAAATGTAAATGGACATGTATGCATGTGTTCGTTATCTCAACGAAATTGCATAAAATTTAAACACAATCAAAATGAAAAAGATATTGTAGTAGTAACAGTAGTTGTGGCAATGCTTCATAAAGACATAGTTATAACATAATGCGAGTAACATTTTTTTAGCTTACAAAATTAGCCTTTTTTAAACTAATTTAGCAGATAACTTACTAAAGAAATATAAGGATTCGAAACTCCTGTCAACTGATCCTGAACATCGAGAGGCATGTTTTTATGGGTGACTTGGCCTGATGAATCACGTAAAACTTCAATAAAAAGCCATCTTTTATGGTTCGAATGTATCTACCTCTTTGCATCGACTAAAGAAAGAAAAATACACAAACACAGATAAGAGTAATTGTAACAAAAAAATATACTCTTATTGTAACACATCAAAACAGTTTACTAAAATTAATTTTCTTTAAAATCAATTTTGTTGCTTCTTGTGTTGGATAAGAAACAAAACAAAAAATTTGCGACGTGCAAGATAGGAATAAAGTGTAAATAAAAATATGATAAAAAACAAGATTGCTGCAGCTAAAATAAACTTCTTAATTAGAGAAAAAACATGAAGCAAAACAAATTTTTGTTTTAGCTTTAATGTAATTGTGAACTTTGTTAGAAGAAAAAAAAAAAGAAACCATGAAGAGTCGATTAGCGGTAAAACTTTAAGATAGCTTTAAAAAGCGTGTTTATTTCTCGAAGACTTTTCATCTGACACTTATTGGGAAGAATAGTCAGAATGAACTGAGAGCAATCCGATCGTGCTTATATATGCAAAAAGAATGAGTCTGATTGGTTAAAAAAGGCAGCCAATAAGGAATAGAAAAAAGAAAAGGAAAGAAAACGAGAGTGCGTTTAATTGGTCAAGAGAGACAACCAATCAGAAGTGAAAGTAAAAGAGCGTTAATAAATGAGTTTTAAACTGTAAAGAAATTGCTTGTGTCGACAGAGATTGGGTTGAAAAGATTTGATAAACGTTGCTTCAAGAGCGGAGAGGTGGAAAGAAGTACGTCCTCGAGCAAAGATTTTTTTTGTATTATAAAATAACATAAATTTGTTAAAAGCAATTAACCATTTGTAGCGAACTCATCACCGCAAATCGCCTTTTGTGCATATATTTGCTTCAATTTTGTAAAGTTTACCGCAAATGTATTTTCACATGTTGTATTTCGCTCGCTGCAGACTCGGCTCGCAGCGCCCTTCCGCTCGCTGCACAACGTTTATGTACTGCCATGACAACCGTCATGTAATAATTTTGTATTTTTTTTACTATTTTCTTTATGTACCATCTTTCCTTTGTTGCCCCCGAACTGATCGTTGGTTGATCGCGCCATCAATGCTATTTTGTGTGATTATTCTTATTATTACCGCCTTTTGTGAAATGTATTTTTGACACACCGCATTCAGGATGTAGCCTGATCACCTGACCTATGCCTCGTGGTTTTACTTGTAAAAAAGGTCAGGCTTCATGATAGAAAATCTATAATATTACTTTGACGTTATATACACTCGCTGGCCAAATCGCCTGGCAGACAGACCAAGACTGACCGAAATAGATATAGAGACGTAACTAAATTGAAAAAAAGATTCATATAGCTGCTGTGTAATTTAACTCGAGATTCATACTTGCAACGTGATCAAGCGAAGATTCCGCTTACTGTCTAATTCCGAAGTTCTAGTGTTATTTTGTCTGTTCATTTCAAATTGTGCCCCTTTTCAAGAAAAGGAGTTTAAAGTTGACTGTGTGCCAAAACCACTCACGCTACACATTGAAAAATTTATTTTTTAATAGAAATTAACCCATTACATTCCATGGAGGTAATGGGTTAATTTCTATTAAATATATATACAGTATATATATATATTATAAAATACGTAGCATAAGTTTGTTAAAAGCAATTAATAATTGAAAAATTTATTTTTTAATAATAAATTTTTCTTATCATTATCAATAAAAATAATTAATAAATAACAATAAATCAATTAATTAATAATAATAATAAAAAAAAATTTTTTTAATAGTTAATTGCTTTTGACAAATTTATGTTATTTTATATACAAAAAATGGCTTGAAAAAAATTTACAGTAGGAATTTTTAAAGACTGTATACTCTGATTTTTTTATAAAGTTGATAGGCACAACTACTTTTGGTTGGTACACGACTAAAATTGATAGACACAAGATTAAATTTGATCGGTACATGACTAAAATTGATAGACACAAGATTAAATTTGATCGGTACATAACTAAAATTGGTCGACACCGAACTAAATTTGATCGGTAGTCATCAAAATTGATCGACACATGATTAAAATTGATCAGTAGAGGACTAAAGTAGATCGAAAAACACTGTAATAACTGAATTCATAATCTATTTAATCAAAGTACATGATATACAAGTCCACTAAATCAAGTTTGAAAAGAAATAAGGGTTTAAGTAGAGGGTTGTGTTTTGGACCGTAGATGGTACGACGTCTTAGTATTAGCTAGTTTTGGATCGTAGATGATACGACGTCTTAGTACTAGAGTACGTCAATTTTCGATAAAATAAAAAGGTATCTAAAAGACGAATGGCTTGGTTACCCTTCAACACAACAACCTAATTTATTTGGTAATCCCCAATCATGGGCAAAGTTTGCTCGCAATTAGATTAGATGTAATTCATTTATAAATAATTTTTGTTGGAGAATTTAAAGTAATGTTTACTGTATTTGTCTTGAAATTAATCCTAATAAGCCTTTTTCCAGCCACCTAGTGGACACGGCAACTGTTGCTAACCATTCCAAGCTTTGGATTTTTGTACAGTCACTACCAAAAGTTTAAGACCACCCTTAATTTTAAAACAAAATTTACAAAACTTAATTCAAAGCTCCATAAAAGCTGATTTATTCTCAATAATTTGTTATTTTCACACAAAATTCACATTGCAATTGTTCTTTTAATGCTATATCTACCAAATTTACAGTATTTTGAGCCAAAAGTTAGTATTTTGTGGATCCCCTTCCGGTTTTTATCACTTCTTGCAAGCGCCGTGGCATACTGTGCACAAGATTTCTGCAAATCTCGTGGGAGATTTCTTTCATCCACACTTCTTTAATCACTTTCACAAGGTCCTTAGCACTTAATGGATGTTTCTCGTCAACTTTATTCTTCATATCAGTTTACAGATTCTCGATAGGGTTGAGGTCACCCCGGCCAATCCAGAGCCTTGGATTCGGTTCTCAGCCAGAAAAGTTTTGGCAACTTTCGATCAATGGCAAGGAGCGCCATTTTGCATGAAAATAGTACAGTTATGCACTGCCATATGAACTTTTAGCTTTTCTGCCAGCAATTCAACGTAACGAGGGCCGTTCATGGTTGTTCCAGGTGGCAAAAAGGAGATTCCAGCGACACCATGTTCAGAAATCGCGTCCCAAATCATTTGACTTGGTAAATGCTTCATCGTAGAAACCGTGTATTTCTCATTGAATCGCGTTCCACGTGGCCGTCGAACGTGTTTTTTCCTATCTACGAATTGTTGCATCCTAAATTCATCAGAAAACATGACTTTGCCCCACTGTGCTGGTGTCCAGTCCTGATGTTTCTTGGCAAAGGCTAACCGTTTAGCCTTCATTGCAGGCGTAAGACGAGGTTTTATTGCAGGCTTGTAGGATTTTAGGCCAAATTCCCGTGAAAGGCATCGGGAAACAGTCATGCGGCAAACAGTAACCCCTCTTTCCAGCAAAGCAGCTCGAACTTTGTTAATAGAACTCAGTGGTGACCTCGTAACTATCCTTTTTATGAGGTGGTCATCTCTGATCGTGGTTTTTCTTGGTATTCCGCTCCTATGCAAATCTTTGTAGGAGCCATACTGCTTGAATTTCTTGATTGATTGATGCACAGCAGTTTTGCTGACCTTTAATTTAGCAGCAATTTCAGGTTCTGATAGCCCTTCATTATGCAAAGCAACAATTTGGCCTCTTTAAACTTCACTTAGTGACTTTTTTCGACCCGTTTTCACAATTTTTGAAATTCAAAAAATTCAGCTCAAAGCCACTAAAAATGTCTACTCTATTCACCTGTGTTGAAAAGAGATCATTTAATGAGGTAACAGAGCTAAAACAATAAGTATGATGCAATCTCAAGCTTCGGGTGATGCAATATGATGCAATACCAAGAATTCTTATTATTTTCGTAAGTGGTCTTAAACTTTTGGTAGTGCTGTAGTTTGTTTTAACAGCCAAGTCATGAAGCGGATAGCATATTTTGGTGATTTAAATTTGAGTTGGGATTTTAAAATTAGTTTAAATTTTACAATCTGTTTGCTATAAAATAAAAACTAAGTTTTTGCAATTATTAGGCTAGGCTTTGCATATAGGTAGATACTGTAATTATTTATTTAAAAAAATTTTTGAACATCTTTCGCACTGTAGCTCGTGGTCATTTTTCTTTAACATTTATTTAAGTCCAATATTATATAGATTAAATTTAAAACCGAAATTTGGTAGACACCGAACTATTTTGTCACTGTGTTATGATAATCAGATTTTGTTAATTTAATATCTAAATATTAATCATTTATCTGTCTGTGTCAACATTTTTTGTAGAAATAAGTAGAGCAATTTTTATTTTAAATAATATAGTTGCACCTGGTTTGTTTCTAGTGTGTATGTGTATTTTAATAAGTTTTGGTATATCCAATATTTTTGCAGTCAAGTTGTATGACATAATAAATTTCAGTTATGTTTTGTTGATATATTTTGACACTTTTATTCATTATATTACTTGGGAAAATAAAGATATAGCTTATTATAAATATTTACTTATTGCCTTTTGATAAAGTATAGCTTCTTGTAATCTTTATCTTATAAAATTGCTTGTTAAAATTAATCAAAAAAATAATAATATTTTGATAATGAACAATTGTTTTTGGTATCATACTTTTCTATTTTCAAATAACTTGGTTTTTGCATTAAGTACCATTTTTAATTGATATGCAAGTATGTAAGCATTCAAACTCATTGTAAATTATCAAACTATTTATTTTTTTATGATTTGATAATTTTTGAGTTTATTGTTTGTTTTTCTTTTAAGCATGTGCAGTTATAATGAAGTGGCTGAATCACTTAATTAAAGACAGAGTAGCCAAACTATTTAATAAGTTTATTATGATAAGCAAATTTTGTTTAGAATCTACATAAATCTTGCTTTGTTTTACAAGCCTATATATAATTAGGTATGCTTGTGATGGTGCTGGTAGTTGTATTTTTAATAGGCTACAATAAGCTATACTTTATCAAAAGGCAATAAGTAAATATTTATAATAAGCAATGTTATGCAACTTGACTGCAATAATATTGGATATACCAAAATTTATAAAAATACACAAAATCACTAAAAACAAACTAGGTGCAACTACATTATTTAAAACAAGCCTTGTAATTATTCTACTTATTTCTACAAAAAATGTTGACACAGACAGATAAATGGTTAATATTTGTAAATTACATAACAATTGCAAAAAGCAGCCATATTGGATCTAACGTTCTTCATTTTTTTTATTAACCAAACATTTTTAAAAAGAATTACAATACAAATAGTTCAGAAAATTTGACACAATATAGTTACAGTGCGAAAGATGTTTAAAATTTTTTTTAAAAAAATAACTACAGTATCTAAATATATGCAAAGCCTAGCCTAATAATTAGTTTTTATGTTTTCATTTCATAGCAAACAGATTGTAAAAGTTAAACTAATTTTAAAATCTCAACTTAAATTTAAATCACCAAAATATGCTATCCGCTTCATGACTTGGCTGCAAAAACAAACTACAAAAATTCAAAGCTTGGAATGGTTAGCAACAGTTGCCGTGTCCACTAGGTGGCTGGAAAAAGGTTTATTGGAGTTGCTGAAATTACACGCGTTGTCGCTCTACTGTTCACATTGTGTGGATAATTGATTTAGGGCAGTTTTTGGTAAATTTCAAGTTTATATGTATGTTGGCAAATGATGCATTAGAATAGAGAAAAAACAAAGACAAACATCATGTTTAGGTTTAACAGCTGTCAGGCTTAACAACAAAAAAACTAAAAGAAGAAAAAATTCATTCGCACATATGGCTTAAATTTTCGGATACAAAATCACTATTGCTGATTAAAACAAGTGTTTAAAGTTTTCGGACACATTCCTTTTTAACAATTATCATAACGTGAACTTGTCTTTTTCTAGCAAATTTTGAATCGTATTTGGCGGCTGGATATAAGACCTTGACAAATACTGAATTTTAGCAGTAATTAAAAGCTCCTTTGGGCTGCATTTTTAGCGGTGCATTTTGGATTTGAAAGACATGTTTAGAAATGTTGTCTAAAATTTAGGGTGGAGACCAAAAAAAGTCTTTACTTTCAATTAATGTCAAAAATTTCCATTTTTGTCCCAAAAACGCATTGATCTCTAAAAAAAAGATCATTACTTTCAATTATCTGGTTAAAAGTGATGATCTTCATCACTTTTTATCTTCTGTGCGGCCCGCAAAAGCCTCAAGCAAATAACTTTATTCTCTCTCCACTTTCAATCGTGATCTCTAAAAAAAAGATCATCACTTTCAACCAGATGATTGAAAGTGAAAAAGAGATCACGAATGAAAGTAAAGAAAGATAGCGATTAAAAGTGAAGAGAGAATAAGCTTATGTGCTTGATGTTTTCGCGGGCCGTAATTTTCCCAACCTGATTTACAATGAGCTTGTCAAAAAATTTACTCAAACAAACAGTTGCCAAGTTGTATTTCAAAATCTAATCTTTTTGCATTTCAAAAAATCAGCCTAGTTTCTACATGAATGTATCCTAAATGCAAAAGAAATATGTAGCCTAATAGCAATTAATCGGTTTGTAATTTCGATGCATTAAAGAAGCCAAAATCCCTTGTTTACAAAATATGGACAGTAGTGCGACAACATATGTTTTATCTTTTAAACAAAAGATAATAATTTTCTTCATAAAGCAAGTTTATAATTATCATCAAAATCAAAAAACATTATGAACCGATCCTTTTTAAAAAAGCATTAAAATATTTTTGGACCCGTATAGACAAAATGTTAACAGTAGTGCTGATAGGAGTTAAAAAGTGTTTTCAATTTGTGGCTTCTATCACAAGGTGGTTCAACTTCTGCACTCTTGTGAACCACTTTTCAAAATTATTCGATCAAAAAAACATCTATTTTCAAAAAAAAAAGAAACACCACTTTTTAAAATTATTCGATCAAAAAAACATCTATTTTCGTCCCAAAACCAGGTTGTTCTCTAAAAAAAAAAAAGTTTTCACTTGGAATCGGTCTCCGAAATTCCTATTTTCGTCGCAAAATCATAGCGCTCTTCAAAAAAGAAAGGTTGCCGCTGCTTGTCATCGACAAGACTTGTGCAAAATTGTTCCGCGGGCCGCATGCGGCCCGCGTGCCCGTAGTTGGACTACGCTGTTCTACCATATGCATTGGTAGAAGCAGCATTGTGCATTACGCACACCGATGACTAAAAGCTAGAAATATATCGAGTGTAAAAACAGATGGCATCAAACAGTATCATCTGTGGCATTGTGCATTACGCACGTCGATCCCGAGTTCACTGCCCGACCATGGTTTCGAGTTTTAATCTCTCATCAGACATAGTCTGTTTAAACAGGTTTTGTCGCAGAGCTGGTCATATATAAGAAGATAAATCTAAGATTGCATGTTTTCAATTATTATTTTTAGTCTTTAATCGTATACATAAACAAAAATTTGTTTTACTTTTTGAACCGACACATTGAAACTGTGCTTCTGCTAGCGACAAACAATCATTTCAAATGTTGTTTCATCATTGCAGAGCTACGATTCAAACGAGACCAAAAAACAAAAGCTTTTTAGTCTGAGCAAGCCATCGTTCCGGTCCAGCAATAGAACAGTTGGATCAAGTCTAATATCTGCCCGGATTAATGATCAGGTCTAATATCTGCCCGGATTAGGGTTAAGGTTAGTAATCTCTTATCGGGGTTGGGTGATAATTACTGATTGATGGGGCTCAGTAATTGTCACCTAACTCTAACCCTAACCCAACCCTAACCCTAACCCTAACCCTAACCCTAACCCTAAGCCTAACCCTAATCCTAACTTTTTTCGTTGCGAAGATCAAGTCTAAGCAAGTCTACCCGGCCGGGCAGATATTAGACTTGATCCGAACAGTTCCTTCAACAATTCCTTCAAGACTTTTCATCTGAAACTTGTCAGGAGGAATTGTTAGAAAGAACTAAGAGCGATCTAAACGTGCTTATATAGAAAACGAGAGCGTGTCTGATTGGTCAAGAAAGCGACCAATCGAAAAGCGAAAACAGGAGCGCGTCTGATTTATCGAGAAAAGCGATCGATCAGAAGCCAAAAAAAGAGCGTTAGTGAATAATTTTTAGACTGTAAAGAAATTCCTTGCGTCGACATAAATTAGGTTGAAAAGATTTGATAAAAGTAGTATCAAGAGTGGACAGATATAAAGAAGTACGTCCTCAGGCAAGGATAGAGAATCTGGAGTTTCTCGCGGTCTTATTTTCTATAGAAGCACGTTGGATCGCTCTTAGTTCATTTTTACAATTCCTCTCGACCAGTGTCATATGAGAATTCTTTAAAAAATCAACATGTTTTTTAAAGCTATTTTAATAACAATCAGAATCATAAAATTTTGCAAAGCAGCTTTTGCTTGTATGGCTTAATAAAGAGGTTAAAAAAGCTTAGGGTAAAAATTTACTTTCTTAGAATTTCAAGTTTATCCTGAACGACCTGGAATATTTTTTAAAAAATGCAGTTTTTGAAATCCTTCTAAAAACAGCAGCTGCAGAAAACAATTCAAATTGTGAGGAAAGGATTTATTTAACTTTAAAAAATTTTGGATTTTCTTATGATAAACGATTGGAAATGCTGTTACCAGAGTCGTTGCATTTGATTAGATCTTTGCTTTGCACAGTCACCAATATGTCACAAAACATTATTCGTCTTTAAGGAAAAATCTATCATTGGAGGATTACTACCAAATTAAATTACATCTCTCGGAGCTAATCGTTTCTTACTCAATTTATCCGAACCAACAAAACCGACCCCAATGTTGACGAGGTTAAAGTTATAAATTTCAACTCCAACTAAGCCAATGTACGCCATCTTAAGGGTGAAAGGCTACTGTTTCACTGCAAAACTTGGCACTTACTTTTGAAGTAAAACACTCCCGGAAGGAAAATGATCATGAGCGTGGCACTGACATCATCGTCGACATCGAAAACGCATTGTACAATCAAGTGCTGTAATTGCCTTTTGAAAAAAATCACAACAACAGTACTGTTGAAAAAGATGCGCCCATTCTGCCTAATGCTGTTGTACTTCATAGTCTCGCTGTGACGAATAAAGACGTTTCACTTCTTTAGTGCGGCATTCACGACTGAGCTAAGTATAAGTTTAAAGTGATGGCATCAAATTACATGTGTTTGTCACTTTACTAATCAAACATTCTTCTAAATCAAATCCAAAATGGTTTATTATTGTATAGTAAAACTATTTATAATTGGCTTTGGGCCAAGTTTAGTAAACTTCACATGTTACTTTTTTGTCGTGTTGTTGTAATTTTGAGAAAGACACTTTACATCATTTTCCGCCACTTAGGGGCTCCATCACCCAGCCAACAATGCTATGCGAGGCCCATGCGGGCCCTGCGAGGGGTGCTCGTACAGGACCCGTACAGATTTAGCCGCGGGCACTGCAGTGGCCCGGCATGAGCTTACCACACGAGTTTCATTTGGTTCAAATTATTTATGCAAATTGTTCCTTTTTTAAAATAATTAAAAAGGTTAGCTTATTAGCATATCTTAATTTTTGATTACGGCTTAAAACTGAAAGCCAGATTAAACCCGTGCAGTTAGCCCATGCAGGGCCACTATAGTGCCCACGGCCAAATCTATGCGGGTCCCGTATGGGCAGCCCTCGCAGGGCCCGCATGGGTCCTGCCTAGCACTGTTGCCTGGGCAAATGCTCCTAAATAGTCTTTTTAGTCAATAAAACTTGGAAAGCAAATAAAATTCAACCGGACTACATGATTTTGGTATTATTGAAACCAAGCTGATCGCTCGACGGCTTTTCTAAATGGAAGATCTCTTTATTTTTATAAAAATAAATATCAAATATGAATATGATGGCCATAAATATCTTTTAAGATAATTATCGTATGCAGTATGTACTGTGCAATAATCTTTAACGGATTAAATCATTCAAACTGCTTAAAACTTATTTTTACTTGATTTATGCACTTATCGTAACTTTTTGTATTACAGATATTCAGTCAAATAAACAAAAGCTGATAAACCGGTTGCTTATTCATTAATACTTGGCAATGAAGCCTTCAATTTACATTATTTTCTGCATGAGTGTGATTAGAGAATTTAATTGATTAAACACACAGTTATACAGAAAACACTCTGACAAACTTTTATAAAGTTTATGTTAGAAGGTAAAATCTGTCTATTGTTTCTTTTTTCAGGCGAAGAACCTGGAAATCTTTTGGAAAACGCTAATTGCAAAACAATAGAACTCTTTGAAAAAAACAAACGTGTAACTCTTTATTTATCAAGTAGAGTTTTATTAGATTTGATTTTCCAAACTTTTACCATGCGAATCAAGCGCGGCGAAAAAAAGCCGATAGTTGATCCATTATTCAATGCGATAATATTAATGCAATCTATTGCCAGTCCACCAATTCACAGATATTCTAACAATAACGTCTGTCAAACCACAATTCATTTTGAGCCCACATTATTTTTCAAAGATAAATGTCTTGAAATCAAGATTTGCAATTTTGACAACAAAGATTTTAAAATGTTTAACGATCGCTTTTAACTACAGCAAAATGAAATCATTGGGTATAGCTGAAATGAAACCGAGTTGTTCAGAAACTAGTTCAACATTGTTTTTGAAAAATCATCAGGGTGTAATGGAAAGTTTCGAAGCAATATGCAATAATTCTGAAGATCCCATATGTATATCGGAATGCTACTAAAGCTTAGTTTCTGCAAATAATAATAAGGTGATTGGAAAACATCTGACCTTTGTTAATAATGGCTTTTGTAGTACAAAAATCTCAAAACATGTTTCATTCTGTTACCAGAAAAACGTTCTGCAATCGATTCCAAAACAGACCACAAGTTCAAACTTAACGTTTGAGGAGTTTTGTCTAATTAGAACATTAGTGAAACCTGGATTTGATTTTTTTTAATGGAAGTGAACTGATTTCATTTGTTTAAAATGGAAACGGAGAAAGTACTTATCGACATCATTCAGTTTGTTCAAGTGTTTCTGTTGACGAACTATCAAGCTGTTTGTATTTTTTGACAAAAAGTCCTCTAAAAACAACTCTGAATCTAACACTGAAAGTGTCCTGAACAAAACTGTTACCGAGAAAAATGAAGAAACCATAAGTAAGCTTTTAATTAAATTTTCTAAGAGTGTTTATTATGTTTCTTGTTTGATTTCGACTCGATTTTTAAATCAGAAAAAATTTGAAAACTTTATTAAAAAATAAAAAGATTACAGCTGGCTTTAAACTGATTTTGTATTTGACTGCATTGTTTTTGGCCAAAAAATACTTGCTTTACATGATTAATATTACCAGTAGTAGTTTAATTGGCATTTGCAAAAGCACAAAACTGATCGTTTGAAGTTTTTTATTGTGTACTATTGCATTAACACGCTATGAGTAAATGCATTTACATCATTTGTTATTCAAAGACAGTCGGATTTAAACATTTATTACTTCTATACTTACAGTAAGTAAAACAAAGAACAAAATAAAATAAATAAAAACTTATTTCTCTAAATTTCTGCGGTTCTCAAATTTTAAAGATAACGTTTTTGCATCTTTAAATAAACTGTAAAAACCAAGAACATCATGCCTGACCAAATACTAATGAATAGTCCGCGCTGTATATTACAATATGACCTGAACTAAATGAAGTATTTGTGTTTGCAAAAAGATACTCATAACTATGAAGATTGTATTTGCAAAAAGATTGTCAAAACTATGAAGAAAATCTTTTAACTTAAAATCGAGTATTTGATTCCGTTGATATTATCCTATAATAAAATTTTTTTGACATCGAAAAGTTTTAGTTTAGGATGTTATGTCTTCCGCTAATTATTATGTCGGAATTTGATTTAGCGACCAATAAAATATTTTTCTACAGTGGGTTCTTGTGATAAATTTACAGCGACAATAAAGTGAACAAAGGCTATAACGGAATTTTTAAAAGAAAACCACTTTTTGATAAACAAATTTAATACATTTTGTTTTACTTGGCATTATGGTCGACTGTTTAAAACACCGTGATTGTGATCAAGATGTTTTTGGTTCAAAATCTACTCTCATCATTCTGTTGGTATCTTTTGGGAAAGACGCCTTACAACACTTTCCCCTGCTTGGCGGTCTTGGCAAGTATTTCTAGATACCAGTCATATTTCCATAAAACTAAAAAACAAAATAATGAATTTCAACCAAACAGCATTATTTTGGCATCTTCGGAAGCAGGCCTAGATTATTGCTTACCCTATGTGTAGCGTCTCGCACGCTTTCCTGCGAGTCAGGAGGACAAATATAGAGATAAAATAAACAATTAAAAAATAAAATAATTTATTCAGGATCATTCAAAAGAAATCCAAAGGTTGAAACCTTGTACATTCAGATGCATAATTTAATTTGTTACAAAACATAAGCAGGTGTTTACTACTAAACAAAAAAATTTTCAATCAATGTTCGTTATAATAATAATTATGTGTTTTAATTACTCTTAGGTATTTTCCAATCGTATTTGATTATATAGAAAATATCAACATTCTTTTTAATCGTACAAAAATATTTTTATTTTATTTAATTTACCTCTAATTACAACCAGGGTTTTGGAGGCGGATTCATAGTAGCCGGAGTCAGGTCGGGTTGCTTTTAACTGGAAGAGTCGGAGTCGCTTTTTAAGACTTGGAGGAGTCGAAGTCGGTAGTCAAAGTCGTTTTTTAGGTGTGCTGAAGTCGGAGTCGAAGTTGATTTTTCAGACATGCTGTGGTCAAAGCCGGGAGATGGAGTCATTTTTAGATGTTCTGAAGTTAGAGTTGGAATCGGCAAACTTTAAATAGTTGAAGTCGGAAAAAAATTTTCCGACTCTACAACCCTGATTACAACTTTATTTACGAGCACTTAGTTTATTTACAGTCTAGAATTTAGATCAGGGGTTCCCAACCTTTTTTCGATTTCGTACCACTTGGACACCTCGTATAGTCAACTCGTACCGTTTCTTGCCGAATATTTAAGTTGATCGAATATTAGTTAATTCAGCAGAAGAATAGTATACATCAAATATATACAGCAGAATAAAATAAAGCAAAATCAAATATATATAATATACAGCAGAAGAATAATATACATCAAATACATCAAAAAGTATACATCAAAATCTACATTAAAATAACAATAAAAGACCACAGTCAAATTAAATCAGACTTTAAAAGTTACTCACGTACCACTTGGAAGACCTTTCGGTACCACTAGTGGTACGCGTACCGCACGTTGGGAGCCGCTGATTTAGATGGTGGTGTTATATTTTATTTTGATCTAAACCTTAACGTATTTTTGTTGTTTTTGTTACAGTAGGTTGCATGTATGACTACAGTGATTAGTTTGATTGGAGTTTAATAAGCTGAACTTATTTGATAAACTCCAATCAAACTAATCACGTACCATAAAAAGATATTATCTATGACTGCTATAAAAAGAGTAAATTTAACGAAATTTGGAAAGCTTACATTTATAATTTTTCTGCTCGGACTTCTATTTTCGACAGTATTTTAAATATAAATACAATTTTGATATTTTGGACTCTTTAGCAAAGATACACAACCATCGTGTAATGAGATTTATTTTTATTATAATTAAAACTACTGCTTTGTTAAACTGAGAGAAACCATTCTAAACGAATATATTATTCAACAGATAAACCATTCTAAACGAATATAAAACAAAACAATTACAAACGACTTAACATAACAAGTGCTGTAAAGCGCAACTGACTCATTTCACAATTGCAAACAGTTTTTGTTACTTCTGTTATCACTGCGGCGATGATCGATTGATTATATTAAACGGTTGAAATAATGCCAGAATTCGATACACCATTTAGTATTACACATCAATTCACTTAAAAGTTTAAATAAAACATTAGTTTTACCGCAAGTTTTAAAAAGTTTTATTTTTTTATTGTTGTTATTTTTTAGCCTACGAATTATTTAAAAACATCATTCATATGTATCATCTCGGCAAAAAACATTTAATATTGCAGTTAGTTTCAATGAGCACAACTTAAAATATTAACAACATAGTAATTATAAACATAACTGCAATAATTACCAGGTCAGAAGCAGTTAGCAAGTGGCCCTAATTTTCTTAAACTATAAGTTTATAGTTATATTTAGTTCTGAGATATTTTTTAAAAAAAAGCTGTATATATTTAAAGCCATAATCATTTTCGTTTCATTTCATTTCTATTTTTATCCTCCTGACTCGCAGGAAACCGATGGAGACCTTATATGTACTCCTCCCCGCTTCCGCAGATGCCGATATATTGCTGTCCGGTTTAAATTTTTTATTTTGGTTTTTCAGTTTTTTTGTAGAGATATGACCAAAATTTAAAACTGCTTGCTATAATTAAATGTACAAAATTTTACAAAAAAAAAACATTAAAACATAAAATTGATTTTTTTGTTCTTAAACAGATTCAGTTTCACTTAAAAATTTTTTGATACATTTATTAAGTTTTTTTCAAAACATTTTTTTTAAATATGCAAAAGTGGTGTATCAACTTTCTTTTCTTTTTCAATTTCTTCTTTTAATTCATTAACTAGGAACTATTTTCTACGTTAACTTTTAAAAACTGATTGGAGAATCCCTTAGTTCAGTGCTTCTTAACCCGTTTACTATTGTGATCCAAAAACTTGAAATAAAATTGTTGTGGTCCGCTATTGCTATGTGCAAAGTGAAAACCTTTTTGTTTAGTCTTCACCTTCCTAAATACTGCCACAAATTAAAATGAAGACCTTTTTTTTGGTATTCAAGTAAATTTCAGACAAGAATTCTGGTCCACCCAGTGGTGATATTGGTTAAAGCCATTGGTATAAACAGATATCACTTTTCACCGCAACGAATATATTATTTCAACAGATTTTTCCCACCATCTTATGGCCCACCGGTTGAGAAACCATGAAATAGACACACGAGTGTAAAATTAACTAGTGTGACGTAAATAAAACTAAAATTTTTAACAATAAATTTAGCAATTTTTCAAATAGCTCTGTCGCACACCTCAAAACGCTCCTATGGCCCACTAGCTGAGAACCGCTGCCGTGATTCCACCGTAAAGAGAATTAAGGCAACCATCATTGCGATCACAATAACCTTACAACTTTTATCTAGAAGATGTAAAATGTCCAGCCGTATATTGAGTCGACTGTGGGGTATCATATAAGTTTTGTTATTGGTAGGCTTACCATACGTCCCGATTTAGCCGGAACAGTTCTACTTTTTGGCCTTCGCCTCGATGTCACGCCTAGTTAAATATTTTGTCTCGGAACTTTTGATTGGAAACTTAATTTTGCCTCCATCTTTGAATTCTTCAACTAGATCGTATGAGTACTTACGGAAGTCAGAAGAATACACGCAGACCACTGAAAGACCAAAAAAGATTGGGCAAAAACAGATTTTTTATAAACCAACAATAAACTATTTGGGCAGGAGAAAGTTATCCAATTTAAAACGATCCAGATCAGGAACAAAAACAACTAAAATTTAAGGTAAAGATTTTTTATTTAGTCTTCACCTTAAATTTGGAACAAAAATAAAGATTGTGGTCATTAAAAAAAATAATAATTTTGTTTTTTAGAGGTCACTAGTTTTTCGAAACAAAAATGGAAAAATCATACACAGCTGCAAAACGATGACTTTTTTTTGACTTCACCCAAAATTTGGGACGAAATTACAAGATTTCTTCTAATATTCTTAAAGTGTTACATGATCCAGATTTGGGCAATCGTCGACAAAATTTGAAAAAATTTGTATTGCTCCCCCAACACTTGTTTGGCTGTTACGGCTATGGTCTTCTCATTGTCGGCAACCTGGTCGAGTGGTTAGAGCGCCGGAATTGTAATCGACATGGTCTCAGTTCAAAATTTACTTACGCCATTCTGATGTGTCCTTGGAAAAGACACTTTACGGCACTTTTCCCTGATTGGTGGTCTTGGCAAGCAGTTCTAAATTTCAGTCATATCTCTATTAAATTTTAACCGGACAGCAATATCTTGGCATCTTCGGAAGCAGGTTGTGGTAATTGCTTACCTTATGTATTAGCGTCTCCGTCGCTTTCGTGCGAGTCAGGAGAATAAATATAGAAATAAAATAAATATCTGAGTAACATTTAGGCATCTTTTTGATGAAATTCTGCGAGAAAATGATTCGGGTTATTGTCTAAAAATTTTAGGCAAAAATGTATTGCCCCTTCAAAATTTTTTGGTTTAATACAGGCTTTTTTTCATCTTCACTTTATTTTGGACAACACCTTTTTCTTTTAACGAGCGTTACGTTTCTTAAATTCTAACATCTGTTTACCTTGGCTGTTAACATTTTTTGCTTTAATTGCAAGTGAAGACCTTTTTTAGTTTTTACTTGTTTTTGAACGCTTTTTTAACTTAATATCCAGAAAAGACAAAAAAGGACAAAAATAAAAAGAACAAAAAAGGGACAAGACCAAGACAAAACATTTTTTAATTCTTTACCTTTTCGACAAGTTAAGATTTTTTTGTTCTTTATCTGGACATTAAGAATAAAAAAACGTTCGTCTGGATTTGTCTGGAGATTAAGAATTTTTTCTAGACATTAAGAACATTAAGAATAAAAAAGCAAAAACTAAAAAAGACCTTCGCGTGTCTAAAAAAAAATTAAAAATTTTTCAGCTTTTTATTCTTATTTTAGTCAATAGCCTTCTAAACGTGTTTTGATTAAACTGTCCTATTTTGCCCAGTTGTATAAAAAGATTCGCCATACGTGGTTACGAAGCGGAACATCCAAATCAAGGTCCAAAACAAGCACTTCAACTTCTTTTTAAAGCAAATTGATAGACCTACTAAATTTTAAAGTTACTATTGACTAACTGCAACAATTAAAAATTGAAAATCCATGTCCACTCTTTATTCGGGTCGCTGCTGCATCTCAAGTAAAACTAGACAATCGATTTTTCTGTTGTTAGTTTATTTCTTTGCATAATTTCTTTCGTTGTTCCGTAAGGTTTCTTTTCAAACTGAAAAAAGAAAAATATAAAAAACATTTAGGTAATAGAATGACTTTATTTTTTTAAGCATGTTTCTAACCGTTGTGGTCTTTTGCGTTTTCTGACCTCTTCAAAGATTTTAATGTATTGTAGCGAATCTTTGTCGTTTTTCTGTAGATCGATTTTACTCATTGCGTGAGATCGCACGTTAAAGTAGCACCAAATATGATATAAACTATCAGTGGACCTCCTGAAAAGATTCGAGGACTTTTACAAACGGTTGATACCTCTAAGTTTAAAAAAACTAAATTAACTTGGTGTGAGTATGTGAACGGGAGTGGGTGTGTGAACGGGAGGGGGTGTGCACGAAAAGGGGTGTATGCACGGGAGGGTGTGTGTGCACGGGAGGGGTTGTGACTGAGTATTAAACTTTTAAAGCATTACCAGACTTTTTTGTTGTAAAAAAAAAACAATGAAATTAAACTTTTTTTCCTAATCCGTTTAATGTGTTATAGTTGGTTTAGAACAATAAAAATTTTTATCAGAATAGACGTAGTAAACTACTAAACCGAGACATTAAAAAACCTGTTGTTATAGAACCTAACTTGTAACTTATCATTCGCAAATTGCAGCAAAGCTAATTAATGCAATGTGATTCTTTATAAAATTGCAATAATCATCACAATCCTATTAAATAGCAAAAATATAAAAAAATGCCCGTTTTGAGAGGAATTTCAAAAATACTCGACCAAGACCGAGACCACCAGCACAAATAAGAGACGGAGACCGCAAAAATTGATATCGAGATTTTCATCATTGTTTGCAATTTTAAGATATTAACGCAATATTTTTTCAGCTGTTTGTTTATTATAGATTTCCTTTCAGACTTTTCGGTGTGGCTACCACTGACAAGCTTTTTTTAATGTTAGAAATGGTTTTAGGTGAAGCTGATTGTAATTGCTAGTTAATATTTCATAGGAAAATCTTGTGATCCTCACCATAGTTCAGCGCAGTGATGGCTTTTGTACTGTGCAAACGGAGCGGCCGCACCGGGTCCTTCCTAAGCAAAGTAATGCTCTAATTTTCCAGAGTAGCACCATGACGGTGGCCCCCGGTCTGCACCTTAAATTTAGGACAAAAGCATGGACAATGTACTCCATTGATAGTGATAACCATTTTTTTTTAAAGTTCACGATAATTTTGGAACGAAAATGAAGATTTTGAAAAGACCTGAGATCACTTTATTTTGGGACAAAAAAACTTGGCGCACTAAGAAACGGCCTCCCTATTTTTTTGCACCGGGCCTACTTTTTATAAGGCCATCACTAGTTCAACATTAATTCTACGAATTTCTGGATCTCAGTTTAAAAACTTTGGCAGCCTTAGATCAGGGGTCGGGAACCTTTTTGGGTAAGAGAGCCATAAAAGCTACATATTTTTAAACGCATTTTCGTGAGAGCCATACGATGTTTCCCTAGTTTTTAGCTGTGTGTATGAGCAGAAATTTGTTCGTGAGCAAACTTTGATCTTTTTTTGCAACGTAAAATTTATATTATTAACTCTGATTTCTCGATTTTTTTCTCAAAAACGATGTGATCTCCAAAAAAAAAGTTTTCACCTTGGATCTGACTCTGATTTCTCGATTTTTGTCTTAAAAACGTAGTGATCTCTTAAAAAATGGTCTTCACTTGTAAATTCTTGTGTGCGCAGATTTTTTTTTTATGTCTGCTAGTTTATGCTTGTCAATCAAAGAGCCACATCTGGCTAGCGTGCTATAGGTTACCGACCCCTGCTATAGAAAAAAAAGTTCCAAGGTGGTAAAATACGGAAAATTCACAACACCACAATAAGATACAATGCATAACTTAAGATTGCTTTTCAAGAATTGAAACCTAATTTAGAACATTGGTACTATTAAAACAATTGGAATTATCTCATTGCAATAAGCCATAAAATTGAATAACCTATATTTTTTTACCTTTTTTGGTTGATGTGTTATGCAAATTTTGAGAAGTTTTTATTGGGCCATGGGTGAAAAAAAGTTCTGAAGCACTGCTATAAATCAAGAATAATGAAATTCTGTGGTTAACAGCACAAAGCTTACGTGTACATTTATCTTTGCCAGAGCATAAACAGTGTTTATGTATGCTGCCGTACGGTATGATTGGTCGTTAAATGAGCAATTGCTTTTTGTTTACCAAACAATTTGTCATTCGTATTGATCGTTTTAGAAAACGGGACTTTTAGTTTACACTTACCAAACGGAATTAGGGTAGCAATTATTTATTAATCATCAAATGAAACCGAGATAAAGAAACTAATACATTATAACATGAAATCTGAAACGATTACGAGATACCAAAGTACAGTGGCAGCGGCTTTTGCTTTTTATTTTGTAAAGTATAATATGAGTGAGCAATGCAAGCTATTTAAGCAAATTTGGCCAAGGCTTAGTAGTTTTGAATACTTGCTAAGATCTGTTGTTTTATTTTCATCTTTACAGTGATAACTTCGGCAATTCAAACGACGTGATTATGAGTGTTCTAATATTTAGTAAAAAGACAGGTCCAAAAAGACAGGTTATTTTACTAATAACAATCATTAAACAATAGCAAGTAATATAACTGTTATAGGATTACTTTTTATCAACGGAATTGATAATTTTTGAATATTGAACGTCGGTATACAGTACATTATTTTAATAAACAGCTTTTAATTTAGCAAGCGCTGGCATAAGCATAAACAGAGAGGGTTGGAAGCGGCAACCTCTTAGATAGAATTCCGCTGCTTCTAGGATTTTTAGAATCTCTTTTAGCCCTTCTACAAACCTCTTAAAAAGATTGAAAAAATCTTCAAATTGAAGTAAAAACTTTTTTAGTTGACTTAAAAACCAAAAAATTTCTATAGCTGGCGCTGCTTTTTCTCGGCTTCTTGGAACAAAATTAAGAGGTAAAATTGATCAAAATTGTTGATTCCAATCAGAAAAATTTTCATTAGAATAATCAAAAAAGGGAATATTGAAAAATATTAAAAACTCTTTAGACATTGAAATAAAAAACACAAAGAAATTTAACTGAATTATTACAGTTTGAAAAATCTATTTTAGCTCATGCAAGTTTTTGCTAATAGCCTGAAATGAAGTATCTTCTTAAAAACAATTACAAAATTTTTGTGTTTGTTAGATTGATACAGTGCAATTTTTCTTGCTTCAAGATATGCAATTAATTAGCTTGTTTTTATTAGTAGTTTGTTTTTTAACCTTATTTGGCGTTTCGTATGCTGAATTACCCACGTGCGGCTCGAGTCAAATAAACACCTTGCAACTGCAAGAGCTTGTTCTTGCTTGCCTGTCAAACTTGGATCAATGCCGAAGCGAAGGAATACCGATTCAAGGTTTGTTTAGTTTTTGTTACATGATTAAACCAGTGGATTTCAACCGGGGTGCAATGCAGCACCTTAACCTGTTTTTTTTACCAATGTTCCCATATGGGAATATGATATAAGTTTATGAATATCTTGGAAGAAGATTGTATTTTCTGACTTTTTATGCTTTCCCACATTAATATTAATATGTGATGTAATAAAAAATTTTTTTGAACTATTGTAATTTTCTATCAGTTTTTTGGCGGGAAAATAGACAAAAAGTTGATTTTATAAATTTGTAAAGTTGGCTAAATTCAGTTTAAGCTATACATTTGCAAAAAGAGTTTTTTCTGTAAAATTGCAGCTTTTTTTAAAGCTTAGGTATTACTTAACATAGAGCAATGTTCTTAACTTACATATTTAGTTGTATAATGCACTTATTTTAAATGTTTATAAATGATTTTCCCATTTGGGAACATTGGAGGTTTCCCACCAACTGTTGCTGAATTTCGATACTAAGTAAAAGCCAAAAGAAATAATTAGAAAATTGACTGTTTTTGGTCATAAACAGTATATTACATTGTTTTAAACTTATTTTTTGATCTAATTTAGAATAACCTGAACTATGATGTAATATAGGCAATTTAACTTTGATTAATTTGTTACAATAATGAATCCCAAAGCATTTTATTGGTACGTTTTATTATTGCTGCGATGAGAAACTTTACAAGTGCAAGTGGTATGATAACTCTGTTGTTGGAATCGTCAGCATTTTTTTGGCACACGAGCCATTACATCAAGTTCATCAACGAGTACAAAATGCATCGAATGTTAGTGCTACCCTGCCTTATCTTATTTATTTCTATAACAAAGGGTGAAAGCTTTCTTGGGTAAAATAATTTTATGAGCTATCTTTTTTAGTCAATTCAATTCAATTCAATTCAATTTTATTCGCAATCAAGGTATTACGTTTCGAAGTTCTTATTGAAAAAGTGATTGCGAAATAGGAAACAGCGGCTAAACAATATACGTTATTACACGCACAACGTCAATTGTGCGTGGTCGCCGTACCTTTAAAACGAAGTAGCTACTGTACGTTAATCTGTTTTTTAAAAAGCCAGATAGAAGTATTTTTATTGTTATTGTTGAAGGTATGGGCGGTGTAGATGTTTATAACAACCTTCGCAGTAGCTATTGACCATAAATTTTAGGAAAAAAGTGCTACGACCCGCTGTTTAGCAACATTCTCAACTTAAGTGTGATCGCAAGTTGGCGTATTTAAGGAGAGTTTCATGGCAACAAAATGTCTCATCTAAATTTGCGTCGCCAAATCACGAGTTTAGTCAAATTTGTGAGTGTTTCTTGTCCACAAATGATAGGCATACACATGTCATTCTTCTTAATGACATGTGTATGCCTCTCTGAAATCCGAAATCCATTATGATGGATTGTATCGCTTTCCGGTATCCATCACCTATGAGCAATGCAAGATTTGCCACAAAAACATCGTGTGTATTCCAAAAAGTGTAATTTCCGGTTACCCTGAAGCAGAGATGTTGTGTGCTGAGACATGTACCATGATTCAAGAAATAATTGAATGGAAAATTTGATAAACAATTAAAACCTTTATATTCTATCGTTGTCTGGTTATTTCCCGATAACCCTCGATTGTTCCCATGTGTAAACATAGTTATTTTTAAAAAATATAATATTTATCAAATTTTATTTTTTATTTTTATTTAATTAACAATAAACAAACTATTTTTGCAAGAATCAAAAAATTTGCAGCTTTGGAACCAGTGATGACCTTACAAAAAGGAGGGCCCGTTGCAAGAAAAATAGGGGACCACTTTTTAGTGTTCCGAAACAAAGCGACAAAGAGATCTCTAAAATAAGATCATCGTTTCATAAGGTGCACTTTTTGGTGCATCAAAACAAATTTATCTCTAAAAAAAGGTCTTCAATTTAGGGGAGGCCACTATTTTGTGTTCAAATGCAATGTGATCTCTAAAAAAGGTCATCACTTTAGGGAGAGGTCACTTTTGAGTGTCAAAACAATTAAGTTATTTCTAAAAAAAAAGATCTTCATTTTAGGGATGTCACCGTCTTGGTGCTATTTTGAAGAAATAAAGCAATATCTTGCGTAGTGGGGGGGCCACTTTTTGATGCTTTTTAGGGGTTCCGGTGTGGCCGCTGCGTTCGCACCCTACTAAAGCAATCTCTCTTTGAAACATAAATGGTATAATACAGGTTAATGTGTCGTTCTCAATAGTTGGGGTTGCCGCTAAAAGTTAAAACTTTATTTTTGTTTTAAAGTTTAAAACTTTTGTTTTCTTTTTAGGGCTTGTTTCTACTATAAGCTTGGAATGGAGTATTCTTTGTTTGTTTTATTGATTTTTTGCTTTGCTTAGCGCTCACTTAAGTTTTAAATGTGGAAAAATTATAAAAGAAACCAAAAAATCCTTCATTCCACGCTCGTGGTAGAACAAGCCTTTAGTCTTTATTTGAAAATAAAATAGCTGAAAAAAATATTTTGGGGTACAGCAAGGTATTTATTACTTTTAAGAAGTGCTAAGAGCGTGAACTTCTGGCCTAAACTGTAGTTTTAAACATGATGCGAATAAATTTTAAAATTGCAAATCACACTAATGATATATTAAAATAACTATTTAAAAAAAAGAAAAAAAAAAACTATAAGTTTTACCCATTGCTCCAAAATAAAACGTTTCAGAACGTAGTACATAAAGTGGTATGATTGTACGATTAGTTGATTTGAGAACTCAAGTTGAGTCGGCGTCTTTAAATCTTTTCATGTCCAGTCTTTTAAAAACTGGACTCAAATCATTACAACTCTGTCCTCTGCAAGTTGACGGAAAATGTGTCTCTTGGCGTGTTTGTTATGAAAATATTTACATCATAATCATAAGTGCTGATGCATAAATGAATTAATTTTCTTAATGCATGTTGAAGTTTTTATATGCATCGTTAAGTGGTAGAGCGCTTTTTAAGTATTCGTAATTGTGGATCACTATAAGATAAACAGCAATTTTTATTTCATCACGCTGTTAAAAAAAATACAATTATTCTTTTTTAAATTGATGTAAATTGTTGTTTCTTCAACACTTTAACTAAATTTCAACAAAAACAAAGTAAAAATTTTTTAGGTGAACAAAAAATCTACTTATAAGCTATCCGTATGCAGTCTTGACCCGTGAAAAGGTTGTATTCGGTTCGCAAGCATTTCTTGCTAAATTAAAAAGAAGGCACTCTTAATAAATGCAAACGTTTCTTGTATAATATAAACTTAGTGAAAAGTAAAAAAAAGTTCTTTACTTTGATTTCTAGAAATTTTGTGATTGAGAATGTTTATTAACGTAATGACCTTTTTCTTTGGTCTCACTTTGAGTTCAACGTAAGTTGAAGAACAAAAAATAAAAAAAGTTCAACTCATTAATGAACAGGAGTTCTTGACCTCAACAAGATTTATAGAAACCAAAGTAAAATCTTTTTTGGTCTTTAATTCGAATTGCCATCTGAAATCGAATTTTCGATAAGCAAAGTTCAAACATTTACGTTTTAATAAATGTGAAGACCAAAAAAAGGTCATCACCATATTGAACAAATATTCTGCAAAATTATTAGTCTGAATCCGACATAAAAATTTAGGGTTTCGTAGGTTGAATAACTTTTGGAAAGGGGTTCGTTACTAAAAATAGGATGGGAACCATACTGTTTTAAACAATAGCCTACAGTGACTTTAGGTTAAAACTTTTTTAAATCAACAGTAATAAAACAACAATCAAAAATTAGTAGTGATATTATTGATTAAATAATTTCGATTTCATTTCATGACTTCAAATTAGAATGGTGTACTCAGATAACACACGAGATTAAAAGTTTAATATAAACTACCCGTAAATTGAAGAAATTATTTTTGTATAAAGACAAGCAACCTCATCTGCAGCAATTCAACGTCATCTATCAATTGAAAGGTGATTATGGAGCTTCTTGTATTGGACAAACCGGCAGAAATCTGATCATCAGACTCAATAATCACAACATTGATTTGCCACTTTGACAAAAAGCTGATGTAGCAAAACACCAAGTTGACAATTCAACCAAAAAATCGACTTCGATAATTGTGTTATTTTAGGTTTTTCAAATCATTGGCAAAAACGTTTGATAAAACAATCGTTATACATTAAAAAATTTACTGTAATTAATCTATGAGTAACGACAAACAATCTATTTCACTGTATTTATTTAACACTTAATGCTTTTTTATTTTACTTTAACAATAATACTGTGCAACAAATGTTTAAACTTGGTGTTTTATTAATTTTTTTTTAATTTATTAAACAACTTTATTTTGTATACGCCCAAATTGTTGTAGTATTAATTTAATTTTAAAGTTATTCACAGATAACTACCTTTTATTTAATACATATATTTTGGCAATATTTTATTCTGTTACAATATAAATTATCTAAATTGAAATATTTATATTTGGGAGTAATTAATTAGTTTAACACAGTTGACAATGGAATGAGTTACAATTTCGAAACGTCCTGAATAAACTATGTATCAAAATATATTGTCTTCACTTTTTATTTTGAAATTTTTATTTTTAAGTTTTTTAAATTTTGAAATATGACCAAAATTTATAGCACTTTCAAAGACAGCAGAGGAAAGTGCCGTAAAGTTTCTTTCTCAAGGATGCAACAAATTGACGCGAGTATGTTTTGAACCGCAACTTTATCGATCATGTTCAGGAAATACGTCGCTTTTAAACACTCGTTCACATAGCCGACAGAATATTTATTAATACAAAAACAAATTTTCTTGTTAAATTCTTCGAATAATGTATGAATATTCAAGCACTTTTACAATTTTTTATGGAAATATAGTAAAAACTAAGGCATTTTACTGTAAACTACTGTCAGTTTAAAGTTACAATTACAACATCCTCACTTCATAACCAACTGCGTACAACTTTTTTATAATAAAACCTCAGTTCATGCATAGTTGAATTGCTATTGAATAAATGTCAAATATAGATTATTAAAAATATTGATTATAATAATAGTTTCAACCAAGCTTTTTACAGGTAACTAAAATTATAAAAATAATAAAAGCTAAAATTTTGATTAGTTTTTTCACAAATCATTTATTAATAGTCATTATTATTGCTTAATAAATAACGTGCTTTTTCTAGAAATTATAACAAGTACAACAGATCAAGCGACGACAACTCCCGTTGAAACAACTGCAGTTGATTTAACGTCAGCCAAAAGTAAGACATTCATCTGATATTTTGTTAATTTTTGACATACATACTTGAAACAAATAAAAACGATCAGGAAAAAAATGGATTAATAAAAAAAGTTCAAACTTTCTCGAAATTTCTCTTCTGACTATTAACGAAAGAAGATCGCCGTTTAATATCTTCAAACGAATTTATGCAAGCAATACTAATTCATTCACGCCGGCAAACTCTTTCTTTAATTTTTTGCTTTCAATAACCTTTGTGTGAGCGCTCAGTTTTAAAAGATAACAGCTCAGTGTTATTCAACTGGGTATAAGGTATAACTAAGTGTACTGCATAAAAAATCAAAACCAGGGTACACTACTGAGAAATGGTGTACGAAGGGATACAGCTAAGGTCAGTGCTAGTGGCATTTTTATCTGTAACCAGTGATGGCTTTAGTGCGGTGCAAATGGAGCGGCAGCACCTGCCCCCATAAAAAACGTCAAAAAAGGGTCCCCTGAGGAAAATATTGCTATATTTCTTCATAGTAGCACCATGACGTACAATGGCCCCTTTCTGTCTGCATATTAACATTAGGACAAAAGCAGGAATAATGAACTCGATTGAAAGTGATAAGCTTTTCTTTTGAGATCACCATAGTTTTGGGACGAATATGGAGATTTTAAATATTCATTAAAAGAGATGACTATTTTTTTAGAAATCCTTATATTTTCGGGACAAAAAACTTGAAAAATGGCCATCCTTTTTCTTGTTCCGGACCGCCTTTTGTAAGGCCATCACTGTCTATAACAAAATTGTTTATTTTGAGTAACATGTTATTTGTTTGGATAAGATGTTAGTATGTTTGGTATAGTTTGGGAACATGCTTATGAAGTCATAATATCAACCTATAAAGCCATTATATGTTTATTACAATTAATTTATTACAATTTATTGTAATAAACAGTTAGTTTATTACAATTCAAGAAGAAAGACCAACACAGGGTGACGTATAAAAGTGGCGGAAAAAGTACCCAAGTAGATTATGTGATGTGCAGAAAAAGGAACCTGAAGGAAATGTATGATTGTATGTAATGATGAATGAGTGCGTCGCAAAGCAGCACCGTACGGTGGTATGCAAAATGGCTCTCATGGTGAAAAAGAAAAGCAGAGAAAGTAAAACCAAAGATACGATGGTGGAAGCTGAAGGAGACAAGCTGTCAAGAAGCGTTTAGACAAGAGGCGACCAGGATTTTGGGAGACAAGGATGAATTACCTGATGAGTGGAACAAAACAGCAGAAATGCTAAGAAAAACAGCTGAAACTGTATTTGGAGTGACACTTGAGAAACGAAAAGGAGACAGGGAGACATGGTGGTGGAATGAGGAAGTACAGGAGAGCATAAAAGAAAAGAAAAAGGCGAAGAAAGCATGGGACAAAATAAGAGATAAAAAGAGTAAAAAGATGTATAAAGAAAAGAAGAGAAAAGGCAAAGAAGGCAGTTGCGATGGCGAAGGGACGTGCATATGACGATTTGTATGCTAGATTGGAAACAAAAGAAGGTGAGAAGTTGTAAAGATTGGCTAGGCAGAGAGACAGGGCAGGGAAAGATGTACAGCATAAGAGAGTTTTGAAGGATGAAAAGGGTAATGTGTTAATAAGTTTGGAGGCTGTGTTAAAGAGATGGAAAGAGTTCTTTGAGAAACTGATGATCGAGGAAAATGACCGAGAGCCTTGGACAGAAGAAGCAGAAGTGGTTGAGGAAGAGGTAAATTGTGTCAGTAGAGAAGAAGTAAAAAATGCACTGAGAAGGATGAAAAAAGGTAAAGCGGTTGGGCCAGATGAGTTGCCAATAGAAGTTTGAAAATGCATGGGAAAGATGAGGATAAAGTTTTTGACCAGACTGTTCAACAGACTATTAATGGGTGAACGGATGCCAAAAAAGTGGAGAAGGAGCGTGCTTATTCCAATCTATAAAAACAGAGGGAACGCACAGTGCTGTAGAAGCTACAGAGGAATAAAGCTGATAAGCCTCACAGTGAAGGTATGGGAAAGAATAATTGAAGCCATGCTAAGGGATAGAGTAAAGATCAGTAAACAGCAATATGGATTTATGCCAGAAAAAGGAACTACGGATGCCAAGTTTGCTTTAAAAATGTTGATGAAAAAGTACAGGGAAGGTCAAAGAGAGCTTCATTGTGTATTCGCAGACCTAGAGAAAGCTTACAACAGGGTTTCAAGAGAAGAATTGTGGTACTGTATGAGAAAATTAGGAACGGCGGAAAAGTATGTGCTACTTATACAGGATATGTATGAGGGAAGCGAAACAGTGGTGAGGTGTGCAGTAGAAACTACAGAAAGTTTCAAGGTCAAGGTCGGACTGCACCAGGGATCAGCGTTAAGTCTGTTCTTGTTTGCAGTGATTATGGATAGGATAACGGACGAAATAAGGAGAGAACTACCGTGGACAATGCTGTTTGCTGTGATATTGTGATTTGCAAAAAGACCAGGGAAGAAGTAAAGCGGAGACTAGAATGCTGGAGGTATGCGTTGGAAAGAAGAGGGATGAAAGTAAGTAGGTCAAAGACCAAATATCCGTGAATAAATGGAGGAAATGACAACGAAACAGTGAAGATGGAGGATACAAAAGTGCCAAGAGTAAAGGAATTTAAGTATTTGTGATCAACGGTGCAAGAAAGTGGTAGTTGTGAGAAGGAGATAAAGAGGAGAGATCAGGCAGGATGGAACGGATGGAGAAAAGTGTCGGGAGACAAGAAGTGACAAGAATCTGTGACAAGAAGTTACCAGCTAGCGTAAAAGGAAAAGTGTACAGTTCAGTGATGAGACCAGCAATAGTGTATGGACTTGAGACGGTGGCGGTCACAAAGAAACAAGTGGAAGAGATGGAAGTTGCAGAGATGAAAATGTTGAGGTTTGCCACGGGAGTAACAAGAAAAGATAAGATTAAAAACGAGTACATCAGGGGTACAGTTAAGGTAGAACGGTTAGGAATGAAGATGAGGGAGGGCAGGCTGAGGTGGTATGGACATGTCATGAGGAGAGACCAGAAGTATATAGGAAGAAGGGTGATGAAAATGGAGTTACAGGGAAAGAGGAAAAGAGGAAGACCAAAGAAAATAATTTTAGATGTAGTGAAAGAATATATGGGGAAATTGGTGCAAGGGAGAAGGACATTGAAAACAAGACACTTTGGAGAAACATCATACTCTGTGTCTATTCCTGATCAAAGGGAAAGGCCGAAAAAAGAAGAAGATGTTTATTACAATTAAAACACTGTTGATGACAGACAGACCGGCTTAAATTCATTTTTCCCAAAACAATAATAAAAAATACCACGGCAAGTAAAAGGCAAGGGAGGATCGAACAATGTTAAGGTTTACTAGTTAAGATAATTCGTGATTAAAATTTTAATCATGAAAAAATTTTAGGCCGATGCAGATGTCAATGCTCACTAGCAATTACGGTATGCACCAACCAAAGACCATAGAGGAAAACTGATTAAATAACTCAAATCACATCACATTAAGCACAAACACTCAACGTGTCGACCACCCAATCAAACACAACAGCCAACTTCACCAGACATTATCGCTTCAGCAGACTTGCATGATTGCATTAGCTGGAAGACCATCCCCACCCTCACATCAGATTATTTATTGTTACTCTCCGCCCTCAATATACATCACAAGACCAAAGAAACTCCATCTCACTTCTCTAAAACAATAACAATTACTACCAAATATTCAATTGAGCATTATTCAAACATCATGTTAAAGATCTCATCTTCTACAAACCCCATTCCACAAATGTCCGTAAGGCGTCCACGAAGAAAAGAAAAATCTTATTGAGGCAATACTGGATGCCGACAGACTCTTCATCCTTAAAGAAAATCAAAGCGTCACAAATTCTACTCGTTTGCCTAGGCATATCCGCAAGCTCATTCAACAACGTAATCACACTTGCAAACGAAACAGATCACCCCAGATCATTACTTTAACAACCACATAAACAAACAAATATATGAACACAAAACAAACACCCGAAACTAACTGTGGTAAAATTTACCTATGGTGGAATTTACTGGTCACCCCTGAAACACCTAGGGTCACTTGCCGTCATATACCTCACAAATACGTACAACACTTCCCCCAACACTAACATAATATTACAGCTTGGGAAATGTCCCGACCATTTTTATTTTAAAACCAAATAAGGACCACAACATTGGCACAAGCTACCGATCCATATTGCTTTTATCACCCATTTCCAAAGCACGAGAGAAAGTGCTATTACCATGAATAACAGAAAACATTCCAATTATTTCTTATCAATATGGATTCAAATACAAACACTCAACATACACTACTTTGCATAAAAATTGCCATCAAATCACAATTGGCTTCACAATCTAAGACAACACCACACTGAGCAGTAGCTTTGGAGATGAGCAAATAAGGCATTTGATACAACGAACAAAAACAAACTTATACTGACAAATACTTCGAACACCATTATTAAGTTCATAGCCAATTACATTTAAAGAACAGCAAGCATGCACTCAATACAGTGGCACTTTCTCAAAATTCCAATAAATCAACATCTGGAGTACAACAAGTTAAAATTCAGTATCCAACAATATTATTAATTAAGTGAATTAATTAAGTGACTTTCAAATGTAAGAAACTACATTGTTAGGAGATAGAGACAGCAAAAAATTTAATGGCTCCAGCTCCAGCTCCGGTTCCACACAATATTGGAACTTGGCTCCTGCTCCCCAGCTCTGATACAAAGTCAAACTTTTCTATCTCTTTCTTTATTGCCATAGCTTGATCTCTTTCCTTTGGCTTCTTGCTGGTAAATATTATGTGAGTCAAGCATTTCATATTTTCACAAAATTATTTCTTCAAAGCATAGGCAGGATCATATCGACCACAAAACCGAGTTGGATTTAACGCTTTTAATTTAGCATTTGAGCAATAACGATCATTGGCATTTTGAAACTTTTGCCACCGCACAATACTATGTTCGAAAAAATTATATACCGACTCAATGGTGTCGTAAAATTGACGGGTCTCCGTCGCGGGTTCCATGGCATCTTTTAACACCAAATTTAAATTGTGCAAAGCACAATGCACGTAGTCATCATGTGGAGTCACATCTTGGATCTTCTTATGCAAGCCGGAGTACTTCCCGCTTATCACTGCAGTGCCATCATATCCTTGTCCACGGCAGTTTTTTACGTTAAACCCCTTCTGCTGAATGGAATTCGTTATCAGTTTGTTGAATCCAACGGTATATGAATCCTCAAATTCGATAAATGAGGTAAACGCTTCAACAAATTTCAGTTGCAATGGCGTTTTATCATTGTGGTAATCGATTTTGATGTAACAAAATACTTCGCTTAACTGGTCTTTTTTGCTGTCATATTGAGTGCTATCAAGAATAACCGCAACCACAAAACGATAATTAAAAGAGACAAATGGTTGGAGGATTTTAAATTGAATATAACCTAAAACAGAAAAATTCAATAAATAAAATCACGGAGAAGAATTATTAAATCAACTAGCCGCTTATTCAATCGAAATCAAATGAGTCAAAATTTTTTTCTTGAAAAAGTTTATTTGTAAAAAAGACAGGTTAGTACGAAGTTGGATTTATTAAACGGTCCCTTCTTCCCAGTATTAAAATTCCTTCATAAAAAAATAACTTGTTTTCTATATTTGTGTACTTATATTTTATAAGTATTAGTGATAATTAGGATGCGGTGAAAAAACAAAATTTTTAAATTTTGAAAAGTGTTGTTTTCATTTGTCCTCAAATAGGAGTAAATGACATAGGAACCAATTTTAAGTTGGTGCACCTTCTAGTTGCCTTGTACATCTGCCAAACGTGGAAAAAATTGCTAATTTGGCCATATCTCAACAACTGATTGACCTAGATAGCTGGTGTTTGACTTAAAAGATGCAAAAGCACCACTTCCATATCTTCTCTAAGAGAAACTTTCTGTCTAAAGTGTTTTGAAAAAAAGTTATAAGCAAAAAACTATTTTTTGATAAAAATCATGCATTTTTGTATATGGAGTTAAGGCTATCTTTGGTATTTGCAAGACTTCTAAATTTATTGTTAATGATTAGGTAAGTTTAAGTTGGTCTAATTTATCACCTGAGACTCTTGTATTACTAATGTTTACCTTTAGATGTGTCATACAGCAAGTATCATTCATAAAATACAAAAATACTAAATGCAATATAGACACTGGCTACTTGAATGATATCAAAGCACTGTTCACAAATATGTCTTGGTGGAGATGCGAGGCAGGCAGTAAACATATTATAAATACTGTACCTTAAAGAGTTAATGCTCTTGCTTCCAGCATCTCAAAAAGTCTGTTATGTGTTAATACACAGTAGCACAATAAAAAAGTAGGTGGCCGTAAATCTGTCTCAATTTACAATCATAGCATCATGTAGATCCAGTTAAACAGTGAAGTAATGCTTTGGGTGGAGTTTCTTCGTAATCTGTCGTGACTTCAATTTTTGCCGAATAAGCTTATCACGATAATTAATGCCACACACTTGTGATAATGCCTCTGTGACCAATTTCACATGTCTTTCTACATGCTGATTGTGGCAGGGATGGCTCAGTTTGAGGAGGTTCTTTCGACTGACTCCTATTTTGGAGTCGCTGAGGTGCTTTATTGCTGGCGGTTTCTTCACCTCCCTTCCATTCAGGTCAACAATTTGATAAAAAGATCGTCCATTGACATTGATTATTGGAACTTCAAATACTCTGATACTGCTTACGTTAACAGCATCTTCTGTGTTTTGATAGTTCTTGGTGTAATCTCCTTCGAAGTTGCCATTTGCAATAGTATGTTGCAATGATTTTCCTCGCAAAGCTTGAATTTTATTTACTGCCAATCTTCTAATTTCTTTATCATCGTCCCCCAGCATATCCAAAAAAACATTTTCAGCATGTGCAAAAAACCGTTTCTTTGCACAACTTTAACCCATATTAACCCAAGGGTAGAACTAAAAAACTAAAAACTAAAAACTTTGATAGGCTGTACAATTCTATGGCACACCTTAAAACAGTGTTTGTAAAGATATTTTACAACTTTTATATATCTCAAAGCTATTCATAATCTAAAATAATAAAAAAAACAGTTATTTTTAGTTAGAAAATGCATTTGAAATAATGACTACAAATGACTACAAATGTAGTCATTGGGATAATTCGGGTTAAGCGCAGTAGAGCAAATTTTGCTATGTGGAAACTGTTGTAGGGGAGAGTGTGGTGCAGTCGGACAAAAATTACAATTTTTGCTGTAGTGCTTTTTATACAAGTTATATCCTGACCAAACTTTTTTTATATAATTCATACAACTAAGTCTATCATATGCAAGTGTAAATTCACCGATCTAAACTAATGAAAAAAATTACTAGCACATTTAAAAAAATGATTTTTCTGTCCAACTGTGTCCCATGCATATGGCACAATCGGATAAAGTGATAGGGAATTATCAGACAAGTAAAAAGAAGAATTAAAAAAAGCAAAATAACAAGATATTACAGGGTGGTTTGTGCTTGCATTTTAAAACAATAAAAAAAACAACCAAGAAGTTTATTGCAGCAGCAGCAGATAAAGAAAAAGTGCGCCGAAAATGAAAATGCAAAAGTGTGTCTATGCATTAAAATATAATAGATCAGGATTTCTTTGAAAATAATTTATACATTAGTAACATACATTGAGTAACAAACATGAAGGGCGCGAAGCAGAAAATATTGATTAACTATTTATGTACATTGAAGAAAAAAAGTCGTAATCGAATATTAATGAAGACCTTTGACAACTAGTCGATCCATATTCCTTGGGCGCAGGCAACACAGCTCTAATGTTGTTTTTTTTACTGAAGTCAAATCACTGACGTCAGGAAAGAAAAACTCTGTAAACTTGCGTTTCTTCCGCATGTAAGAAATTTTATAATCGTTTTTTAAATCCTTGCTTTTGGTGATCTCATCAACATAATATTTTCTTGAAAATGTTTTAAATTTAACTAGCACATAGTCACCTGTTGCAGGCTCATCAGTGCAGTCTGGGACAAAGAGATTTTTTTCACTATCACAAGGGTCTGAAAAGCGGTCAAATGAATGATCTGACAGAAAAATCTGTATCTCATCAACATTTAAACTTTCGTTGCTATGCAGGCGTTTTCTAATGTTTTTAGCTTTTCATTTTGGTGCTTTCTGAACTTTTTTACAACTTTTTAAAAGCTCTTTTTGAGGTGTGTCAGTTAAAATCATGCTGCAATCTTTTCTTCTTCTCTGGTGTCTTTTTTTTCTTCTGGGAGCTTTTAGATAACCAATTACCTGTTCTGGAGATAAAAAATTATTTTGGAATGTTTCCAGACTGTGTATCTCAACGTCATTAAGCAACCCTAAATCTTGCAGCTGAAAATCAACATTGTCCAAGCTTTCGTTTTCTTTTAAATGTCTGTTGCTTGTTGATGCATCATTAGGTTGATCAGTGACCTGACTGAGTAAAAAATCGCATTTATCAAAGATGTGTTCATCTAAAGGGGAATATGCCAGTTTTTTAAACCCAGCTATGATATTGGTTGGAGTCATAGCTTTTTTATGAGCAATTTTGACCAACCCTGAAATATCATATATGGTCAAAGGAACTCCTGGCTTCTGTTGGAGTTGAGCATTCAAAACTAAAAAATAATATGATTTAAATGGTCCATAAACCGACACATCAAGCGGCTATAGTTTATGGCTACAGTGAGGATAAATAGTTAATAAAGTCACCCCATGTTGCTTGGCATATTCAATGACATCAATTGATAAATGAGGCTTATGATTCTCCATAATGAGCAGAGCTTGAATAGAAAAGTTGGAATGTTTGACAATGTGCTCCATAACATTTAAAAACAGAGAGCTGATCATCCAGCCTTAGCAATAAAATTTAAGACAGATAATAGTCAAAAAGCAGTCAAGTAAGAGTTTACAAAAAAGCAACTAAAAGTCTGTAATATATTTTGTATATCAGAGCAGAAACAAATATAAAAGATATGGGATAGACAATAATTATATTTACACAAAAGCTTGAATACATTCATAAATGATCACCAAGACAATAGATGCTCTTGTAGCGATTAAATGGACAGCCCAAATATTTTCACACGAAATACAACTTTAATTATTATCGGAGTTATAGAATTTAGTTCAAAACGTTGGATTTAACTTTTACGAGCTTTATTTTTATGCAATTTTGAATTTCACATTCTGCTGTTCCATATTGTATGATCACGTGGTAATACGCCCATTTGTATACAACGATATGGCTCAGTCATAAATTGTAATATAATGGGTTGCTCTCCGGCAGATATCGCTTAGATAAGTTAACTTCTGTTATGGTAATGCTATACTAAATTGTCTCTATTATTGTAATTATTCGTTTTAACTTTTATTTTGTTTTTATTTCTATTTGAATAAGTGAATAAATGTGCTGTAAATAGTATCAATTTTCTTTTTTTATCTCTATATTTATCCTTCTGACTCGCAGGAAAGCGACGGAGTTTTAAGTTAGTGGTTAACCTTCTGATTTTTAACTGCTGCAATTAAAGTTGGACATAACCCTCCTAATCACTGCACTCTATTGACATAGTCTTTTGGTACAGTTAATAGAATAAAATAACTTGTCTCAAAAGCGTATGGTAAATAAAGGTAATATATAATTTTGTATTGCTACTCATGTATTATGCAGGGTTGCGGAGTCGGAAGATTAAGATCCGACTCCGACTGCTAGAATTTCTAAAATGCGGACTCTGACTCCGACTCCCTAGTAAGGGCATTTAGGCTAGTAAGGGCAGTGTCTTAAATTAGATTTAACTAAGCAAAAATCATCCTTGCTAATTGACAGTTGCACAAAATAAGTCAGGTTTTTCAAATACATAAAAAGATATTTATTTTAAAAAATTATGTATTTGAATGCTTATACATATATAACTGCAAATTGCTGGTGCTCTTCAGAAGAGTGCTCAATGACTTCATGGGTCAGAACGATTATTCCTAATGTCACACTTCATTCCTGATAATTTTAATCGTGATGATGTAATTTATCCCCGTTAAAAGTAATTCGTACAGTAGTTCTATATAAGATAATAATCGCTTCTCTTTGAGCGCTGCTCTTGTATTATGCGTTAACGTCCGATTCGTTTTTATTGCTCGATACATGTATCTTCTTTTCTCTTTTCGCCGACAGAATGATGTAATATGTTTTGTCCAAGCTTTGCTATCTCGAACGTAGTAGAATATTCGCGTATATGCTACTTGATTCGAGCATAACGATCTCTGGAGAGTTGTAGAATTGTCTAGCGTTTACGAGCGAGTTTGGGTCACGTGATCTTGTTTTCTATATAAAGCCGATGCGTAGAGAATTATTATGATCAGATGTGATTTAGAGACGACTCGAGTGGAAGTAATTGGTTGGGCACGGAAGGCCCGTTAGTTTTTTGTATTGGTCGTCGAGTGTTGAATTTATTTTGTGCCAGTGGCTGGGAGTTGTGTTCTACAAAGGTAGAATTTTTTGTGTTAATTGAGTTGATTTATAGTGTTGATTTGGCTTTGCAGTTTGGCAAAGCGTGGAATAGAAGTTTCGTCGGACGTGATTTTTGTAATACATTCGTTTTTATTAGAGACAGTGGTCTCTGTTTGTTGTGAAGAAGAGTCTTCAACGAAACCAGTCCGAGCTTTCGTTAAACCAGCTGTGTAAACTGTCAGACTCATACCAAGACTACTTCTTGAGCCGGAATAAAATAAAATTTAGACACAGCTTTGTTTCAGCGCAGGTATTTGGGTTACCTAGCTCAACTGGTCCTTTGGGATTCCCGAATAAAGTCTGTGACACCTAATTATCGAAACAAAACTTAAAAAAAACATTTTATTAAAATAGTCCCAACAGACTGTTTCACCTGAAGGGCTCATCAGGGGACACAGTTAAAATAAATTTTTACGCTTGAGATGAAAACTCGCACCTTAGAAAAATAACGCCATCAAAAGTTTGGATTTGAACGATTATTTTACTAAAGTTATTGATTGATTATTAAATAATTACTTTTGTTACGAGATATTAAAAGAAAATATGCTGTAATGTTGCGCATTGATGTATTCTTAAATTTAGTCAAGCTGCCGAAAAGATGAAAGCTTAGAAAAGTTTATGGATCATCAGTTAAAGAAAGTGTTATAAAAGAATCTTTTTATAAAAAAATGTTTTTAAAAAAAATCTTAACTAATGATCCATATTAATGTTTTATACAGCATAAAAGAATTTTTTTACAACACCTGCTCTTAACTAATAATCCATAAACTTTTGTACGCTTTAATCTTTTCGGCATCTTGGCCAAGTTTAATACATCTATGCGCAACATTACAGCATGTTTTCTTGTAATATTTCGTGACAAAAGTAATTTTTTAATAATCAATCAATGACTTTAGTAAAATAATCGTTTAAACCCAAACTTTTGATTGCGTTATTTTTTTGAGATGCGAGTTTTCATCTGAAGCGTAAAAATTTATTTTAACTTTTAATTTTTTCTTATTTTATTTCTTTCAACGTAAATATTATTTACTTTTATATTGCTTTTTTTTATTGTTTTGTTACTTGATGAGGAGCCTCACAGGAAAAACAGTCTGTTGGGATACGGGTGCGGTGACCATGCACAATTTTTTGTTCATGCTATAACGTATATCGTTTGGTTGCCGTCTCCCTATTTGCAACCTTTGCTCTATTTTGTCTTCAATTATTATCAATTGTTTTTTTGGATGCAAATAAAAACAAACTACTACTACTAATACTACTACTACTACTACTATTTCAATACAACTTGTTTTTTTTTCTTATAATTGTGTTTTGATAAATAGGTATATACATATAATTATATTATATACACAACCCATTAACTATAATTCTTACTGTGTTTGAATGAAACATTAATACAAATCACATTTAGGAAACTAACTCGAAATGGCATACATCATAACTCGAAACTAAATACATATTCTATACTTAATGCTTATTACATTTTTTGAACATCAAAGTATTTGATAGATAATCATGATGTTATCTCTAGTCTATTTTGCAGTTATTATTTTTCCCATGATAAATCGAACCCACGACAAACCTTGATGTTAATACATTGTACAATTAATGACTTGTGTAGGCCCTGGATGTAGGACTAGACCCTGATTGTTGTCTCAAGCGTGTAGGACTGCATCTAGTAGGTTCGAAAATCAGTGAGATATGCATCACTGACGAGCTCTAACAAGAGTAAAACTCAAGTTTGGTGCTTCTTGCTTTAGGTGGCTGAGCTTCGTTTCTATTAGTAGGTAATAAGGTTAAAACATAAATCTGAAAATTTTATAATTGTAAAAATTTTTACAAAACTAACTAATAACTATAGAATTTATTGTCAATGAAAATTTGAAAACAAAAGTTTATAAAAACAAAAGAAAGAGAAAACCACATGCAAAAGAAGTAAAAATTTGAAACCCACAATTATAGATTACAAGAAAAACAACAAAATGCGAATAATTTCAGAATTTTCCTGAATCATCTACTGCATATAAAGAAACTCCTGAAAAAAGTTGTCATTTCCAGACCTCATTTCTCTCAAATAAACTTTAACCATTAGTTTGATGACATGGAGTCCATCTTCTTTACAGTAATTTATGGTTATATATTGATAGTAAAAATATATATGTAAATTTTGTCGGATCTTGTAAACAAAATAAAAGGGGGTCTGTAGTCTCTATCTCATGAATAATTCAATTATTGTAATTTTGTACAAAACTAAACATGCAGGCTGCCTGCCTTTATAGAAATTCATATTAGGAAATCATTAAAAAATTCACCTTGGTTGTAAACGTTTGGTTGATATGTTTTTGAAAGAATAGAGCAATAAAAGTAAGTTTTAATTTTTAAAATTTTAATTTAATAATTTGCTTATAAAAAGAAAATTGCTTCTGTGAATTTCTTCTTCATTGCAGCCTTTGGTTTGTTCTGATGAGCCTTAGTGATAAAAACAGACGTTCAACAATTGCTTTTGTTGAAGGAAGTACTTATTTAAAGACATGTCAAAAATAAAAAAATGGGGGGCATTTTGTGGGCTGAAACGGATTAATGGCCTTTACATTAATTTCAATGAGAAAATTCGCTTTGTCATACAAGCAAATTGAGGTACGACCTCAGTCTCGGAACGAATTAAACTCGTATATCAAAGTACCACAGTACTGTAGAAAGAGGCTGTTTGGGGTAGTAATTAATTATGCACCTGGCATTTGCTTCCTTTCATTGAATTGAAGAAAGGGAAGCAACTAAATTGGCTGCCCAAGCATAGCATTACACAAAATATATTTGCTTAAAATTTAAATGTAAACTTTTTATGAATTGCACGCTGTGTCGCGCGATACGTGGCAAGGTTCTCTTAAAAAGATTACTGCACTGCACTCCACTGCCGCGCGCGGCCGCGTAAATTGAGAGGTTAACATCACTAATACAGTATGTAAAGAAATTGGACTAATATGTAAAGAAACAGTTATTATTTTTCCCATGATAAATCGAACCCACGGCAAACCTGAACGAATAAAATATTCCGACTCCGACTTCTAGTACTCTTAACATTCCAACTCCGACTCCTTCCTAAAACCTCCCACTCCGACCGACTCCGACTCCGCAACCCTGGTATTATACACAATACTTCATAGCTCAAATATGAATATAGTAGAACCTCGCAGTACGAGTTTAAATTGTTACCAGGCTCAGCTCGTATTGCGATTTACTGGTATTACGAAACAATTTTTTCCATTAAAATGAAAATAAATAATCCGTTCCATCCCTAAAATATCTCTTTTTATGTTTATTTTTTAAACAGAAAAGTTGCAATCAGAAAAAAAATAAACAATACTGTACATGTAATATGAATAATAAAAGTGCATGCAATAAATAATCATGTTTTATTAATCTGCTAAACTTAAAACGGAGACCATCTAAGCGTATGGAAAACAGTGAAGCTGAGAATAGGTTATTGTCTGTCATGAGAATCTATGTCCATTGAAACCTCAGATAGAATAATTTCTGGTATTTTAGTATTTTTGTCATCATTATTTACTTTGGCACTTTTTGCCTCAAAAACTTGATATGTACTGTATATATTTTAGGTAGGTTATGAGTTTGTCGAGTTTTTAATAGAATTACAAACTTGGAAATCGAATTTCGAGCCGCCTGGATATTGAGGGCCTACGATTGCTCGTACTACGAATTTTTACTTGTCGTATGAGATAAAATTCTTACGAATAGCCGCTCGCAAACCGAATTTCTCGTACAACGAGGCACTAGTACTGCGAGGTTCTACTGTATTTTCCAATTAGTCAAGTAACTAACCTGAAGGATTGGCCAAGCCCAAAGTTCCAGTAGGTGCTTCTTTAAGCATATGTTGCTTGAAATGTACTCGTAAAAATATCATTACAGGAGGTAAAGAATAACCTAAAGCATCAACAAAGCAGCATGTTGTCACCAAGGTTTCTCTTTCAGAGCTAGTTACTTGTGAAACTTGCTTTTGCCCTTTCAAGGTCACAACATTTCTTGGTTTTTGCACAGTTGATGTGGACATTTCATCCAAGTTCAACAAACCTAGTTCCATTAACATTGCGATCTTAAACATTTTCAAGTTTTTAAAAAAATGCAGCAACAATGTACTTATTAAAAGCTATTGCTCTTGACAAGCTACATGGTTCTGATTTTCTCAGGCTTAGATCAGAGTGTCTTTTCATAAAGCGATATAGCTATTTTTGTTTTATTTCAACGTTTAGAAAAATTTTTTTATTTTTAACTGCAACTTCATAGGCCATCTTTTTAACATTCAGCTTTGTTAGAGCATAATTCGTGTGAGAGCGCATAACTAAATACTCTTTTCAATTATTTTCTTCACGTTGATTGAAAACTTGACGTCATGCATAATTCGGTCAAAACCTTGTTTTGTCAATTTCTGAACTATCAGTTTTTTTATCTTTTTGACATATTCATGTAATGTACTTTTAGCTACACCCATCCTTCTGCTGCACCCCTTATAGATACACCACCATTTATTACCATGAACACTACTTCTTTCATACTTTCTTCAGTAAACATACCAATGGTAGACTTCTTTTGTCTATTTCTTATCATAATTTTTATTAATTATTACAAAATAATAAATATTAAAACTAAGAAAAAATTTTTACAATTTATGGATCATATCTAACTTAAAAATTGTTGTTATAAACTTTAATAAAATTAGTTATAATGTTAAGCCTAATTACTAGTTGTTGATAAATCAAGCAAAATAGGCTATTGGACAAAATACATCTATATAATCATCAAGGAGCACAATCGGACAGTGTCTGACTGTTCCCAAAAAAAAATGTCCGACTGTGCCCCAGCCAGTCTTTTATTATTTTTCAAGATGGTGGCAAAAACTTAAGAGTTACTTCAAATTATTTTATGGTAGGAGACAGCAAATAAACCAAGTTCTAAAATGTATCAAACGTGAGAAGAATTTAAATTAAAGCTAAGGTAAAAACAAGTTCAACTATACCATTTCCAAAATTACTTACTACCCTAAAAACCAAAATTCATTTACCACATTTATTTTACAATTATCAGTTTTTTCAAACTAACACGAGTGAATGCTCTGTGGGGAAATATATCGATGTCTGCCGTTTGAAGTTTCAGAGTTTTTAACCTTTTTTTCAAATTACAATGTCCCACTTTACCCTGTGTCCAGCCGGGCCCCATTCTTCCCTATACAATGGATCAAGTTGAAGAAATTTTTTGCACCATAAATTATTTGATTCTGTTTTTTGATTTCAAATTACGTTGGAAAATTAACACTGATAGAAAACCTGGCAATTGCTTGAAGGTTTGCTGAAGGGGTGTGTTTTGAAACATATAGTAGCAAAATTCTACAAACAAGAGTCAACCATCGTGAATGGACAATTGGTCCTACTTCCTATAAAAATTCTGCATAATGCTGATCACTACTTAGCTTATCAACAACTAAGCATGGTATATCAGGAAATGCATGTTAAAAATATTTTTGAAGTTAGAAATGGGAAATTCTGAAAAACGTTCATCTAGTTGTTTACCTATTGGTCCAGTAAAGCTATCAGGGCTGTTGATTGTGCTATCAAGTTCCAAAAAAACATGTCGAAGGGGAAACTCATTGGTGTAAAGAAGGCAGATTGACCATTGCAGTGGATTTTTAAGCAACTGTTTTAGCGAACGCATGGCACCATTGAATTTGCTAGTCATCGATGCTGTTCCATCAGTACCAATGATGGTAAGTTTTTTACACAGCACAGTTTCCGATATGAACTCAAATATTTCTTGAGCTAATGTACACCATCCATCGTCCACCAATTGGGGGTAAGTGTGTGAGGTAGTATGTCCCAGGTTCACATACCAGTACATAATGCTCTTCAAGTTGGGTAGATCTGCTCATTTTCCCATTGGTACTTCTACTATAACCTGGGTTGCATTTTTTCTGCCATCAAAATACAATTCAGTGACAAATTTAAAATTGGAAACTTTTTCTTCACGAATTTGGTCTCTGCACATCTCCCTCTCTTCTCGGTTTACTGTTATAGTATGTGACGTCATAGCACACGGCTCTACTGCCTTCTTCTCTATGGTTTGATAAATGTGGTTAACCGCGTGATAAACTTTTATTCTTACGTATACATTCAGTCGGAAAACTATCGTGTAACTCCGTGTAAATAAAAGAGCTAACTTCAGATACTAGTGGAACTCATAACATGGCGTCGTCTACAGTCAGCTTATAAATTTATTTGAAGAAAATAAGCTTACGAACCATTACAGAAGTATACTGCAAGTTGGTGATTGGAGATTTCGTAAAAGATTGAAGATAAACGAAATATAGCAAAAAAAAACAAGAGCTGCAAGCAGAATTAGAAGCAGTCAACAAATGTATAGCCAAGTTATCTCAATTTAATCAAAACGCAAATAGTAATATTAATAATGATGAACCTCCCTCTTGGTTAAAAACTTTTTTAGAGGCACAGCCTGAAAGTCAACGACAAATGCAACTTGAAGGTCAGCAATCACTCAGTAATTATCACCTAACCCCGATAAGAGATTATTAACCCTAACCCTAATCCCGGCAGATATTAGACCTGATCATTAATCCAGGCAGATATTAGACTTGATCCAAAAACTATTTACGTCTGTCCTGCTGTAGAAGACTTTTTGCTCGCTTGGTACCTGTATCAACAGGTTAATATTCTACCAGATACGTATCCTAAACCTATAAAGTAGTCAAAAATGTGTAGAAAATTAGCAAGCATACTAAAAGCAGAAAACATAAGATTCATTATATCAGAAAACTCAACTGAAGCCGAAATTCGTAAAATTTAGAACAAGTTGATAAAATCTTACAGCGATGTGTTTTCTGAAGACACAACATTATGGGAAATGAACAGTAAGCTTATGAAAATTTCCTTGAAAGATGATGCTGTTCCTTTTGCTTTACCTGTTCCACGCCAAATACCTTTAGCTTTCATAAGGATGGTGAAGACAGAGCTTGACCAACTTGTACAAGCCGGAGTCATTGCACCAGTAACAAGAAGCAACTGATTGGGTACACCCTATGGTTGTTGTACCAAAACCCAATGGTGGAATACGTCTCTGTATTGATTTCCAGAAATTAAACAAATATGTACGCCGTCCATATCACCCATCTAAATCACTTGCTGAAGCTGTTTAGAATATTTCTTCTTCGTCTAAATTTTGCTCAACATTAGACGCCACTAAAGAATACTGGCAAGAACCTTTGGAAAAATAAAAGTCAAGAATTTACGACATTCATTACGCCGTTCGGAAAATATAAATTTTTTTGAGCTCCGATGGGATTAGCGTCTTCTCTAGACGAGTATTGCGCAAGGGGCGATGAAACTCTGCAAGGCATTGAACAAGTTGAAAAAGTGGTAGATGACATTCTTATTCAAGGTGAAACGCACAGGAACACTTGAATACAATGGTGGCTGTGTAGCTGCAGCACACCTGGTTGCAGCTTAAGGAGATACTAAGCAGTTTCGTTTACCTACGCGACGTCACTCCACAACATCAACAAACGAACCAATGTTAATTAATGTATTTGTTGGCGACGGTAACTAAAATAAAACACAAAACAGTATTAAATAAATCAAAATAACACAAAACAAATCAAGTTCTACCTGCTCAATACGAGTTTCTTTGAACGAATGAATGATTTAAATGTCTTACCGACCGCGAAATGTCTGCACCAACCGACGAACGAACGAATGAAAAGAAATAAAAACTACGCTGCACCATCTTAAATATGAGCGAAACAACCAATAACAAACTGCCAACTCAAACCGGATTGCCAAAAATAAACTTCAAATTAAAACAAAGAATAAACTAAACGGCTACCGTCACAGGCTGTACTAAACAGATGTCGAGAATACGGTATTGCTCTTAATCCGAAGAAAGTGCAGTTACTACAAAGTGCTTTCAGATATGTCGGATATATAGTAAGCAGCGAGGGTATTAAAGCAGACTCAACAAAAATTGAAGAATCTCTGAATTCCCAGCTCCGACAAACATAACCGAATTACGATCCTTTATGGGCATGGCAAATCAACTAGGTGGATTCACACATCTACTCAATAAAACAGCAGCCCCACTTCGGGACTTGCTTAAACCCAAAAATGCTTTTCTTTGGCCACCCAACATGAAAAAGCATTTACAAAGACAAAAGAAATTCTTTGTAGCCTCCTATTTTGGTTGCATTTGACCCCGATCTGCAAAATATGCTGCAAACAGATACATCTCCGTTAAAAGGTCTAGGTTTTGCACTTTTGCAAAAATATCAAGAAACATGGAAATTGGTTCAAATAGAATCACGTTTCATAACTGAGACTGAGTCCAACTATGCTACGGTTGAACTGGAATTGCTCGCTGTAGTTTGAGCTACAAGAAAATGCCCAATACATCTGCAAGGCTTACCCAGTTTCGAGCTATTAGTAGATCATAAGCCATTAGAGTCAATCCTAAATACACAGACACTTGATATAGTGGATAATCCCAGGATTCAGAGACTCAAAGAAAAACTCAACGCTTTTATATTCCACACCACTTGGAGAAAAGGCAAAGAACATGTGATCCCAGATGCGTTGTCACGAACACCGCGCCGCGACCAGAACCAGAAGATATTATAAACGTAGACCCAACCAGAATAATCCAAAAAAACGTTTCTGCAATTTTGAGAGGAAAAGACTCAAAAGTTACGGCAAAAACATTCATTGATCCAATGCTAGAAGACTTAAAAGAAAGTACTCAACAGGACGAAGCAGCACAACAATTAATCAGTGCCATTAAAAGCAACTTTGAAAAGGAGACGAATGCCCATCAGCTCAACCTTTCAAAAAGATAAAAGATCAGCTTACTTTTGAAGATGGATTAATTTTCCTTAACAGCCATCTTATTGTGGTGCCCGTACAGAAAAGAAAAGAAATATTGACAAAGCTTCATACCTTTCATCAAGGGATTGAAAGAACAAAACAAAGAGCGCGTCAAATAGTGTACTGGCCAGGAATAAATAGCGACATCAAAAATACCATTGAGGCCAGCACGAAATGTCAAAGCTCCAGCCAAGCTTGCAAAGGGAACCATTGCAACGCCATCCCTTCCCATCAAGATCTTTTGAAGAAGTATCCGCAGATTTATTTTATTACGTCGGTAAGACATACCTGGTTTATGTCGGGATAAATTAAGTTCAGCGAGTTCTCTCACGACCCTAGTTCACATCAAATAATTAATCAACACCATAAGAAAATTTTTTGTTGACACAGGTGTACCAGTAGGAATCAGAACTGATGGAGGGCCGCAATTCAAATCAAGCAAGTTTCAACAGTTTCTCAGAAAATGGGGAGTAACTTCCACCATAATTATTCCACATTACCCACAGTCAAACGGACACGCAGAAGCAGCAGTGAAGGTTATAAAGCACTTTGTTTCCAAAACTGTTGAGCATGGAAGTCTAGACTGTGATGAATTAAGCAGCGGCATAATCGAATGGATTAACACACCCAAGGCCCACGGGTTGTCACCAGCCGAAATTTTATACGGTGGCCCGCTCATTCAATCGTCCCAGCTAAACTGAAATATTTCAAGAAAGATTGGCAAAACAAATTCGACAAGAGGGACGCAGCTTTATCAAATATACTGGCTGCAGAGACTGAATACAATAAACGAGCAAAACACCTCAACTCTATAAAAATCGGACAACATGTTTGAATTTAAGACTACATTACTAAAAAATGGTTGCCATCGAGACTCATCATCAGCGTCGGGAAAAACCGCGACTATCACATAAAACTACCGAGCGGTCGAATCTGTTGGCGCAATAGACGTTTCAGTTGCCCTATTCCCACCGAAGGTGGAGATCCCAAAGAGGAAATGATGATATCAGACGAACGTCACGTCCATTTTGAAGATGAAGTTCTTCCGCCATCTTCAACTCCGCGGCAAAGTGTGAGACAGAAACGCTTACCCACTCATTTTAGAGATTTTGTCTGTAGTAGCGCAAAAACTCATAACGTTTTTGTCTTATTGTATGTTAATTTGTGCATATTTATTAATCAGGCTTGTACAATGCAGTACTGTTTTTTCTTCGACAACTTTTTCTCCAGAAAGTTTCTTAAAAAGAGTTGTTACAGTATGTGACGTCATGGCACACCGCTCTACTGCCTTCTTCTCTATGGTTTAATAAGTGTGGGTAAACGCGTGATAAACTTTTATTCTTACGTGTAGATTCAGTCGTATAACTATCGTGTAACTCCGTGTAAATAAAAGAGCTAACTTCAGATACTAGTGGAACTCATATCATTTACTAGGATCGATTACAAGTGATTTGTCTTCGTCAGTGACTGTTCCCATATCTTGCAATGTACTGGTGGCAACAGCAGTTCCGGCTCTATCTGATACCTGATATCTCTCACAGATTTTTGCCAAATTAGTCCATTTTTGACGGTTTTGCGATGTTGCAATTGTTGCATAAATTTAGGTGGTAAAGATGACCTATCCAAAGATGCACATTTGTAATAAACGAACCCCAGGTGATAAATTAAATTAACTTAAACTTATCTAATCATCAACAATAAACTTAAAAGTCTTGCAAATACCAAAACTAGCCCTAACTCCATATACGAAAATGCATGATTTTCATCAAAAAGTAGTTTTTTGCTTATAAATTTTTTCAGAGCATTTTAGACAAAAAGTTTCTCATGGAAAAGAAATTAAAGTGGTGCTTTTACATTTTTAAGCCAAACACCAGCTATTTAGGTCAATCAGTTGTTGAGATATGGCCAAATTAGCAATTTTTCCCACGTTTGGCCATTGTGGATGGCCAATAGAAGGTGCACCAACCTAAAACTGGTTCCTAATCATTTACTTAATATTTAGGGACAAATATAAACACGACTTTTCAAAATTCAAAAATTTTGTTTTTCCATCGCACAATAGTGATAATATCAGAAGCGACAACCGATGTTAACAAAGCTGACAAAGGTAACTTAGACTGGCATAACCTCCTAAAGAGTTGAACTGAAAATTTACTACGTTAAGTCGACAAAAGGCGTCATGCATTCTAACAATGGTAAAAGTGATTAAATTACTGTATGTTTTATCCTTTAGAAAATTCGGCTGTTAAACCCTAAAGATTATTAATATGTTTGTTTGTATTTTAAAAAAGTGGCAACAACTGAAAGCAAAACATTAGAAGCAACGTCATCAACTGAAGCACCATCAAAAACCCCAACCGAATCAAGTAAGCTTGATTACCTAATAAACAAAAAGAAGTTATAAAATTTAAGTGAAAACAAATACAAATTGATGACAGTATGATTTAAGGTATCGTATATTGGAACTATCATACTAATGTTTTGTAATGCAAATCGCTTTTCCGGCGAAAAATTAGATTACTTTCGTGACCTTTTTCAATGCAAAATTTGCAGCTGCCAAGTGAGGAGATTTGATGTATTTGACTTTTTTAAAAGATCGATCAACTTATAGGCTTTTTAAAATTAGATGTGATGACCTATCTCCGCTCTCAATGACCTAAATGCATCGTTCTAATTAAATAGTAGCAATGTGACCTCCGTTGGGCAGTAATCTGTGTAAGTATATGAAATCGATTTCATTGTAAAGCTTGTCGTCCGAGCCACGTGTCCCAATTCAAGTTTACTATAAATAGAGAGACATCGCTCTCATCAAACGGTGACCATAATTTTGCTGATAGAACGGTGACCGTGATTTTGCTGAATGGTGAGATGACCATTGTTTTTGCTGAATAAGTTTTAATGCTTTGCTAAAGAAGTTTACCATAGTGTGTTAAGTAGCTGCGCTTGTAAAACCGCAGGTAAAAAATAAATTCAATCCTTTCCTATGTATAAGTTAAAACTGTATTTTTTCTTGATCGGGCCTCAGAGTTACGCATATATGAATATAAGGGTAGTTTGTAACTTGGGGGGATTTCTCTGACCTTATTCAAACAAGTTTAGCAGCACGAGGTCGGATAAAGTTATTGAATTCCGTTAAATCATCGGACAAGCTAGCATCTTTTTAACGAAAAGTGAATTCAAGAATCGCGAGTCTTTCTTTCTAACAACATATTGAAGTTACAAGTTCCTTTATTAACAAAAAAATTGAATTTGTAATTTCTCTTTTGTACCATCTAAAAATGATTTTAAAAAATTTGCAAAAATCTTGAAAATTATTAAAATATTAATTAATTGTTTGGGCTGACCAGCAATTCTCATTTAAGGTAGTACGACAAAAACTGCTGAAATAGAGAATGTTTCCATCAATAACTCAAGTTAATGAAGCACTACACAAAAATTTTAAAAAACACTCAATTAAAAAAAATGCTTTTTCTAATTAAAAAAATTAATAATCCAAGACTATCCTTGATGACGTCATATTGACATACCCAATAAAAAAATTGTTGTCATATTTCCATTTACTATACTGTTTTCCAATTCAAAAAAGTTTGCTGCTTTCGAAACAGCTTTGACAACCGAAAATGAAACCACGAAAGCAACATCTCAAACAACTAATACACAAGCAACAACGCAAACAACCAAAACACAGGCAACCGCAACCAAAGAAAGTAGTAAGTTTACTCTATGCTTTCAAACTGTATTCGTTTGATTTGCATTCGATAAGTAAACACAAATAGACTGATTTGGAAAAATAATGGATTGCTGTTTCACTAGAATAAAGTTGATGTTTTTTCAATCATTGTTTTTGTGCCTTCTCAGATACCATGCCAAGTGCTACTAGCAAAGTGACGACCAAAGCTGACGAAACTACTGCAGGTAATTTCGTGTAGAACAAGCAACGGCTGACGGACAAACAAGTAGCTTAGTTGCGATCGACAATTCCGGCCTACATACTCAAAACGCTTAAAGTGTTCGAAAACACGTTTCGTTTGTTCGTGACGGCTTTGTGTTTCAATCAAAACGTTGTTTCAGAAGTTGCTTTGTTTCTTTCAAAACAGTTTCGACAACCGAAAGTGAAATCACGGAAGCAACAACCCTAACAACTGAAGCACAAACAAGCCCAACCGAACCAAGTGGTAAGTCCACTCTAGGCTTTCAAACTGACTCTATTCGTTTGATTTGTACTCGACAAACTAACACCAGTATAGTGATTTGGAATAACGATCGATTGCTGTTTGACTTGAATCGAGTTGATGCTTACTCAATGATTGTTTCTGTGTCTTTTTAGATACTACGCCAAGCGTTACTAGCGAAGTGACGACCGAAGTTGACGAAACTACTGCAGGTAATTTCGAGTAGTACTAGCAGCAATTAACCGATAAACAAGTAGCTTGGTTGCGATCGACAATTCCGGCCTACATACTCAAAACGCTTAAAGTGTTCGAAAACACGTTTCGTTTGTTCGTGACGGGTTTGTGTTTCAATCAAAACGTTGTTTTAGAAGTTGCTTTGTTTCTTTCAAAACAGTTTCGACAAACGAAAGTGAAATCACGGAAGCAACAACCCTAACAACTGAAGCACAAACAAGCCCAACCGAACCAAGTGGTAAGTCCACTCTAGGCTTTCAAACTGACTCTATTCGTTTGATTTGCACTCGACAAACTAACACCAGTATAGTGATTTGGAATAACGATCGATTGCTGTTTGACTTGAATCGAGTTGATGCTTACTCAATGATTGTTTCTGTGTCTTTTTAGATACTACGCCAAGCGTTACTAGCGAAGTGACAACCGAAGTTGACCAAACTACTGCAGGTAATTTCGAGTAGAACAAGCAACGGCTGACGAACAAACAAGTAGCTTAGTTGCGATCGACAATTCCGGCCTACATACTCAAAACGCTTAAAGTGTTCGAAAACATGTTACGTTTGTTCGTGACGGGTTTGTGTTTCAATCAAAACGTTGTTTTAGAAGTTGCTTTGTTTCTTTCAAAACAGTTTCGACAAACGAAAGTGAAATCACGGAAGCAACAACCCTAACAACTGAACCACAAACAAGTCCAATCGAACCAAGTGGTAAGTCCACTCTAGGCTTTCAAACTGACTCTATTCGTTTGATTTGCACTCGACAAGCAAACAAATACGAGTATAGTGATTTGGAATAACGATCGATTGCTGTTTGACTTGAATCGAGTTGATGCTTACTCAATGATTGTTTCTATGTCTTTTTAGATACTACGCCAAGCGTTACTAGCAAAGTGACAACCGAAGTTGACGAAACTACTGCAGGTAATTTCGAGTAGAACAAGCAACGGCTGACGGACAAACAAGTAGCTTGGTTGCGATCGACAATTCCGGCCTACATACTCAAAACGCTTAAAGTGTTCGAAAACACGTTTCGTTTGTTCGTGACGGCTTTGTGTTTCAATCAAAACGTTGTTTTAGAAGTTGCTTTGTTTCTTTCAAAACAGTTTCGACAAACGAAAGTGAAATCACGGAAGCAACAACCCTAACAACTGAAGCACAAACAAGCCCGACCGAACCAAGTGGTAAGTCCACTCTAGGCTTTCAAACTGACTCTATTCGTTTGATTTGCACTCGACAAACTAACACCAGTATAGTGATTTGGAATAACGATTGATTGCTGTTTGACTTGAATCGAGTTGATGCTTACTCAATGATTGTTTCTGTGTCTTTTTAGATACTACGCCAAGCGTTACTAGCGAAGTGACGACCGAAGTTGACGAAACTACTGCAGGTAATTTCGAGTAGTACTAGCAGCAATTAACCGATAAACAAGTAGCTTGGTTGCGATCGACAATTCCGGCCTACATACTCAAAACGCTTAAAGTGTTCGAAAACACGTTTCGTTTGTTCGTGACGGCTTTGTGTTTCAATCAAAACGTTGTTTTAGAAGTTGCTTTGTTTCTTTCAAAACAGTTTCGACAAACGAAAGTGAAATCACGGAAGCAACAACCCTAACAACTGAAGCACAAACAAGCCCAACCGAACCAAGTGGTAAGTCCACTCTAGGCTTTCAAACTGACTCTATTCGTTTGATTTGCACTCGACAAACTAACACCAGTATAGTGATTTGGAATAACGATCGATTGCTGTTTGACTTGAATCGAGTTGATGCTTACTCAATGATTGTTTCTGTGTCTTTTTAGATACTACGCCAAGCGTTACTAGCGAAGTGACGACCGAAGTTGACGAAACTACTGCAGGTAATTTCGAGTAGTACTAGCAGCAATTAACCGATAAACAAGTAGCTTGGTTGCAATCGACAATTCCGGCCTACATACTCAAAACGCTTAAAGTGTTCGAAAACACGTTTCGTTTGTTCGTGACGGGTTTGTATTTCAATCAAAACGTTGTTTTAGAAGTTGCTTTGTTTCTTTCAAAACAGTTTCGACAAACGAAAGTGAAATCACGGAAGCAACAACCCTAACAACTGAACCACAAACAAGTCCAATCGAACCAAGTGGTAAGTCCACTCTAGGCTTTTAAACTGACTCTATTCGTTTGATTTGCACTTGACAAGCAAACAAATACGAGTATAGTGATTTGGAATAACGATCGATTGCTGTTTGACTTAAATCGAGTTGATGCTTACTCAATGATTGTTTCTGTGTCTTTTTAGATACTACGCCAAGCGTTACTAGCGAAGTGACAACCGAAGTTGACGAAACTACTGCAGGTAATTTCGTGTAGAACAAGCAACGGTTGACTGATAAACAAGTAGCTTGGTTGCGATCGAGATGTCTGGCATACACTCGTGAACAAAAAAAATGGGCCAAGCAAGTTTTATTCATTTTATTGAACAAAAATTGAACAAAATAAATCGAACAAGAAAACATAAATGAGTCTAATAGACACAGAACAAGACATTTACTTTAACATAAACTTAGTATGGTGTCGCGTTCTCCTTTAATTTCTTTAAAAGATTAATCCTTTTTAACCAAAATGGAACACTGTGAAGAGGAGATGCTGTTCTATTCACTTTGCACAGCTTCCCACAGTTTGTCTTTGTTCGAAATAGTTCTTCCAGCCAATGTACGAGATATTATGGCCCAAATATTCTCGATTGGGTTTAAATCGGGGCTTTGGCCAGGCCAAAACATCGCATCAATTGAATTATCGGCAAGCCATTTCTTAGTGACTTTAGCGGTGTGTGCAGAAGCATTATCTTGTTGAAAAATAACGTTTTGGAATATTCCCAGCTTCTCAATACTTGGTAATAGTCTGTTTCTAATATTCGACTGCATTCCTTTGCATTGATTGACGTCTCGCATCTAATAAGTTCCCCAACTCCTGCGGTAGTAAAAGTTCCCTATACCATTATCCCTCCATTCCCGTGTTTTACTGTCGTTTTTATGTAATTTGGCGAAAATCTTTTTCCGGGTCTTCGAATGCAGCGTTCGGGAGCATCACTAAAAAGACAAAATCTTGATTCATCTGACCAGAAAACATTCCTGAACCATTCTGCATTTTCTTGCCATAATATGTGGAAAATGTCTTTCTATCATTGATGTTCTTTTTAGATAATAATGGCTTCTTTGCGCACCTTTTTGAAGAAAATCCCATTGCCTTCATTCGTCTAAATATTGTCATTCTAGAAAGGGATTTTTCATCCGCTGTTTTGAATTCTTTGCTATGACTAACATAAGTTTTCTTTCGATCCTTCAAAACAATGATTTTAAGCCTGTGGTTGTCCTTGAAAGTGGATGCTCTAGGGCGACCGGATCCAGATTTCCTTTTTACTGAATCTTCGATTTGGAACCTTTGACCAATTCGCTTCACAGCAGAGAGAGATGTTGTCACATTTTCTTTTCTTAAAATATCAAAAATCTGCTTGTAAGTCAATTTAGACTGCCTTAACTCTGCAATTCGGTTTTTTATATCTTGGTCAAGATGCAATTTTACCATTTCAGGATATTTTTTATCATTAAATTATTATATGCTATAATAATAATGATCTGAAAATAGGAATTTCCAGTTAAATTTAACTAAATTCATGCAAAAATATTGAAAAATCTATTTGTTTCCTTCTTTCACTCTTGGCCCATTTTTTTGTTTACGAGTGTACATATTCAAAACGCTTAAAGTGTTCAAACAAATGATTCGTTTGTTGCTGACTGTGGCTCAATTAAAACGTTGCTTTACAAGTTGCTTTGTTTCTTTAAAAACAGCTTTCACAACCGAAAGTGAAATCACAAAAGCAACATCTCAAACAACTAATACACAAGCAACAACGCAAACAACCAAAACACAGGCAACCGCAACCAAAGAAAGTAGTAAGTTTACTCTATGCTTTCAGACTGTATTCGTTTGATTTGCATTCGATAAGTAAACATAAATAAACTGATTTGGAAAAATAATGGATTGCTGTTTCACTAGAATAAAGTTGATGTTTTTTCAATCATTGTTTTTGTGCCTTCTCAGATACCATGCCAAGTGCTACTAGCAAAGTGACGACCAAAGCTGACGAAACTACTGCAGGTAATTTCGTGTAGAACAAGCAACGGCTGACCGATAACAAGTAGCTTAGTTGCGATCGAGATGTCTGGCATATATTCTCGAAACGCTTAAGGCTTGTTTTCATTTTGTGGAAAGAAGTATTCTTTGTTTTGATTATTTTATTTTTTCTATTTTGCTTCGCATAGAGCTTAAGGGCGGAAAGAAGCAAAAAATCAACAAAACAAAGAAAGAATGCTGTATTCTACGTTTGTAGTGGAAACGGACCTTTAGTGTATGAAAGCATGACTATTTTTTGGTTGAATGTGACTCAATCAAAATGTTGCTTTCCAAATTGCTTTGTTTCTTTTAAAAGACTTTTGACAAGTCAAAATAAAACCACCGTAAAGGTGCAAACAACAAAATCTCAAGCAACTACAACTAAACCAGGTTGACAAAGCGAACAACTTTATGGGGTTTCCTTACAGGTCCAAGGTTGTAATAAAATTGTGTTCGACTGATCTGAAGTTAAGATCAACCGGTGTAAAATTAAACGGTTGATTGAGAAAAGGAATTTTTTTGAAATCAAAAAGTTTAAAAGTCTATATAAAAATAATATTGTTCGTTATTTTTCTCACAGAAGAACAGTCTACAATTTTTTGAGCAAAATGATGCAATTAAGTAAACAAAGCCACTTTTTATGGTTAACCGCAGTAAAATACTAACTTAGGCAACCGATAGAAGATATCAAAACAATGCATTGTTTGTCATTGTTTAATTTAATTTAAAAATTTATTTATTTCTTTTCGCAACAAGTTTGACAGCCTGAAACCAAACTTAAGGATTAAAGCAAGCAAATAAATCTCAAATATCCAACACCAAAGCATATAAAATAAAATTATTCTTTTTTTTTTGTAAATTTGGTAATAACAAATTATGTTAATTATTCTAAAGTCAATATACTTCATTGTAACAAAATTGAAAAACAAGGATGAGATCGTGACCGGACAGTTTGTTGAACGACACTTGATCAAACAAAAGTCAATCGGAACGACACTTAATCAAAACGACATTTGATCGAAACGACATTTGATCGAAACGACATTTGATCGAAACGACACTTGATCGAATTATGAGAGCCAATTTACAACTTTGAATTTGTTCCGGTTTTGTCAATTTTTCGTCCTAAAAACATAGTAATCTCTAAAGAAACGTCTTCCCTTTGGGCAACCAAACTATTTAATAACTTTATTATGATAAATTTGCTTATCATAATTAAGTTATTAAATAATTTGGTTGTCCTGTCTTTAACTAAGTGATTTAGTCACATACAATAGTTATGACTGCAAATGCTTGAAAGAAAAACAAACAATAAACTCCAAAATTATCAAATCATAAAAAAACAGATAGTTTCATAATTTACAATGAGCTTGAATGCTTACATCCTTGCATATCAACTTAAAATGGTACTTAATGCGAAAACCAAGTTATTCAAAAACAGAAAAGTATGATACCAAAAACAATTATTACATTATTAAAATATTATTTTTTTGACTAATTTTAACAAGCAACTCTATAAAATAAAGGCTACAAGAAGCTATAATTTATCAAAAAGCAATGGGTAAATACTGTATTTATAATAAGTTATCTTTATTTTTCCCAAGTAATTAAATGGAAAAAACTATCGGAACATATTAACAAAAATTAACTGAAATTAATTACGCCATGCAACTTGACTGCAATAATATTGGAGATACCAAAATTATAAAAATACACATAAACACTAGAAACAAACCTCGGGTAACTATATAATTTAAAACAAGAATTGTAATTATTCTACTTATTTCTACAAAAATGTTGATACAGACAGATAAATCTGTAAATGGTTAATATTTGTAAATTAAATCAAATTAGCAGAATCTGCTTACCATAATACAGTTAAAAATAGTTTGGTCGTCGACCTAGTTTTGGTTTTAAATTTAACCTATGTAACATTGGACATAAATAAATTTTAAAAGCAAAATTACCGCGAGTTACAGTGTGACAGATGCAGGGCTGGGGAGCCGGAGCCGGAGCCAGAGCTGGAGCCGGAGCCTTTTTAAATATTTCTGCGGAGCCGGAGCCGGAGCTGGAGCCACAAAAATTTTATTAGCTCCGGCTCCAGTAATGGTTCATAGGATCAACTTCATAGAATGAAATTGACTGTTATGGATATTTAAACATTAATATAACAATAAATTTTGTGTTATATAGATATCTTTCTTTTTATTTATTAAGCAAAAACATCTCTACAGCCTATTTTATCTGATTAAGAAATTAAGAAATAGATGAAACAGGCTGTCGGGTTGTTTTTTAATAAATGAAAAATCATTGTGTTTGTTCCGACTTTCATTAAGCGCTCTACAAAAACACGTCGATTAATTTTTTCCTACTTTATATATATTACTTAAGTTTCATATATACTTAAGTATGTAGGAAGAGAGAGAGAGTGAGAGAGAGAAAGAGAGAGAGAGAAAGCAAGAGTGAATCGATCTTCATTGCAAAGTGCTCAAAGAAAAGATCTGAGCAATTTCGTACAAAATTTATTTAAACTCTATTTTAAAAAATCTCAATAGTCTATTTCATCCAATAAAATCAATTTTTTTTATTCCTATTAAGGTAAGAGAAGGGGAGTCAGGTCATCTTAATATGAATGCATAACCTGAGTCATTTTTTCCTATATGACATCACAGAAATTGCATTATTTGCTTGATTAGTTTAACAAATTACTCTTAACGAAAAATCTCAGCTAAATAGTACTCAGCTCTATAAACTTTCGTTCGTTCAACTTTTTCAAATGAATATAAATAAAAAAGAAACAGATAATGATTGAACGTAAAAAATGTTTGGTATTAAAAGATATTAAAAGGAATAAAAAGAATAAAACCTGTCCTTCATCAGCTGTTTAATTAGCAAATTTTATTTATAGTTATCTGAAAAAATTGAATAAAAAGAAGCTTATAGAGCCGAATGGTATTTAGCTGAGATTTTTTGTTTAGAATAATTTTTTTAAATAATTTTCTAAGTCTATGTATCCTACAATAAATATACCACTCTTTGCAAGTTTGGACCTGTTTTACTTTTCGACAATTTTGAATTATTTTTGTAGTTTAACAAACTATATATTTCGAAGCATAAAATTTGAAAAGCTTAAATAATATTTCTATTGTTAAAAATAATTTAAAATTTTGAAACAACCTCTTATAAATTATGCTTTGCAGAACTACGTATTATTTATCAGATAAGATTGACTTATCGTACTACGTTTTCTTAATGATGTTATGAAAACATAGTACTATGTTTACTAATGATTATAGCCTATTCTTTATTTTTCCTGTAAACACAGGAAGATTTAATAGAATGAAACAGACTGTTTTGGTTTTTTAAAAAGTAGTTAAATAAATTTTGTATAATATATTTAAATATCCTTTTAAAATAAGGATCAAGATTCTATTTAAATAAAGAAGCAAGAGATGTTTGCGGTTTTTTCAAAACAGTGATTAAACAAATTTTGTATTAAAATATTGCTCTTATTCTTTGCACTCTGCGAGGACGATTGATTCACCTTTTAATATACATATAATCTTTAATTTACAATGGCTAATGGTGAACAATTTAAAACAATTAAGAAAGAGGCACTGTACATCAATTATGCAACTAATTAAACTAGGTGCTTTTATTGTTAGCCTCATATAAAAAACAAAGTGAATTCTGACTAAGAAGAATCGGAATCGGAAAATGTTGTTGAAATCGGCATCGGAGTCGAAAAAAAAAATTGGCATCATCCCATCACTAATTTAAACACTCAATTATCGGCAGCGTGGTCGAGTGGTTAGAGCGCCGGGCTCGTGACCAACACGATCTCGGTTCAAAACCCACTCGCGCCATTCTGTTGTTTACTTGGGAAAGACACTTTACGGCACATTCCCCTGCTTGGTGGTCCTGGCAAGCAGTTCTAAATTACAGTCATATTTCTATTAAATTACAAGCGAACAGGAATATCTTGGTATCTCCGGAAGCAGATCGGGGTAATTGCCTATCCTATGTATTAGCGCCGCCGTCGCTTTCCTGCGAATCAGGAGGATAAATACAGAAAGAAAATAAAAAAAAATAAAAGTAAATACGTAAATATCAAAATTTAATATGACTAAAACATAATGTAGCCGTGAGAATTGGATAACTTAAATTTTTTATTTGGTTCAATTTTCGCATAATTGTTACGTCGTAAATTTATCTCTTAAAGTTGTAGAGTGAAGATTTGGCTGACTCAATCTTTTTTATTGCCTTAATGTTTCATCACAAACGTTCTCGCTTATTTCCTCGTGCGTTAAATATCTTGGGAGTTTCTGTTTCGCGCACATGTGCTTCTAAAGTTTTCCACTAAAAAGATAAAGTTTAGCTATTTCTCAGTGCGGAGTTTGCAATTCATAATAGTTACGATTTAACCTTTTCAATGTTTAGATAACGCCACAATTGATTTTCATTTAGTTATATTTCTTGGTACTCGCTTTTAGATTTGATTAATATACGTAATTGTAAAGATCAGAAGTCGTGATTCTTGTTAGAATAGAATAGTTTATCGCAAAAAAGATTTAAACACTAAATGATAAACTACTTGTTTATTAAAGAGTTGGAGTGCCGGAGCCGGAGCTGGGGAGCCGGAGCCGGAGCTAGTGCATAAGTGCTTGATAGCTCCGGAGCTGGAGCCGGAGCTAGTGAATGAGTACTTGATAGCTCCGGAGCTGGAGTCGGAGCTAGTGCTCTTCTACAGTGGCTCCCCAGCCCTGGACAGATGTTAAAAAATTTTTAAAATAAATAACTACAGTATCTGACTATAAACAAAGTCTAGCCTAATAAGTGTAAAAACTTAATTTTTATTACATAACTAACAGATTGTAAAGTTTAAACCAATTTTAAAATTCCAACTCAAATTTAAATTACCGAAATATGCTATCCGCTTCATGACTAAGCTGTTAAAATAAATTGCATAAAGCCAAAGCTTGGAATGGTTAGCAACAATTGCCGTGTCCACTAGGTGGCTGGAAAAAGGCTTATTAATGGCGAACAATCTGCCTTCAACTCCTACCCCCCTCATTCTGCTATGCTCATAAAAAAACTTTTTGCACATTTTCTCTGCTTGGCTGTCTTAGCGAGCATTTTTAACTTTTAGTCATGCCATTGTTTGCCCACAGCTGACTTTCCTTCTTTTGCATAATTAATGTAATTAATCATAAAAATTTATTATGGTGTTTATGTGCGTTTTAAACGACATGTTTGACAACCAGAAGTAAAATGCCAAAAGCAATCCTAACAACAAAAGCATCAACAGTTCACCCAAGTAAGAGTTTCAATTCGTGAATTATTTTTGTTGTTTAGATCAGGGGTATTACTCTAAAAGCATTTAACTTCAACTCCAGAAAAATATCGGTCTGTTTCTCACAACCGAATCTTGAAAAAGTAACTGTCCGAGCTTGAATCAACTACGGAATCACATAAGGCCAGTGAGGAGAGAGCATTAAAACTGCTACCCATATTTTATGACTAGTAGTGTATGTTTTCTTTATAAAAATTAACTAAAGAGAGTAAAAAGCTTTTGTTGAAGATTTCCGCTGTATATAATCGCCACTGTAGTACAATATAAGAGTATTAGACTTCCACTACTTAAGGTTTTATTCAAACGAATCAAATTTCTATCTGTGCTAGGTTGTTTTGTCATATCGATAAAAATGGTTTAGTCCAGCGATTTCTAATTAGATATGCGTGTTTTAATTTTTTAAGGAGGCAAAAATTTACTATTTAAAATTTATTTATCGACTATGTTTTAATGGCTTTTATCAGTCTAAGTGAATGCACGTGGTTTATTTCAAACAAAAAGCATCAACATCTTAAAATTACTTTAGTTCAAACAAGATGTAAAATATTGTTTTTATGTTACGAAAAAAATTTATTACCGACACTTTCATATTTGTTTTGTTTATAAAATGTTCTTCAAGTAAATTATGACAAAATAGTACTGATCAATATAGGAAAATTGTTTTTTAAAGAAAAACAAAAAATTTTAACTCAAATGTAAAAATTTTGACAAAGTTTTTTTGACAAAATGTTGACATAAAAATAATTTTCTTATGATACAATTTAAAATCTATTGCTGTACGAAGACTGATACTTTTAACATTTTCTGAGATGACTTCCTGTCTTTACGCTATAACTTGCCTAGAATGGAAAGCTAAAAGTCAAAATTGATCTGAAATTTTATTAACTTTTGACACGCATGTTTAAAAAAAAAAAACAATCAGAAAAAAATCGATTAATTAAAAAAAGCTAAAACTTTTCTCGCAACTTCTCTTCTGACTATTATCAGTTCAGTTCAGTTTATTATTTGTCAAGTAATACTGGTACATCACTCAAAATTAAAAATGAAATACAAATAAATCTATACGAATGACAAGATACTTTGCAGAGCACTTTTTTAAGAAATAGCTTAGTAATTGAGCAACCAGTCACTTAACGAGGAGACAGCGAAAGACCATCAGGTCATGTAAGTCAGTTGCCACCCCATAAAAAAGTTAAAAAGAAAAGAATTATAACTAGAAATGATTTAAGATTACACTGAAAGATTATTAAGTACAGATGAACAAGAATTTGCAGTTAAAAAATAATAATAATAAAAAAAAAAAAAACTAACAATGATTATGCAAAACAAAAACAAAAAGAAAAATACAGTAGAAAAGAAATTCGCACGAAAAAACAACAGAGACAACAAATATGTACAGTCAACAACACATAATTAACAACTAACAGTTCGATTTTCTTTTTTTTTTTTACATTTTTTTACATGACATATTTCATTTACTATTTATCGGAAAAAGATCGCCGTTAAACACAGGTTAACAGCAAATTTTAAACGGACATTTTGGTGGGCGTTTCTAGAAGTATTTTTGACGTTGATTCCAAACATATTTTTACTTTTTCTCTAACACATCACGTTTTTGAGATATTTTTGTTTTTATAAATTTAAATTAATTTTTATTATTAACCTTTTTACAGTCCAAATACAATCGAACATAGCATTATGACTTCATAAAATAACATTCTCAAGTTGTAAAACAACGTAAAAGAAAGCGCTGGGTGGCATTGGAAGAATGAAAGTAAATAGTTTTGCAAAGTAAGTAGAAAATATAAAAAATGTTTGAGCATAGGCCGGCGCAAAGGAGGGAATAATATTAGCAATGCATTGCAACCACAGGTGTAAAATAGGTAGGCCTACGTTAAAAGTATTTTTAAAATTTCCTGTTTGTGTCTGACCTGGAGTGGATGCCCTTCCAAACAACGACAACGAAGACTGTTTGAATGTTCAAAGTAAGCAAGTTGTTTATATGCTTAGAAGTATAAAAATATATTTTATTCTGTCACTTGGGCTATTATAGGCCTGTACAATTAGAGAAAAATAGCTTTCTTGTTCTTGCAGAAATAGCAATGCAACAGGAAAACGTAATTAAATTAATATACGGATGTGCTTTCAGGCATCCAATGGACATCTTTGAAAATGTCCCGGCAATATGATTGTGATTGTGCATGTCCCGGCAATATGATTGTGCATTGAAGATTGAGTTATTGCAGTTAAGATTGGCAAAATAAAAACAATCTTTATTATGATGAAATTGCAAATTAGCACGCGATTGTTTAAACTATTGCAATTTTGAAATTGCTAGGGACCGTGTCGCTTTTCTAGGTTTCTTCCTGGTTGCGGGCCGGCATATATATACGCTATATAGTAGTAGATAAAAAAAAAATTTAAGTTTCATTTCTTATCTTACATTTTTTGAATTTCTGTATTCAATTTTGAACGTATGTTTAGATACAGTCTGTCGCGCTTGAAATTATAAAAAATTTTGTTTTTATTTTGCGACTTGTAATTTAAAATATTTCTCTCAGATATTTTTATCAAGCACTTTTTCGAAGAACTGGTATCACATCTTAACATTATATAGTTTCGCATACAGATTTTAAAAAAAGGGTCGGCTTTTTCCTTTATCTTGAAATGTTTAAAAGAGTGATTTAATGAAGGTTGTGGAGTTGAAGTCGTACGTTTTTGGATAAAGTCGGAGTTGGAGTCGAAAATTTTTGAAGACGTGGAGTCGGAGTCCGAGTTGGAGTCCAAAAAACTTCCTACGACTTCACTACCCTGGTTTTCAGTACGCAGTACTTGTTTTTAGCAGAAAACGTTAATTGATTGTCGAGTTTTATCTTGAAATGCTGAAATTGATTCTAGCAGTGAATCAGAAAAAAATTTTTGAAGTTTGGCCATATTGCTTGTTCTTTCTTAAGCTTTTTTGCTAATGTTGGTGACGTTTTCTTTTTGTACGCATTATCACAGTCGCAATAACACAGTAGCCTATTGATATGCAAACAAGTGCCAGATAAAAAGGAAATCTGTAAGATATTTTAGCTCAGATCTATTGTTTCAAAAGGGCCTACTTCTGCATTTTTTTTGGCGTGGTGACTAAAATTTGGTTTGTGCGGCGCTCCGAGGCGACGCGATTATTATTTCATAACAAAACTTTGGATTACTTTTAACGGGAATAAACTACATCATCATGATTAAAATTATTTTGAATGAAGTGTGACACTCAAATTAATTTTTTACTTTATTCACATAAGAAATTAGTCAAGTTCTTTCTTAATAAATATATCGCATAGTTTTTTTTATTTTACGTCGAATTGTTTAAATTTCAACAACTTCAAAAATTTAACTTTTTGTAAGATAACAAATAAAATAGTTGTATTTATCTCAATCATTTTCGAGCTTCAATATTGCGGCAACTGAGGATAACTGACAAAATTTTTAACTAATTTTTTCTACGTAAAAAATTTATTTTGATAGTAAGCCTTGTCATGCAACAAATATTATATTTAATACATTGCCTGATTTTCCTAGAAAGTTGTTGGCAAAAGTTGATGACGTACAACTTGTCACAATAATAATTTGTTATGATGTTTTAGTGCATTGTTAATGTCTAGTCTATTTGTGCAGTATTGGTGACCAATTAAATTTTGCGACGTCGAGATTAACCTCATTTTCTGGTTCTTGATGCGCCCGTTTGGTTTTTCACGTTTCGCCTGTTATTTCCCGTTTGCTGCGATCATTGCTTTTCAAAAATTTAGCTGGATCTCATTTTGTTAAGTTGAATGTCCGACTCAGATTCTTGCATTTTGCCTTGATGTCTTACTTATTGGGCCTTCTAAAAGGTTGTAATTAACTCAATTTATTGTTGCAAACACTCAGCACGATTTTTCATAATTATTTTAAACATCACGAGATTAAAGTTAATTGCATGTGGTAATTATGCTAATAATCATTTTTTGTATTTGCTGAATTGCTTTGTATCTTGTTCTAGATTTTGAAAATCAAAGTTCAGCTTTTATTTCTTTTATTTATTTTATTTTGCTTTGTTCTTCTGTCAACGTCACCGCTGGGAACGTATATATATATATATATATATACTGTATTTTGTTGCACCTCATGGCGTGCATAGATACACAGACAAAGTTACTAAAAGAGTCCGGACATAATGCCAGAGATAGAGACTACGAGAGACGTAGAAAAGATTTGGAGATCTTTGCGACGGTGACCGAGATAAATAAAAGAGTTGAAATCAAGAATCATGTAACGAGGAATTGCTTAATGCATCAATGCTTTAAATGTAAGCATCAGGGCTGACAATTATGTATAATAAAAAATTAAATTTTTTGAAAGAACTTCGAGTAATGTGAACATAATTGCTTTCTTCTCAATTTTTCTAGTTAAGTGATGGTTTAATTTAAGATCTAAGTTAGTGTTTGCCTAACGCAGTGGTTCTCAACCTTTATAATTTCATGGACCCCTTTAATCAATATTCAAAACTGAATTCCCCCCACCGGAAATTTATTTTTTAGCCAAATTAGTACGGTATGTTTATATCAGCATGCAAAAAAGAGAAACTAAGTACTTACAATTTAACCTAAATTCTATAAATTTTTAGTGAAAACATCGAGGATTTTTTTGTCGATTTGTCAATCTGACGGCAGCATATGATTCTGTCTGGCACCGTGGCCTTACATACAAGCTGCGTGAGACTTGTGCCAAATAAGCACATGGTCAGAATGATAATGAAACTTGTCCGAAACCGAAGTTTTTATTCTTACTACTGGTGACAGCAAGCAAAGTTGGACTCGCTGTCTGAAAAACAGCGTTGTTCAGAGATCGGTTTTGACTCTTTTTCTTTTCAACCTCTTTATATATACGTCTACATCGCCCTCTACAATTTCCAGAAAGTTTACTTAGGCAAATGCTCTAGAATGTTTGCACTCCACTGGAAACTGGAAGGCCTTTGAGGGGACTTTAAGTCAAGACATAACTAAACATCTTGTGCATCTTTAGACTTGGAAGCTGAAACTCAGTCGCACTAAGATGATGACAGCAGCCTTTTATTTAATTAAAGAAGAGGCCCAACGAGAGCTAAATGTTTTATCAGCATTAGAATTTTACCATTTTGTACAACCCCACTTATTTTGTGAAAAATCGCTCACGTTTCGTCACCATCTTGTGGAGCAAAAAACTATATTAGCGCTTCAAACTCCTGAGGCAACTTGCAGGCTCAGGTTGGGGTGCTGGAGCCAAAATACTGCGCATAGCTGCCTTACCTATTGTCTACTTAACAGCTGAGTACTGGGAACTAATCTGGTGCCCTTTATCGCTTCATAGACAGTATCGTGTATGACGCCTTGCGCAGTGTAACTGGATGCTGCGTCCCACTCCAATTGACCACCAACCAATACTTTCAGGCATCCAGCCAGCTGAGCTTCGCCGACTAGGAGCTACACTTTCCTTGACTAAGGATGCAACCCTGGACCCTGACCGTATGTTAAATTCCTAGATTGGACCTAGAATTTCTAAAAATGTCTGATCCTCTTCCCACCCTTCTAGTATTTCCTTTTTTATTGATTTCCTTTTTTTATGATTTCCTTTTTTACCAAAAGCAGTATTGCTGCTACTGCTGTAATCTCATTCCAAATCACTCCGCATTGGTTCAATGTTACTTTCGCTACTCCACCGAAGTCATTAACTAACTATCACTTGATATTGCAAAAAATGTTTGAAAATAACACATTCAATATTGATTTAATCGCAAAACAATATTAATAATTAAAATGATGCTATAGGGGCCAGCGTCTTTATGATAAGCTCTGCCCAGAAAAGTTTTTATAGATTATTTTATAGGACTTCACTTCGCGAAGCAATCAACTGATCTATTCACTTTGTTTCCCTATACTTTACCATGATAGCAGTGACATCAAATTCGATAAAGTTATGAAAATATAACTAAAATTTGAGTAAGCAGTAGGCCGCATAAAAAATTTAAATAGGCCGCAGGTTAAACATTCCTCTTTTAGATTAAGCTTTATTACTAAAAAACAATTAGTATTGTATTAACAAATGAAAAAAGTTCAAGAATAATAGTTTTATGTAATACAAAAACCATAGCTATTATTAAAAAATTAATAGCAGAATCATCAATCAAAAAGCAACAATTAACCATTATGACACAGAAAAGCAAAAAAACAACTTATTCAATGCGATCGCTGACATGAAAGTCAAATTTACCAAAATGATTCGAACTTTTAAAACGTTCTTGATATAAATAGTCTATCAACTATTACCGTTAATTCTAAAACGTTTAATTACATTTAAAAAAATTCCCCCCTCGAAAATACAAAATTCCCTCCTAGTGGGGAATTCCCCCCGGTTGAGAACCACTGGCCCAACCGATCAACTAGTTTCTTTTGTCGATAACCGCACTTCAGCGAGTTAGCTATTCACTCTTTCCCCGAGAGATTAAAGTTGCTAACATCAGCTTATAAACTGTGACACATTTATGCTGCCTCACTGGTCATTATAAATGTGTTTTCTATAAAACATTGCCAACTTAAAAACTACAAACGCATAAAAGTATAAAATATTTTTTTTATACCGAAAAAGTTATATATAACTTTTGAATTGGTTCGGACCCGTATATTTTATCCCGACTTAAAAAGTTATTGTCTATCAAAGATTATTTCCTATTTCTGATTGTTCTCTAGCAGAAATGTCGAACCACGACCTTGGTTACAAAATGACTCACTCATTGTTTTAAAAATATATAAATATGAATGAATGTCAGCGATAACAACACGAAGCATGTAGAAAATTTTTTCTTTAAACCATTTAATGAAGCAGAAAAACGGCGCCTCACTACACACCTTTAATTAAAAATATTCTTTTAAATCTACAAGAACTTAAAATTTTATTTTTAATTAAACTTTCTTTTTGATTCTTTCTAACAAAGGATTTTATCCCAGCAGCAAACAACAATATCTCAGCGCAAGATCGACACTAATAAAAATTTTTTGTCAATAACGAAAGCGGAACGTAAAAAGAGAAAAGCAATACGAAATAAATGGCGCTATTTTAAAAAAGCTTTATTACAATCAGCATTTCATTGAATAACAAGAAGTTTACGATAGTCTACTTATCGTAATATTGAAATTAATAAAAGTAATATTGCGGAAGTGCAATATATTTTGTGAATACAACAACAATTTACAACGAAATAAGGAAAATCTAATTTCAGCCACAAAATGATTGTAAATGAATAGCAGCGCTCTGTTGCTAATATTTAAAAAATGACTTCAGGTTCACTTATCAGAGTAAAATGATGCAATGAAACAAAAAAGTTCAAAATTTGAATAGGGTGCGAATAGATTTGTGTAGGCCCTGGATAGAATTAATTTTTCGCTAACGTTTTCTTGTTAATGAACAGTAAAATTTTTAAAAAATTGGTGTTGCCCACTTTTTTATTATTCTTAGGTGGTAATGGAACCTTACATAAAAGTTAAAACAGAATTAAAAATTTTTTTTTCAATAATTGTTAAATACTTAAGCCAAACAAGTTTGTCAAAAACAATTTGATTTTCACTTTACTGCTTTAAACAAGTATTGTTAAATGGGGTATGCCAAAAATTTTTTTTTCAACGCAAGCAAATTATTGAGTTAAACAGATAGGTTTTATTTTCTTCTTTAGTTGGCTAATGCAAAATTAAATTTCCACTTAGGCTGCCAAGAATTGCTTGAATCAACGTTAAAACATCCAAACTCAAATCGCCGACCAGTTGCAGTTATAAACTTTTATTAAAATTTGATTCAGCGTTAAACGAAGCTTCTGCAAATTTCCAAATTTCTATGCCCTAAAATATTTAAAATTGGAATTATAGTCAAAAAAATTTTTTTAACTAAAATTAAACCTTTACATCAACAATGAACTTAACTTAATTTTAATTTTATTGTGAATTAGAAATTGAAATTTTTGACTAAATCGCAAAATAATCAATTGTCGTAGATTAATGTCAAACTTCAGTATAATATTTGATTTGATTTGATTTGATTTCACAGAGTAGCTCGACATGCAATTCGTCTTCATATTTTTTTCTTTTGAGAGAAGTTAGTATATAAAACAAATCATTTTATAAAATTTGTTAGATCGAGAATTGGAAACAAAAAATTAATGAAAAAAAAGATTATTAACCATAGCAAAATAAAAAATAATTTCAAAAAGCAATTAAAAGAGCATTTTGTAGTATGATGATAAACTTTAAATAATTAGATCTATTGTATCTTTAATCATTTTCTGTTTTATCAAGTAGCAGTATATATTTTGAAATAATTTTCTATATTATAATACATTTTATAGTACTTCAAAACTGCTTATAGTAGAGTTGTTGTCCGACTTGTTGGTGCAAATGGTGTTGTCTCCTGAGTGGAGGACCACATGTAGTCGGTTCGATTCGCAGTGAAATAAGCATCACTGAAGAGCTGTACAAAAGCGAAACTCGAGTCTGGTGCTTCTCATATTTTAAGCAGCTTGGTTTTCTAAGTAATTATCTAAATCTCACGTTTACTATAAAATTCTTCTTTCGCTTATCTAGCTTTAAGAGAGTAAGCGGTTAACGCTTAACGTTTTTCTGGTAAGTCCCGGTCATGAGGTGCGGCCTTTGTCTAACAACATAATGGATTTTATATATTGCTTGAACGGTAAAGCCGGGAATAACTTCTTAGCTGCTTACAATTAAGTTGTTGTCCCGCTTGTGTGGTCTAGTGGTGTTACCTCCTGCGTAGAAGACCACTTTTAGTCGGTTTGATTTGCAGTGAAATAAGCATCACTAACGAGCTCTAACAAGAGCGAAACTCGAGTCTGGTGCTTCTTATAGTTTAAGCAGCTTGGTTTTCCAATTAATGTTTTATACTTCACTAAATTTTAAGCAAAAAGTCCAGCCGAGAAAAGTTTGAATAACAAAGTGGGTATTGCGGACCACATGCAATCTTTGAAATGGAACCTCCGGCTCTTAATTACATTTGGTTTCTGACATCTGGCCGACAGAGAAGAGTTTTACTGACAAAACACGAGCGATTTACGAGCCAAATGCCAAATGGGAGAAGCTACTACGCTTCAAAGCACGTATTAAATATATGTTTTATCAATTATTTATCCTTTTGATTTGGAGAACAACGTCAAAAGCATTAAGCTCAGAGTAACCGTCTAGCAGCAAAGCGACGTAAATAATTTTAAGGATAATATAGCGTTATGATTTTAGAAATTAAACCGATTATAATGAAAAACGCTCATGTCGATTTTATTGAAAGAGCGCTTGAGCCAATTGCTCACAAACTTTTTGCAATGTGCCCTCCGTTGAAAACAACAGTCAAATTGTAACTTCAACTTATTGCAAAACAAAAAATTCATCGTATTGAACCGCACAATATATGCAATCAATCGGAAGAATGTAGCTGCTTTTTAGAAACAAAAAGTTTTATTTTTATTTTGAGACTTTGTATGGATAATGCCAATCTTGGGTTAGCTTCACAGTCAAGTTTGCTCCAAAATTGTTCTTTAATACAGAAATGTAGAAAAAACACTCTCACTCAGGAATATGGACAAAAACAAAGAAGGGTATAAATATGGCCGTTTACCCACTTGTTTATGTTATGAGCGCATATTTTTTCCCAAATTCAGTAAATGATATTGCCTCAAAAAGGTTTTTTGCTGTGGAGTTGCTCATCTCCAAAAATTAAAATATCTTGTAAGCTATTTTAAAGGACGTTTCTATTCATTTCTTGTATTTTTTTATCAATTTCCATCAAAACGACTCGCTGTTCACGGTGGTATCTGTAAAGCCATACTTCATTTAGTCTTTATCATATTTTTTTCCACTCATTTTACATAATCTTAAATTTACTAAAAATTACTCATCTTAAATAACTAAATATTAGTTGGAATGAAGGGCGCTGGAAGTGGGGGCAGGGGAGCAATCTTCCCCTGCCTTTTAAAATTCTTAAAACGCGGTGGCACAGGAAAACAGATTGTGCCCTTTAAAATTCGTATTACAAATATATTGTTTTTAGTTCTGCTCTACAATTAACCTATATAATGTCGATCACCATTAAACCCAACGATGTTTGTAAAATTACGAAGACAACTGTGAATCATAGTACAGTAATAAAAGTACTTCTTTCCACCTTTCCGCTCTTGATGCTACTTTTATCAAATTTTTTTAACCTAATCTATACCCACTCAAGGAATTTCTTTACAGTCTAAAACTCATTCATTAACGCTCATTTTTATCGCTTCTGATTGGTTGCCTTTCTTGACTAATCAGGCTCCTTCTCCTTTCCTATGTAAGCCCGATTGGATCACTCTCAGTTCATTCTGACGATTCCACCCAATAAGTGTCAGATGAAAAGTCTTAGAAGAATGAACACGCTTTTTAACCCCTTCAGACCTGAATTTTTATTAGACTGTATAAAATAGTAAATTTGTTATTTCTTTGAAGACTGTGTTGCCAAAATGTAGTTGCACAAAAAAAAATTTGTCGGGGCGCATCCATAAATTAGTATAGGGGCTTTAAATATTTGGGACTATTTAGTCCCAATCGGTTCAAAGCGTACTTTTTTTCAAAATATCAGCTTTAATTTTTCTTGTCATATTCAATGAATTTGAGTAACTTTAAGGAATCTGGAGTTTTAGAAAAATAGATATATTTATTACATCATGATAACTTTCTGTTTTTTTTTAACATTTGAAGTTAAGCAATGATTATTCAAAGAGCATTTGCGTTTATTGACGATTTTCTGCCATAGTGGTCTTTCATGGTTTCAAAAATCAGCATGATAATTACTTTTTACCCTGCTTTACTAAACAGCATAACAATTGAAGTAATGCACACACATATTTTACACCAAAATATTCCTCTCAAAACCGAAATGCCATTTCCTGAAACAATTTTTCTACTTGTTTGACAAAGAAATAAATTACAACAATTATAGAATGTGCAAGTACGAGAGTCTATTTTTTGCTTGGTACACAATTTGCATTTAGCACGGTCTTGATAAGAAACTCGTATAATTTGATGAATATCGGAACCGTCTGAGGAAAATCTTGAAACCACAGTTGAAGAACTTCTTGCTCGTTTTCTGCTTGAAAATTTCCCGATCAAATTCATAACAACGTCGTGCTTGAAGTTCTTTAACGCTTTTATGCGCGCACTGTGAGGAAATTTATCTTGCATATATTTCAAGGTATTACATTTGACACAACTTTTACACCAAGACCCGGTTCTCTATTCCAATAATCGCAAATACTAGGAAGGGTATGATATCCTATAAACAAAGTTGTCGGCAGTGTGGGCGAGTGGTTAAAGCGCCGGGCTCGTGATCAACACGGTCTCGGTTCAAAACCCACTCGCGCCATTCTGTTGTGTCCAAGGGAAAGACACTTTACGGCACTTCCCCTACTTAACCATTCTGGCAAGCATTTCTAAATTACAGTCATATCTTTATTAAATTACAGCGGACAGCAATATCTTGGTATCTCCGGAAGCAGGTCGGGGTAATTGCCTACCCTATGTATTAGCGCTTCAGTCGCTTTCCTGTGAGTCAGGAGGATAAATGTAGAGATAAAATAAATAAAATAAAATAAATGCTTTTAGCTCATTAATTTCTATTTTAAAACTATTCCTTTCTGCTGCATATACAACTCACTCCGTGCACTGACCAAATTCATTAGCGTTTCCAGCTTTATGGTGTCTGAAAAGATTTATTGGTTTTGGCTCATGGCCATCTTCATAATTTAAATTGACTGTACCAGATAAAGAGCAATTCGGAATATCAAAAGAAATACAAATCTTTTTCCAATAAAATAGATGAGATAAAGACTCCACAAATTTGGTTCAATACTTTGTGCATGGGCATCATCGATTGTTACTGTTATAGTATCATCAGATTCTGACATTGCTTCCTCCAAAAATATTACATCTTTTTCATCTATAAGGTTATTATTGGATGAATCTAACTCATCAGCAGTAATTAATTCCACTACTTCATTTACACCAATTATAAGTTTTCTTGATCTAGTCTGTTTCTGGGCCATCTAAATTCGACAAAAAAACTAGTAAAAAGTACGCATAAAGCCGGTTGGGACTAAATAGTCCCAAGTTTGAAAAGCAAATAAATTAATCATAAACACTGGCAAAAAAGTCAAACTTGCTTTATATCATTCCACTAGACTTTTTTCTCGTAAATTTTATTCAGCTTTTCTTAAATTAAACATTATTGTATTTTTGAATTTAATTTTAAAACTATATATAGTTGAACTAAACTTTATGTATTTAGTTGGTTTGATAATCACAAAGAAAAGAATTTGCACGTGTTACAATTGATTAGCATGGTTGCCAAAATATTGCTAAAGAATAATAAAAAAGTTTTTCATAAAATTTTATAGTATTATAGAAGAAATTTCAAAAATAGTGGTGTGGGACTAAATAGTCCTTTCGGTCCGAAAGGGTTAAAGCTGTCTTAAATTAAATTTATTTTTAAAACCAAACAAAAACTTTTTTAAAGAATTTCTATCAGAAGTGGGTAATATCCATTAAATGTTAGTATTACTACAGCTTTAGTCTGTATATATTCACTTTTTTTATCTTTTTTTCTTTCTTTTTGGTATATACGTATTTGTACATCAACATTTTTGATTTTTTGTAAGTTTTTCTGTCTATGTTTCTGTTTACCTAACCTAAAACTTAAGGGTATTTATTTTATTTGACACTTTTATTTTTGCTGCCGCTCTGATGCAACCAATTTTTGATGCAATTAATTAGTTGCCTGAGCTTATTTATTATTTATTATTATTATTACTTTTATTTCTTATCTATCATAGCCTTTGTTGGCGTTTTTTTTTGTGCATCAGCCGAATGCAAACCATGCATCTAGAGGGTCAGTCACTAAAGTCAATTATTCTGCTCATACACTGAGCACCTTTTTGAGGATTCACACAGATCCCAGCATGCAGATCTTTTGAATCTCTGTCATAGTAGCTCTCTCTGATACTTTCTTGATTTTATCTATATTTACCATGCTTTTCTTCACTATACGAGGTATTAAGTGTACCAACAATCACTGAGATCACTGCAATTTTCATATGCCACATTCTTTGTATTTGCTTTTTTCAGTTTCCTTTAGTCCAATTTTTTTATCTAATAGAACAGCCGCACCAATCAGTTTGAAGGTGGATTTCATTGAATCTTTAATAATGATATTTGGTCTGTTCACTGTTCTAGTTCTACCAGTATTGACTGGGAAGTCCAACATGATGGTGTTGTTGTTGTTCTCTTTATTGTGCATCACGGTCTCTGACTTGTATTCGTACAATTTTTTTACATATGCAGAAATGTGCAGTATTATTGTGCCTGGAGATGTACTATGTTTTGGCAAATACTTCACATCCAGATGCAATATGATCCGCTGTCTAATTTTCGTATGATAAAAATGAAAAATTTGTAAGTAGTAAAAAGTTGATCAAAAAAAGGAAAAGCAACAAAACGATGAACGATATCATATGCGGTTAAAATAACAACCATATTTTTGGTATTTTTGAGAATAAGTTTGCATTAGAGTTTGAAAACCGGGACCTCAGTTTCGGAAACTTCCGTGATTAAGTGCTTTTTTGCATTTTTCGTTTAGGATACCTGTTTTTCCTAAAGGTAAATATAACAAACATAAATGTGCTTATATAATTTTTTGTTTTAGATTTAAATAAATTTTTTAATACAGTCTGATGGTGATGTTACTGATAAACTTCAATATCATTTGGCTAATTTGCTGCATCACGTTGATTAAATTGTTGCGACAGTCGTTCTCGCGAATTTGACTTTGTATATAAAAATTATTGCTTTATTTCGTTAAGCACTGTGACAACGTAACAACTATTATTTTCTACTTGCTTAATTTAAAAAACTTGTTCAGAGCTAGTAAATCAAGTTTAAATGCATTGTTGCCTTGCTGATTTTCCTTGTTTTGCTTTGTGTGTTTTAAGCTAAAAATTTTTGGTTTTTTTGCGTGTCCCGAGATTGAGCAAGATTTTTTTTCCGGATTTTTTTCAAAACTGGAAAATTGAAAACTTTAATGTGCATGGTTTCAACACCTTTTCGATTGATAATAAATTAATACATTGATTTTATATTACATCGATTTGTTTCAAAGCAAAATATAATTAATATTTTGCATGCTACTCTTTATAGCCTACGGTGTAGAGTCGAATTGACAAAACTCATACAATTTTTTCAAACAATTTGCAGGTTTGAAAGGTGAAAATGATGCTTTAAAATCCATGCAACCATGGTCATTTTTAGAAAATCATGGGTAACAGTCTCCAGTGTGGTAAAGGTTCTTAGTTTAAATATCTATCTCGTACGGGAGTTAAACTGGATACAATTACCCAAGATATGCTGTAGCGTTTTTTGGAGGAGCTAGAGTATTGACTTTATGTGTACCGTGTCACAAACGGTGCGCATATTGAACATTTCTGAAAGTTTTCATGGAATTCACGTGCCTTTGAATTTCTTATTCAAATTTACAGGAATAACTCTTGTTTAGCTCAACATTAACCCTATTTAGTTTTATTTGACTTGAATATGTATTTACATGTCAAATGATATCAAGTTTTTAAAAAAATTTTATGTAATGGAGAGAAGAAGTAGGGCTTTTTTATATGCTCAATTTTCCCACACGCTCTGTACCCAAACCTGTCTTGATTTAGTATCGAAATACAATTCTTTGGAAACTATACAATACCATTCGCCTGTCTCACAATGAAACACCGTCAAGTAAAGTTTTTCTTTCTATATCACAAGGCTTGATTTTTGTTTGGTAGTGGATTTTTTATTCAAGTGTTTTTTCTTCATCTAGCTTAAAGGATTTACTTCACCTTTGCTTTCAGTCAGAGCTCTATCAAGAATAGGTCTCTTCTTCTTAATAAAATAACAATATAAAAGATAAATAAATAAATATTTCCTTTTGTAAAAGACATAACGAATTATAATGATCGTGTTTTTGGCTCTCAAACGCCTTCCCGATAACAAATTTCTGCAAAAACCCTTGTATGAATTTAATTACTTAAAACAAAATACCAAATTATTAATATGAGAAGTAGAATAGGAGAAAAATAACTACAGTAAAAACTACTGCGATTAACCTTACCAAAGATAGACAGAAAATAAACAGGGGTAATACAGAAAAAAACCAGCAAGTTCTCAAGCAGTTTTTACTCATTTGCATAATTCGTCATTATTTTTAATCTTTTATAGGTGATTAATTAAACTAATTTTATTGATTTGTAGGCACTAAATAGAACCATCTGTGAGATTGTGGATCATGCACGCCGAACCCGAGCTCACTGCCCGCCACGGTTTTAAATTTTAAACTTATATTAGGGACAGTCTGCTTACCCAGGTTGATTCGCAGCGCTCGTCATATATAAGAAAAAAAATCTAAGATTTGTGGCTTCTACTAGGTGCATTGCTGCATTGATAGAAGCGGCATTGTGCATCATGGACGCCGATGACTAGATACTATAAATCGCTGGCATTTGCAGGAATGCAACTGGTAGAAGCCACAAATCTTTGATTAATTTTATTCCATGTTAGCCAAACATAGCTAAAAATCCAACAAATACAACACACTAACACATATAACTGAGCTAATCAAATATTTGGATGAAATTTCAACCATTCCCGTGATGAACGTGCCTTTAACATTTTTCAGTTAAAAACAAATTTTCAAATCAATATTTATTAAAAAAATTTTTGATTGCTTTTTTCAACATTGTTAACCAGCGCGCCTTGTGCGGTTTGAAGTTTTTCTGCTCTAGTTGAGCGAGTTGTTTTATAAAGCCACCACACTGAGTAATGCCCTCTTCAACATGATAGAGTGGCTTGTTTAATTAAAATGTAATCTTAGATTCTTTAAAAATAAAAATTTATTATTTTTGGAATAAATAAATATAGACTATATTTTTGTAAAATTTTTCTGCTCGCTCTCGGTCTCAAACCTTGGGTCTCGAAATTTGCCGGTCTTGTTCTCGGTCTTGGCCTCAAAAAAATTATTATGTCTCGGTCTCAGTTTCGGTCTCTACGTTTGTGGTCTCGACTACATCACTGGAATGGATAGTAACTACATTATAATCTAAAACAAAATATCTACGAGTAAAAGTTTTCGATATTAAATTTAAAAATCTTCAAAAACAAGATCACCTGAAATATAGTGATCTAAGATTAAGCTTAACATAATAAAAGTGATCTTGATTTTCAAGATTCAAATTCTCAAGATCTTAAGGTTGATATCTCAAGATTTCACAAAAAATTCACGTGGTTTTTACGTAAATCAAGTGAAATTTACTTTAAATCCACGCGAAATCCCGTTGCTGTGTTTGTGGGCATGTTTGTCTGTTATACCGGTAGCGTAAGCTAATCGAATATACTGTAGGCTTACCTTGTTCAAATAATGTAAATACAGCAGTAAAAATAATTAGGTAAATAATTGTTTTGAATTCGTTTTAAAATATACTAAAAATCTTTTATCATACCGTTTTTAGTAAGATCTTTAAAAGTTTCTAAATACTTTAGGAATATACCAAGAAAAGATATGTGTTGATTTGCCAATCTTATTCACATTTCAAAAGTTTTTACTTTTATTTTCATCTCTATTTTTTTCCTGACTTACAGGAAAACATCGCACCACTATGCTTAGGGCAACCGTCAGGCGATTATCCTGACCAGCTTTTAAAAATGTCAAAATATTGCTATCCAATTGATAATTTTTATTTGATTTTTAAGTTTTTTTATTTTGAAGTATGACTGAAATTTAGAGCACTTGCTAAGACTGCAAAGCAGAGGAAATTGCCGTAAAGTGTCTTTCTCAAGGACGCAACAAATTGACACGACTATGGTTTTAACCGCAACTGTGGCAATCATGTTCGCCATCAATGCGGCGCCTCTAACCATTCATTCATATTTAGATTACCAAAAAATTTAAAGTTACAAATATTATGTTCTTGCGCCACAAGCAATTGTGTACAACTTTTCCACAATAAAACCTCAGTTCATGCATGGTTGAATTGCTATTGAATAAATATCAAATATAGACTATTAAAAATATTGATTATAATAATAGATTCAACCAAGCTTTCTACTGGTAACTAAAATCATAAAGATAATTAAACTAAAACTTTTGATTAGTTTTTTTAACAAAACATTTAGTTATTATTAGCGCTTTACAAATAACGTGCTTTTTCTAGAAACTATAACAAGTACAGCTGATCAAGCGACGACGATTCCCGTTCAAACAACTGCAGTTGATTTAACGTCAGCCGAAAGTAAGAAATCGACCTGAAATTTTATCAACTTTTGACATGCATGTTTAAAAAAATAAAAAAAAAAAAACGGTCAGAAAAAAATCGATTAATTAAAAAATGTCAAAGCTTTTCTCGCAAAGTCTCTTCTGACCATTTACCGGAAAAAGACCGCCGTTAAACGCTGGTCAACAGCAAATTTTAAACGGAGATTCTGGTGGGCGTTTCCTAAAAGTATTTTTGACGCTGATTTCAAAAATATTTTTACTTTTTCTCTAGCACATCACGTTTTTGAGATATTTTTGTTTTTATAACTTTAAATTAATTTTTTTTACTTACCATTTTGCAGTCCAAATACAATCGAAAATTGCATTATGACTTCATTAAATAACATTCTCAAATGGTAAAATAACGTAAAAGAAAGCGCTAAGTGGCATCAAAAGGATGAAAGTAAATAGTTTTGCAGACTATTGTTTAAGTAAAAAATATAAAAAGTGTTTGAGCATAGGCGGGCACAAAGGAGGAAATAATATTAGCAATGCATGGCAACCACAGGTGTAAAATAGGTAGGCCTACGTTAATAGTATTTTTAAAATTTCCTGTTTGTGTCTTACATGAAGTGGATGATGCCCTTCCAAACAACGACAACGAAGCCTGTTTAAATGTTTAAATTAAGCAAGTTATTTATATACTCATAAGTATAAAGATATATTTTATTTTGTCACTTAGGCTATTATCAAGGGTGTAACTTTGTCAGGAGGGGTCATACATCTATTATTGGGCCCCCATTTTTTTTGTACTTAGTATTCAATTGAGCTACTTTTCTCAACACAGGAATCACTGACGACTCGGCGTTATAGAAAGATTTTTCAATTGAAATAATGAGTCAAAAAAGCATTGAGCTGAACAAGTAAAAGAGGTTAAAGCTAAGTTAACTGTGGCTACAAATGAAAGGCTATAAATGGAATAAAATTTTACCAAGGTTGCACGGTTCAATATAATTTTTGTAATCGCAGTGTATTCAAATCGAAATAATGACATAGCAAGGATTTCGTGAGGGGCAGGCTGCAACAACAATTTTTTGATTGTTTATTAAAAGTTTAATCAAATAAACGTCGCAAACTAAAATTGCTTTATAATGACAAAAAAAATTATGTGCTACCTTTTGAGGCAACTTGCTTTATGAGCACATTAACAGTATTTCAGCAAAATGGAGATGTGCTATGCAATGCAGATACATTGTTTAACCCAAAAAGAATTAACGTACAGTACACTGATATCACCACAAAAGACACAAACTAATAAAACACTATACGTTGAGGCTAATTAAGTAGACTATCGTAATTTACTTGCTGGTGGTTGGAAACTTGAAATTTTTTTGTTTTGCTTTTGCACTAGCGAACTTCTGGATAACTTTTCTAAAATCTAAATTTTTAGCTTGTTCATTTTCTATTGATAGCAGAGCCAAAGCACTAAGTCTCTCTTGGGACATGGAGCTTTGAAGAAAGTTTTTGATTAGTTTGAGTTTAGAAAAAGACTTCTCTGCCGTAGCAACTGTTATAGGTACTGTCACATACATCATGTATGCTGTACAAACGTCAGGATAAGTTGTGGCAAGTTATGCATTTTCAACAAGCAAAAAAAGAAGCCATTTTTTTAGCAGATTTTAAGTGGACAATCTGTTCTCTAAACAACGTTTTGATGGAGAGTATTTGCCTAGGAAACAACGGAGAGACGTTATCAGAAAATTTGTCAGAAAATTTTTTTGCTTCAACCTCAAGATCCAGACGAGAAGCATTTGATAGAAAACTTGGTTCCCAAACTTGATATGACATCGCCACTGATTTCACTCCTTCAAAGCGATTAATTAGTTGGCAAGAAAGTATGTCCATCTTCGAAAGAAATACAGTTCCGCAAAATCACTTTTTAGAAACGCTTGACGTTATTCCTTCGGATATTTTATTTATTCTTTCGGAAGTAGGCTTTTGTTTTCTTTGCTCATTTGTTTAAAAACTGTTTTGGCAAACCCATATAGAAGCAATAGTGGAAGCTTCGATTAGTTCTGCGTCAAAACTTTTTCTGAGTTGAGCAATGTCTTCAGCAGCAGCTTGCAGAAATTTATGGGCAGAAATTAAGTCAATTGTTTTACACTGCATAGCTTTTGAAGGAATGTTGAGAATCTGCAGAATCTTGCATTGCACAACCAGCATGTATACAAAGTCAAAGTTTTCTATCTGTTTCTTTATTGCCATAGTTTCATCTCTTTCCTTTGGCTTCGTGCTGGTAGCATTATGTGTATTATGTGAGTCAAGCATTTCATAACGTCACACAATCTTTTCTTCAACGCATAGACAACATCATATCGACCAGACCAATGAGTTGAATTTAACGCTTTTAATGTAGGATTTGAGCAATAACGATCATGGACATTCTGAAGCTTTTGCCACCGCACAATACTATGTTCGAAAAAAATTATATACCGACTCAATGGTGTCGTAAAATTGACGGGTCTCAGTCACGGCTTCCATAGCATCTTTTAATACTAAATTTAAATTGTGCAAAGCACAATGCACGTAGTAAGCATGTGGAGCCGCATCTTGGATCTTCTTATGCATGCTGGAGGATTACCCGCTCATTACTGCAGCGCCATCATATCCTTGCCACGGCAGTTTTTTATGTCAAGCCCCTTCTGCTGAATGGAATTCGTTATCAGTTTGTGCAATCCAATAGCAGATGATTCCTCAACTTTGATAAATGAGGTAAACGATGATGAACTTTCAGTTCTGATGGCGTTCCATTATCGTGGTAATCGATTTTGACGTAACGAAATATTTCACTTAACTGTTTTTTTGCTGACATCTTGAGTAGTATCAAGAAGAATAGCAAAAAAAGAGCGCTTTGTAGTTCTCTTTTTATATCAAGGAGAAAATTTTCAGCTAGTACTGATTTAGTTCATTTTGTATCAAAGGACTTAAATATTTTGTAGAACCTTTAGGTAGTTGTAAAAGTTTCTCTAAAACAGTATCGTATTAGGCAAGAAGCAGTATGAAAGAGAGAAAATTGCCCTTGTTATCCTTCGCAATTTCTTCACAGGATTCGCGAAAAGGTAAGTTGCACTTTGCTAACATTAACGTAACATTCACAAGTCTCTAAAAACATTTTCCGAAAAGTTTTGTTTTTTACAGAAAAGACTTGTGCAGCCCTTTTTCTATTGTCCCCCTGTTTCTCCATTGCTTATATATCACGCACGCCTCCGCATGATGTGTGGGGCTTTCATGGCTTCGAATTTGCTGCTATAGATGTCTCCAGTTATTTAATTTAAACCTTTTGTATCCCAAGGGTTTTGAAGTGCGTAAGAAGTCCCTGGAGAGAGATTTTCATGAGAAAATAACCAGCAGGGCTGGCAGTAAACTTGGTCCATGCTGGATGCATAACATAACCAATATCTTCGTAGTTCTAGACCTGATTGTGTTACATAATGGTAATAATTTGTTGAAAATAAACGACCGCTTTGGAGCGGATCTTAAAGTACGCTTTTTAGGTTGTTTGGGACCTCCTGCAATAATTGCTTTGACTTTACTATAATGATGGAAAAGTTTTCATTTTTGCTTGCCTCTGATCTATTTTTAGTAGTAACGGAATTTTCTTCATTGGTAGGCCTACTATTGTTGAAAATGTTAACGTCAACAAGTTTGAGAGTAGATTCTGTCTCACGAATGCTGACGCCTTATTCATCCGCTTTGGATGTTTCTGGTCGAGTTAGCCACAAACTCAGTCGCTGATAGTTTCTGGTTACCTCATCTATTTTTCTCCTCTTAGCTTGTCTCTTTTGTGCTCCGCTTTCATAATTTCTTTTCATATTAAATTGTAATCAACTAGAGTTTTACAATGTTGTTACTCAAAACCTAAAAAGTTTAATAAAATTTAGACAACGTTTAAAAACATTTACTCTATGCTCAGATATAAATAACAATAATATTTTTAAATATTTTGATGAAATTCGCAAACACAATGACAGTTTGATAATTGAATTACATAAAAAAAGTGTTATTGACGATTTTCTACTTAAACATATCATTGGTGTTAAGTGTTATGGTAATAAGTATATACATATTTCTGGTTCTATAGCTGAATTTTTCCTGCTTGACTCCTGCATGCATTTATCCTTTATTTAAAACACACAAATTATCTCTTCAACAACTTGTTTCTTTTCCTATTACTCACTTTCCCGTTCGGCTACTCCAATCAGCGGGCTATATTACAACTTCACGCGTCACCGCTTTCTTGGAATATATTTTAAACCCTATCAGTAAACAATTTTGCCAATTTCAGTTTAATGAATATTGTCAAGATAGTAAACAATATTTACTTGAGCTTACTTCTTGGAAAGAGAAAATTTCTTCGTCTAACCATTTAATTAAAAACGAAATACATATTGTTGCTGCAGATGTTAAACCTTGTACCCCAATGTGCCTCGTCATTTGGCACTAAACGCTATTCGACAAGCTCTTACTCTTTTCACCATCTTTAAATCGCTTTGTATTAATATTTTTTTACTGTTAATAGACCATTGTTGGAAGAATGTTATATTACAATTTGAAAATGATTTTCACAAATAAACAACAAGCATAATTACTGGTGACAATCATTCCGTTTCAATTGCCAACATCACTCTTCACTCCATACTATTGCCCATTGTTGAAACTATCAAACAATCACAATTATTCAAACGTTTTATAGACGACATAATATGGCTATCTATTGGCAAGACTACTACGCAAGATATACAAAAGGCACTTAATAATGTTTTTGAATCTGCTTGTCTTAACCTTGATTTTCGTCATATCTGCATCTAATCGCAAATTCCAGGTCATCTAAAATTTTTGGATGTTGACCATGTAATTGATAATAATTGTAACTGTGGTTTTTTTACTAAAGACTTTATCAAACCTACTGCTTTAAACCGATCTTTCCTACACGGTTCTTCATATCACTTACCACCTATTTTCATATCAATAGTGTTTTCAGAAGCAATTCGTATGAGACAGCTAAACGAGACACAAACAAGTAAAATTGGAAGCCTTAAAAGACTTTAAACCAAATGTTTTTTATCTAACTTCAATAAAAAATGGTTGATGATATGATAAATATAGCCAAAACTTGGTTAAATTGTTTTAAACCTGATAATGCCAAAACCAAAGATAAAAATTCTCAATTCCATAAAATTGTTTGGGTTACTACTTTCACTAATTGCATTAATCTCACTGACAAAGAAAAACATCTTAATCTGTTATCCACTGTTATTTATAAACGACCAGCTGCACTTCATAATCTTTTAATAAACCACAAAAAGATATCCTTAAACTTACAGCCTACAAACCATAAAAATGGATCTTCTTCTGCTTGTGGTCATTGTGCTCTTTGTGGTAATCATGGAACACATAAAAACATTGTCTAAAACACTAATTTTATCAAAACTAAAAACGGTAAAATTATTCAACTTAAGCAAAACCTCAACTGCACTAATTTCGATATATATGCCGCTTGTTGTAATATATGCTCTGAAATTTATATTGGTCAAACTTAAACCGTTTTTCCGTACGTTGGAATACACATCGCCATATTTGAAATAAAGGCCTGTTTCCACTACGAGCGTGGATAAGAGCATTCTTTGTTTGTTCTATTGATTTTTTTTTGCGCTCGCTTCAATTTTAACTACTCGCCTCTATCAAAGATCAATAAAAGAAACAAAGGATGCTCTTTTCCACGCTCGTAGTGGAAACGGGCCTTAACAACACATTGGATTCTGAAAAGGCGGCATTATCGATACATTACCACAAGAACCACACTGATTTTCCATATAAAAATAAACCTATTTCAGAATGCTATACAGTTACTTTCTTATAGCAACCTTCAAATTCCTATTTAGACATTTGTGAATCCCGCTGGAAAACTTTGGAAATACTACTTTCAGTTCTGCAATTCATTCTAGCGAAACCTCCTGAAGAGAGCTAGACGAAAACGTTCGAGTTTTCAAAACAGCCTTTTTTTAAGTCTATTCAATTAACAAAAGAACTTTTCTCTTTCTTCCTTTTTATATTTTCTCCAAGCATTTTTTCTTCATATTGCTATTAAAATTTTAAAATAATACACTGTACTTACACTTCCTACTTACACTTCCACTACCTTGCGCTAACACTCTTCGTTTCGCCACTAATATTATTTTGTCTTGATTTACATTACTACGAAATTTTGTACTTCAACTATTGACTCTTCACACGTCACAATCGCCTTTATGAACATGCAATCAGCTGTTTTTCTTGATGTTTACTATTGTATAGTTAATTTAATTGGCACAAGCAGTTTAGAAATTTAACAATTTTGACAGTTCTTTTTAAATTTTTTGATAATATTTTTTATTTTAATATTTAAAAAAAAAATTTTTTGCCAAGTGAGTACATTTCATTTTATTTTATTCTATGACATATATTAAATTTAATCATTAATCAATAATTTTCTCTTAATTTTTATTCTTACAATTTGTAGATTATGAAGATGACTTTATGTCGAAATCGATATTAAATTAAAATAAAGTAAATTTTTAACAAGTTTTGGACTGATTCTTGTCTTCCTAATTGAAGAATTTTAATTGAGATGCGTTTCACGAGAATCGTCCTAAAATTTTCATCCAATAGGGTTAAACTGATCCACTGGGTTTTTTAACAAATTAAGCTTAATTTAGGCAACGGTTAGTAAAGTTTAATGTAACAAACTCTCTTTGTTATTGTTTTTCCAGCTCACGAAATAGTACTGCTGCGAGCGTAAGGACTACGGTATGTTTAACAAAAAGGATTGAAATAGAAAGCTGAAACCTGACTTTTCAAGCACTCAAATCACAACTTCTTTCAACAAAAAAAGTTGATTAACAGAAATCACAAATCTGATCACTGACTAATAGAATTACGTCTAGCGCCCACATGGCTAAACTAAATCTACGTAGCTTATTCAAATAGAATAATCGGTATTCTCATTAACTATTAAAACTCTAACTCCTGTCACACAGGCAAAACAGTAACACAACAAAACGGTGACTTTCACAGCGCAAACAACGAATTTACCTATTTATATGAAGTGGGCAAAATTTACCAGAAAAAATTAGCAACTTCGAGAAGATACTATATTTTCTTAATTAATTATTTTACGACAATACAAGCCAGTCAGACAGTTACTGTTATGTCACAAAGCACCAAGTTAAAAGCTGGTAAACAAGTTATGTAAAATGTGATACTATTAAGTTACTGGACTATGGTGGAAAATAGTACAATTATCTCGAAACCATGACGTGACATTACGTTTGACTATTACGTCGTAAAGCAAAACTTTAACAATTACAAAGTATACAAAATTATTTGGTTAAACACGGATCTAAAATGCCTTATTGGTGAAGGCACCCAATCAATGAAACATAATATTCACAAATTCAATTTATATTCAACATTGTAATAATAATATACGACAAGCGCCTGTTTCGATCTTGTTTGATCTCGTCAGGTATATATAATTACGATTACAAGTAGAAAAATTGCTGTAAATTTGGAATTGATAACATGTCAAAATAGTTCATTGCGGTAAAATTTGATGAAAAGCCAAAGAAATCAACGAGAATATAATGAACTATGAGAATTCCAATGCAACTCTTTTGAAAATTTGGAATTCTAACTATTAAAATTAAAAGGCAAATTAATAAGAAGAATTTCGGACGCCAGCGAAATAGTAGAATAGCAGAATGACTTTGTCTAAGTAACCTAGATTGAATTATTAACCAAATTGTGCTAAGAAGTGGGAAGTTATTTGAAAAGATTGCTGAAAATTGAAATTACAAGTTGATAACACGTCGAATTCATTGAAGCTGATAACACGTCGAATCCATTGAAGAAATTTAAAGTTGATAAAGTCATTCTGTTATTCTACTATTTCGCTGGCGTCCGAAATTCTTCTTATTAATTTGCCTTTTAATTTTAATAGTTAGAATTCCAAATTTTCAAAAGAGTTGCATTGGAATTCTCATAGTTCATTATATTCTCGTTGATTTCTTTGGCTTTTCATCAAATTTTACCGCAATGAACTATTTCGACATGTTATCAATTCCAAATTTACAGCGATTTTTCTACTTGTAATCGTAATTATATATACCTGACGAGATCAAACAAGATCGAAACAGGCGCTTGTCGTATATTATTATTACAATGTTGAATATAAATTGAATTTGTGAATATTATGTTTCATTGATTGGGTGCCTTCACCAATAAGGCATTTTAGATCCGTGTTTAACCAAATAATTTTGTATACTTGTGATACGAAGCACGAGATCCCTTTTCATTTATGTTACATAATTTGTCACGCTACTAAATAAGCTTCGATAACGCAAAGCTTTGCCTTTAAATCACAATTACAAAGTAAAATAAAACGGATAAATATGATGTTATATGATCATTATAGCTTAAGCTTATTCTACTAAACAGACTTGAATGGGGGTAGCGCACAGATTACGTCATGACTATGTCACAATTACAATGAATACGTCACAATCGAAACTTTAAATATATTAAAAAATACATGAAATAAATTAGATGGTTAAATATAAATTAAAATTATTGATGAAGTGTGACATTTAATAATAACAAGTTTACTTGAGCTTTCAACAAAAGTGTTTTACAATAAATTGTAGCAATGCGGGGCCCCCTCGTGCTGGGGCCCTGGTGCATTGCACTGGCTGCACGGGCGATAGTTACGGCCCTGGCTATTATAGGCCTGTACAATTAGAGAAAAATAGCTTTATTTTTTTGCAAAACTAAGCTTCAGCAAAGGCAACAGGAAAATGTAATAAAATTAATATATGGATGTGCTTACAAGCATCCAATGAAAATCTCTGAGAATGTCCTAGCAATATATGATTGTCCGTGCAAGATTGAGGTTATTGCAGTTAAGATCGGCAAAATAAAAGCAATCTTTATTATGATGAAATTGCAAGTCAGCACGCGATTGTTTAAACTATAGCAATTTTGAAAATGCTAGGGACTGTTTCGCTTGCCTAAGTTTTTTCCTGGTTGCGGGGCATATACGAGTATATATTGATAGTAGTAGATAAAAAGAACAGTCTTGGACTCATTTCTTATTTTACATTTTTTGAGTTTCTGTATTCAATTTTGTACTCTATGTTTAGATATAGTCTGTCGGGATTGAAATTATAAACATTTTTTGGTTTAATTTTGCGATTTGTAATTTAAAATATTTTGCTCGGATATTTTTATCAAGCACTTTTTCGAAGAATTGATATCAACTCTTAACATTATACAGCTCCACATACAGATTTTAAAAAAAGAGTCGGCTTTTCCCTTTTTCTTCAAATTTTTAAAAGAGTGACTTAATCAAGGTTGTGGAGTCGGAGTCGCCGGAGACGTACGTTTTTGTGCGGAGTCGGAGTTGGAGTAGTTTTTTTAATGTTTTGGAGTCGGATTCGGGAGTCAAAGTTGGTTTTTCAGATGTTCAGGAATCGGAGTTGGAGTCAAAAAAATTTTTAAACAGGTTGAGTTGGAGTCGGAGTGTGAGTCCAAAAAAATTCCTACAACTCCACTAACCTGGTTTTCAGCACACAGTGCTTGTTTTCAGCACAAAATTTTGGTCAGTTGTCGAGTTCTATTCTAAAATGCTGAAGTTAATTCTAACAGTGAATCAGAAAGAACTTTGTGAAGTTTGGCCAGATTGCAACTGTGACGGAGTCGCAAAACTGTCCCGTCCTTCCAGCTCCGCACAGCAGCAAAACTTTACGGTTTTATTTTATAAAGAACAAAACAATAATTACGGCGCTAGTCGGAAACGGTTTTCTAAACAATACAATAACACAAATTAGTTTCAATACGTAGACACATTGTCTACAAACTTACCAACGATGTTGGGCGGACGAGCAAAGGAAATCAAACACCAAATTTTCTACCCTAAGTAGACAACGTCCAAAAGGACAAATATAGCAGCCGAACCAATCTAAAAGATTATGTACAAAATGCCAAATTACAGCCAGCTCAAGTCGAAAGCCTCACCCATACAACGTGGCATCACTTTATGCCCGACAGCGGCGCGAGAATGCACTAAAAGGTTGCGCTGATTATTTAGCGCTAATACAAAAGGCGCGTTGGCTCAAAACCCGTACCAAACACCTATTTCGCAAATATTTTACGCGGACGACGTAATAGCGACTCGATTTGGGCTTGTTCTTTCTTAAGTTTTTTTTGGTAATGTTAGTGACGTTTTCTTTTTGTACGTATTCTCACAGTCGCAACAACACGGTAGCCTATTGATTTGTAAACAAATACCAGATACAATATCGTATATCTGACATTAATTTTTCCACAAAAAAATCAAATTATCCCTGTGGGGCGTACTTCCCACGTTGGGAATCACTGCTATAGACGACAAAGCCAACGTGAAAGACGCAAATTTAGTAGGAATTTTTTCCTGTGATTTACCGTCAAGCTTGGGACGAAGTTTTATAATTAGCATCCGAAACTTAGCGGAAATAAAACATGTCTTCTCGGTTAAATTACACTTAATGGGGCTGAAAAGAGCAATGATATTCTCAGAAAACCTTTTAAAAATTGTTTTTGTTGAAGAAAATGAAAAGCATGGGGCCTCGCGTTTTGTTTTACCTAAGTGATTGGTTGCAGTCAAAAATGTTTTTGTGTGTATTTGTCGATGCTTAGGTTTACTCTTGGCTACTCAACAGCTGAGTACTGTACACCAGTCTGTTGTCGCAGTGCTCACACTCACCTCATAGATAGTATCTCGAATGACGCCTTGCGCACAGTCTCTGAATGACTGCGTCCCACTTCAACGGACCACTTACCCATACTTTCAGGCATCCAACCAGCTGAGCTTCGCCGACTAGGAGCGACACTCTCCTTGGCCCACCGTGGATCTCTGGAATATAATCATATCTTGTATGGTCTTTTAAGTGGGTCCTCAGATGCTCGCCAACTGAAACTAAGATCCAGACGCCAATTTGTGCTAGCTGCGGGGAATCTTTTAAACAACCTTGCCGGATTTGCATTCGCATTTCTCAGTGGACGAATTATAGATTGAACGCAGAGTACTGCAAAAATACATCCAGGCTCCGTGCTTTCATACCCAGGACCAATATTATGCTTGTTGAAATGAGCTTGCCCCGAACATCTTGGGTTAAACTCAATTACCTGCGGACTGGTATTAGGCGATTCCATTTGTCCATGCACAAATGGGGTCTCGCTCCTTCACCGAATTGCGAGTGTGGCGCCTCTGAACAAACCGCAGACCACGTTCTATTAGCGTCTCATACATCAGGCACCACACGGAGCATGAGTCTGACTGCTTTGGATGACGAAACTAGATGCTGGCTTCACAGCATCACTGCCAGCATCTGATCCAAGCAGTACAACAGTCTGGGGTAAAAAAATAATAAACTCTCGGCCCCAGTCCTTTGTGTCTGGCCTGAAATTGGTGTCCTTTCAAACGACGACGACAACAAAAAAGACGATGTTTAAGTTTATTATTTTGGAGCTTTGTGGGTTGTTGTAAAAGTCTCTAACAAACTAAATAAACAGGAAAAGGTTGTGTCAAGTTATCAAAACTGTTTTTAAAAATGCACTTTAGACGATTTTGGTCTTTATTAGCACCAGCTTTCGCGAGCTACTGCTCAATTTTTCAGATTTAATGGAATAAAATTTTGTCACAAAATAACTTAAGGTCAAAAAATAAAAGGCATTCCTTTCTTTTATTTTTGATTAAAGTCTGAACGTAACATAATTGAGTTTAACTAAAAATCCTTTTTTTTTTACAAGACAACTTTGGGGTTGTTAAAGTTAAAGAATTAGGCCTGCCTCAATATGCTTCAAGAGATGCCAAGATATTGGTTTCGGGTTTAAGTTTTTTTATTTGTTACATAACTAAAATTTTGAACTAGTTGTCAACACTGACAAGCAAAAAAGAGACCTGAAATATCTTTTTTAAAAAATAATAGAATGACGAGAATAGTAGTTAAACCGCTTGTGTAGTCACCATTACAGCGGCACTCGTACGTACTCGGACATGCTGCCGACTGTTGCGTTTATTGCATGGCCCTTACATACTTAAAAAACCAGTTGGACTGCGCTTATGATTTAACCAAGTACTATGCGTTTTAATTGGTTTGAAAATAACTTTGCGTCCCGCTTGATATAATTTTAAAATAGTCTACATTACGCTTTATATGAATTTTAAAAGCGCATTGCGGTTATTGAGTTGCGTTTTACATGATTTCAAAATCACATTATGCAAGTTGCGCTGCGTCTTACAAGAATTCAACCATACGTTGCGCTTATACCACTGCGCTTTACATGATTTAAAAAACGCATTGTGCAAGCTGCGCTGCCCTCCACTAATTTGAAAAACTCCTTGCGAAAATTGCGTTTCGCTTTTCTAAAGAAGAAAAAATGCCCACCTCTGTGTCCTAGATACTAGACCAAGCACTACGAGCAAAGTAACGATTAATGTTGACAAAACTACAGCAAATAATTTTGAGTAGAACAAGCAGCAATTCACCAATAAATAAGTAGCTTGGTTGCGGTCGAGAGTCCGGCCTTCATGCTCGAAACGCTCAAAGTGTTTGAAAACAAGTTTCGTTTGTTCGTGACTGCTTTGTGGCTCAATCGAAACATCGTTTTACAAGTTGCTTTGTTTTTTTCAAAACAGTTTTGACAACTGAAAGTGAAACCACTGAGGCACCAACGCAAACAACTAAAACACAAACAACCGAAATCGAAGCAAGTGGTAAGTCCATACTAAGCTTTCAGACTATATTATTTTTATAAATAACAAGCAGCAGTTAACCAATATTTAGTAGCTTGGTTGCAGTCAGGTAATCACGTTTGTAACGGCTAATCTTGTCCTTTTTTCTTTTTCAATTCTGTATGCATCCCAAATGCAGTTAGGCTTCACCTTCGTGTTAAGTAGCTGATCTAATTTTTTTCCCAAATTTATTATCCTTTTGACACGCCTTGTGCTTTTGCGTTGGACTTTGTGTTTTTGTGTTTTTTTTTCTTGATTTTTCGTGAAATCATGTAATTTTTTTTCAATCAAAATGTTACTCAAATCAATTTTTTATAAAAATTTTTGTAAAAACAATGCTGAACCAAAAAAAAAAAAGATGTGTAAAAGCCAGTCAATTCTGACTCATACAATGTCAAGAACCCAGATTAGGTAAAGACCTTAAAATAAAAATTACTTTTTTTGACGCGGGTCAAAAGTCAATGGCGTTGGCACTCTGGCGTGCTGACGTCATTGCATGAACCCTAATCCTAATCCTAACCCTAAAAAGACAGTGGTCCTGAATTTGATTTCCAACCAAGATAGTTCACAGCAAACTAGCAAACTTAAGGCCCGTTTCCACTACGAGCGTGAAAAAGAGCATTCCTTGCTTGTTTTATTGATTTTTTTGCGTTCGCTTCAATTTTAACCGCTCACTTCAATCGAACATCAATAAAAGAAAGAAAGAATGCTCTTTTCCACGCTCGTAATGGAAACGAGCCTTTAAAGTATAGTCAAACCCCAGACTGTTGTTAAGTCTAACCCTAAAGAAAACTACGGTAGCTAACTTTTATCTTCTAACCATAAAAAAGACAGTAATCCTGAGTTTGATTCCCACCCAAAGCAGTTGACAACGAAGCTGACAAAACTAAAGAATACTCTAATCCTAATCCTAGCCCTAAAAAAGATTGTAGTACTGAGTTCAATTCTCACTCAAGACAGGCGCAAGATTTCAAATCATTAGATAAGATTTTTATTTCGAAACACTGTGCAAGACTTTAAAACATTACTTAAGACTATTTCAAAACATTGTGCAAGACTTCAAAATTATGTAAGACTTAAATAAGACTTTAGAAAATTACCAACGCACTTGTTTGCTTTATTTCCCTTGAGTTTCTGTTTATAATTTGCACGTGCACTCGCTGCCAGCGCCTTTTTTGTTTTACGCTTTATTTTTAGTTAATCTCATCTCGGAGCATAGTTTGTGTCTGCAGCGCGTTCATTTTAGAGCTGGCTTTGTGAGTTCTAGTTACACTTCTCAATTTGTGATGGGCGACCAGCTGCAGTGTTTGTGGGCGGCTGGTTGAAGTTTAAGTAGACTTAGTGCAGTTTTTTGGTAATTCCCGTTTCCCGTGAGTCAGCACCGACCTGAACTGCTCAGTAAGACATCTATGCGTTTTCTTTTTGTGTTTAATTTTTAGTTTGTTTTATTTATTTACAAATTCATTCATTCATTCATTCAGTGTTTTTTATTCTCGATCATTATTAAACAGTTTAACACAAAAATTATAAACATTAAAAAGATCAAGAAAAGGAAGAAGCAGCACAACGTCAGACGTTAAAACATGCATATGATAAACATAAAGTAAAAGTACAAGAAAGTATAAAGCATGGCCGCAATACCTTAATTATATAAAGATATAAGAAGTGAAAAAAGAAAAAAAAACAAAATAAATAAATAAATAATTACGTAACAATAATATTATCAAACAAACTGAACGACTAAATAACCAGTGCATGACTAGGCTGCGTAATGATGATGGGTGGCACAGCTAGCCAAGATGAGAATTTAGCTCAACTGAGCAAGGTGAGTAAAGAAAAACCACCCAAAAAAGAAACCTCACCAGGTCCGGAAACCTTTTCTAAATGCAACTGGTGACTATAATAGAATAGTAAATATTGCAGAAAGTATATACGAAAAAATTACGGAATTATACAGCTAATAATAAACAAATATTAACGATAAAAGAGATAACATAACATAAAAAAAACAAAACTATTAAGCTAGTCAAAGTTTATGGAAAAACATATATTAATAATATAACAATTATAAACAAACAAAAAACTTTTACAACAGAATTCATGCACTACAAAAAAAATATTAGATAAAATTTTTGCAGACCAGCATAATAGCAACATAAAAAAATTAAACAAAGTCCATAACATTTAATAATTGTTTTGAAACTTATTTTACAATTCTAAAAATTTTTTATTCTAAAAATAAAAAATTAATTGCTAAAATGAACAGTATACCATTGCCAAAAAGAAATTTCAATGAAAGAGCAAAGATAAGGGTGAAAAAGAATCAATTTGTTTAGAGTTTGAACTTATGCAGACAATCAAAATATAAGAAGAGTTTTTTAAAGCTTTGTGTGCAGACTGGATATCTTGATCGATTAAGCTTTTCTTCCAGAGATTGAATTCAAAAATTTTTACACCATTTCCATTTCCTTCTTTCCAGAAACCTGTAATCAAAAATACATAGGGCAGTATCACGTTTAGGAATCTAAACATTACAATTAAGTATTATTCCCATTACTTAAAAGATATTTATAAACCTCAAGAGTAAAAGATCGAACACTTTGTTTTTTATTTTTTAAGTCAAAGGAAATGCAATTCCAATAAGCGGGACCACGGTGTGAAATAGCTTGCTGACATACTGTGCTAAAACATTTCTTTGGAATAAAGATAGACTTGTTTCTGGTATTGTATTTAGATTCGTTTTTAGTAAAAACATCTTTAAATGCAATTGGGTTTTTACCATTTTTTTGCTTAAACATAAACACAATTAGTTCTTTGGCCAAAAGTTGATCTATTGTTAACAATTTATTTTTTTTCATGACATCACAAACAGTTGAGCTACTGTTAAAACTAAAAAATAATTTAACACATTTATAGCACAGTCCTTGTAATCTTTTAATCAAAGTTTTATTGCCAAAACACCAATTTAAATTACAGTAAGAAAGCTGACTATTTATAAGAGAGTGATAAAGTAGAAGAAGAGATCTTTTATTTAACAGTGACTTCACTTTAATAACAGTTCCAAGAACACTACGTAGTTTAGATATTAGGTGATTTATATGTCTTGATTATGATAAGTGCTCTTGGATATAAACACCAAGAAATTTAATACATTTAACTTGTTCAATTTCATTTTGTCGCAATGTGAGAGTTTGCTTTTTTGTTATTAATTTGGATTGAGCAGTCTTAAATAAAATGTATTTAGTTTTAGAAACATTAACTGATAATCTATTTGCAATCAACCACTGGTCAACTAGTTGAAGTTCTTTATTACCAGTATCAAATAGCTCCTTGATGTCTTTATTTTGTAAAAAAATGCTTGTATCATCAGCAAACATCAAAGAATCACTATTGTTCCATTCCTAAAAATTGCCCAAATTATGTAGATTCACAATCTCATAAAAAATCTCTTTGATTTCGCGTTGGTCCGGCTCAAATAGCCGAAGAAATAACAGTTTTATAAGTAATTTAAATATTTTACATTTATTTATAAGAAAATGGCAACACTGCTTAATTTCACGAACTTTAAAGTAATTTCCAGAACTATCGGATTGACCTGTTTTGATTATGACGTAATAGTTGTGTTTGTAATTTGGATAATGTCAGAACATTCGAGTAACCTTACCAATGGTATAAATACGGTTCGCTGAAAAGCAGCATTATTAATTCGATGTTTCGTTGTGGTAACTTAGAATTGGAAAATTGTTAACTGTGTGTTATATGATAGTTTTTGAACGCAAGTCTTTGGTTGTCTACGTGATTGTGAAGAATTAAGCTATTGAGCTTTAACCTGTTGCTTTGATTTATACTATTCGGGCTCCTAAGTGGATTGGAGCATATTTCTTAATAAAGAAGATATTGTGGTAGTCTGAGCTGTGATTTAGCTAGACTATATTTTTGCTGTCGCTGGTTCGAAGGTCAGATCCAGCAAGAAGATTAAGAATTATCGTTTAGTAGACACCGAGATTGCGTTATCGGTGAGAGCCTTTCTTTACAGGCGCCGAAAAGGTAGACGATTAAACAACGTACTAAGTTACCAAATAAATTCTACAAAATTTCAAAAAACTTTTTAACATCGGAACAAAATTTAAAAAACTTTCCAAAATTTAGAAAACTAAAATTTGTGGAAGTAACAACTATCATTCAGACAATTTTTGAAATCATTGACATATATCAAGAAGAGAAGTGGTCCTAGATTAGAGCCCTTAGGAACACCACTTGTAACTTCAAGAGAAGTTGTAGAAAGAATTCCTGTATATTTTACTTGTTGTGTACGTCCTGTTAAGTAACTCGTAAACCACTTTAATGTATTGCCTCTAATCCCATAATGATTAAGTTTGGAAAGTAATATTGTATGATCAATTGTATCAAATGCTTTAGATAAATCCAAAAAAATTCCTAGGGTTGCCTTTTTACAGGCAAATGACTGAGATATTTTTTCCACTAAAATTAAAATTGCATGTGTAGTAGAATGATTTTTTCTAAAACCAAATTGATATTTGTAAAAAAAATTTTGCTTTTCTAAAAATGAGTACAATCTATTATACATAACTTTTTCAAGTAATTTCGAAATATTTGATAATAAACTAACTGGTCGATAATTATTAATATTGTTGGAATCACCTTTTTTGAACACCGGACACACAGTTGCAAGTTTAAAGCAATCTATGAATTCACCTTTACTCATAGGAAGATTGAAGACATGGCTAAGTGCTAAAAGTATATTATGAGGAGAGGATTTAAGAACTTTGGTTGGAATATGATCTGGCCCTGCACTTAATTTGTTTTTTGAATTTTTCAGAATGTTAGCAAGTTCTTGAGGACATGTTGGCCAAGTAAACATTGATTGGCATGTAGAAGATTTTAAATATTCTGAGAAATGTTTCTTCTTGGGAGGTAAAGGTTTCACTAATTCATTGGGAACATCAACAAAATGTTTATTGAAATAGTTTGCTATTTTTAAAGGATCATGAACAATTTTTCCATCAATGTTGAGGCTTCTGCAATTAGATTTATGTTTTTTTCCTATAATAGAATTAATCAATTTCCAAGTGCTTTTAATGTCTTTTTTACAATTGTTAAATTTTAAATTATAATATTCCTGTTTTTTTGTTTTAACAGTGGAAAAATACAAATTTCTGGCTTGTGTAAATGCTTGTCTTGTTTGTGGGTTTTTATTATTAATGTATCTTTTATATAGTTTTTCTTTTTTGTTTAATAGTATGTGAAGATCAGAATCAAACCACTGATTATTTGTTTTTTTGCAAGAAATTTTAGTTAAAGGAAAGAAATTTTCAAATTTATTCATATAAAGTTTTTGTAATTTTTGGTAGCTGGAATTTGGGTCAGAATCACATAATATAGGAGTAATATCGCTTTCTGAAAGAGCTTTAGAGAATAGATATACATTTTTATCTGTAAAATGTCGATATTGTTGGACATTTTGATGAGAAATGAGAAATTACCGCTTTCACTTTCGGTTTCGCTTTTCCAACGCTTCAATTAATTATTTATTTTTCATTAAAATATTCCTTGGTTATTATTGAGTTTTCATTTCGTCGAAGCCGCGTTAATCGACATTTCACTTTGCGGCAATCGGCAACTTCAGCGCCGTTTACCGTTACAAAGACTTTTATTTCAAAACATCGTTCAAGATTTCAAATCATTATGTAATACTTTAATTTCAAAATGTTGTGCAAGATTTCAAAACATTATGTAAGATTCAGTCTGATAGCTTCCTGTATTTATGCAAACCGATTTGCTAATTGAAGTACGGATTGCAAAGAAACAAAGATAACTTTTATGAGAGCCGAAGTAAAAATACTAATTTGGTAATGATTATGTGTGGTATTCTGTTTGTGTTATTAAAATTATAAAGAAGTGTATGTTCACTTAAAATAATAGGTTTTTTGAAGGTTTTGGAAATGAGGGGTTCTAATGAAGAAATTAGTTGTTTAGTGGGAGGACATTTACAGAATAGGTGGTGAGAGTTGTTTAGAAGAGAAACACAATTTACAGAGAAAGTCGTTTGGATTACGGGGGCGGAAGTTACGTTTGAAAAAGATACAGCCCCAGGCGTAACCTTTATAAGCTCTCCTGAAAGCTATTTCATTTTCGAAGCTCGAGAAAAGAGAGGGACGGGGTTTGAGAAGTATTAAGCGAAACCAGGTGTGTGAAGAGTATGTGTTGGTTGTGGGTAGAGGGTTTGGATTTGCTTTAAGGAGAATTTGATAGAGGGATTTAAAAGTAAGTTTAGGTAGAAGATCTAACAAGATTGAGTTTTTCTAAAAGAGATAAAAAGTTTTTTCCATAGGGCGGTGGGGTTGAGAATTTGAATATACAGGGTATCCATAAAGTCTCTTTACAATTTAAAAAAATTATTGCAAAGTGAAGTGATGAGATATCGCAATGAGGGTTGTTTTATGTTAATCAGTATTTCATAAAGTTTTTATTGACACATTTAATACATTCTAAACATTTAATTAAAAATATCATTACTCTATTTAATACACTTCTATATGGGCACCATTAGTTGCACGAAGCACATCTAGACGGTACTCAATTTCCTGCCATGTTCGTTGTAGCATAGCCTCATCAATGGTTGCAATGGTATTGGAAATTCGTTGTGTTAGGTTATAAACGATTTGAAGGACGTGATGGTGATGACTCTTCCATACTGACTTCTGTAGTTTCATTGGGTCTGAACATCTGATTTTGTCTCAATGAACCAGGATACACATTGCCCTTTTTCTTGACGAGTAGTCATTTTATGGGGGTTCAGTTCATAAAACTCAATTATTAAACATAAGAAATTTTATTTAAGAAGTTTTATCTGAAACAATAAATTTTAATGTCAATAAAAACTTTATGAAATACTGATTAACATAAAACAACCCTCATTGCGATATCTCATGATTTCACTTTGTAATAATTTTTTTAAATTGTAAAGAGACTTTATGGACATCCTGTAGTTTTCGTTTAAGAGGTAAAATTTTTGTTTCTAAATTGTAAGTAGGATAGGTCACCCAAAATTGATGATGGGGTTTGGGGGTTTGAAGAAGATGAATAATTTTCCATAGAAAGAAAAGCTGTACAAGTTTTTAGACCAATAGAAGGAAGGGCAATGCCGCTGTCGTGTTTAGATAAGTATAGGGTGAATCTTTTAATTGGTTCAAAAGGGGAGTGCTTTTATAAAGATTTAAATAGCAAAAAACTTAAAGTCCTCAGTTGTTTGGGAGAGGGAAAAATGATTCTTGATAGAAAGAGAGTTTTTGGAAGAAAGTGTTGGTTAAGGGAGATAACTTTAAAAAAAAGAGAGTCTTTGGGGTTAAGATTGGCGAAAGTAGAATAGGGAAGAGAGCAAATGAGGTCCTTCAAGTTTTTTAAAAGATCTTCAAGACGAAAAGAAAAAGTTATCCCAAGGATCCTAGAAGAGGATAGAATTCTATCTTGCGGAAAAAAAGATTGAAAAGATGATAATAAAGCTGGGAATTTAGAAATGATTGAAGTTTTGGAGTGATTAATTTTGAGGCCTGAGAAAAGAGAGAACTCATGTATAATCTCACGAATTGAATAGAAAGAATCGGGGGATGAGATAAAAAGAGTCAAGTCATCTACATAATGACAGACTTTAAGTATAGTGGTACCAAGGGAGATTCCTTGGATTTGTGATGAGGAGAGAATTTTTCAAGTTAGGGGTTTTATACTAATTAAGAATAAGAGCATGCTAAGTGGGCATCCTTGTCGGATTCCACACTTAACAGGAATAGAATTTGAAAGGGAGCCGTCGGGAAAGGAAGAGTAGAAATTTGCTGTAAAACCGTCTAGACCTGGTGCTGAGTTTTGGTTAAGTGTTTTAATATCAGAGCGAGTTTCTTCATAGGTAATTAAGGGAGGAACAGGAAGAGCTGGGATAGTTTTTTCGTCAGGAGGTGAGAGTATTTTATTTAGATATACAGTTGGATTAGGAAGGATAATCGCGGGATTCCACAAATTTTGAAAAAAAGATAAAAAGGAAAGGAAATCAACTGCATCTGTTTGGCTTGAAGTAGTGGTTGATGGGATATTAGAGTTAGGGGGTAAAAGAGATTTAAATTGAGTTAGATTTTCTTTAATAGTAGCTAAAGGAGAAGGATTGTCAATACTAGAAAAAGGGGATATTCGAGATCTGAGTTGAGAGTCTTTTTGTTTGTTTTGTTCAATTTGTTGAAGTTGAAGTGTAATATTTGAAATTTGTTCATGTTGTTGCAAAAGTTGTGCTTGATGTAGTCTTTTGTTTAGATTTTTAGAGTGTTTCGGAGTCTACGTATTTTTGATTGTTGAGATTTTGAATAAAAAATAATGGGATATTTGATTTTAGTTTTGAAGACATCCCACCATTTTAGGGGTTGTTGAATGGGGTTGGGAGGGGAAAAGAGGGTTTTAATAAAAGATTCAACAAAAAGATTGATGTGTGGAAAAGAAATAATAGAATCATTTAGCTTCCAATGAGATAACTTAAAAGTTGTTGTACTGGATATTTTTAGAGTAATTATGGGAGCTTTATTATGGTCAAAAAAAGGTATACTATAGTAAGAGGTGTTAGATATTTTGGGTATCAAAGAAGAGGATATGTAAATACGGTCAAGTCTGGATGTGGGGCGGGATTGTGAAAAAGAAAAGATTTTTGTATAAGGGTAAAAGTAATGGTAAGAATCAGTTAGGTCAAAGTTAGATATTAATTTTTGAAAGAGGATCTTGTCATTTGTATTTGGGGAAAAGTAACCAGTTCTATCGATAGAGTTAAGTACGAGGTTAAAATCACCGGCTATTATTAATTGTCTGTTCCGGAAGTCCATGTTATTTAATAAAGAAATAATGCTTTGAATGGCTTTGACTCTTTTTATTGTTTGTAAAGAAGTATTTCCAGATGGAAGGTAGCAATTTATTAAAGTAAAGTTTACATTGTGAGGGTAAAAGATATAGTTTGGATATAGTTGGGAAAGATTACGTGTAAGGTGATCATTTTTGGGGTGAGGTGTGTTTGTTGAGCGTGAATAAGTATAAGGGTGTCTTGTGGATGTGTAATTTGGGGAGATAAAGAATATTCAAATTTTGGGTTTGCTAGAAGATTGTGAATATGGCAGAGGTGAGATAGTTGTTGTTTTTGGATAGTGTGAGTTTTTTGTATAAAAAGGAAATGAATATTGTGTTGAGTAATACAACGTGTAAGATAAGTGGAGGCTTTATTAAACTCATTTATGTTTACAGTGGCAATTTTTAGGTGCATTAAAGATTGAAGTGATGGCAAACAAGGATTGTAATATCGGGAGAAAAAAATATAACAGTTTGCATTGAAAGAGACAAAAAGAAAGAAAGGAAAATTTTATATTTTTGGGAGTGAGAGAGAAAAAGAAAAGAGCGCCTTGGCAATGTGATATCTGTGTAAGAATGACTGAAGGAAAGAGAGAGGGTAAAATAAGGAGCTATCGATTTAAAGTGAATCTCTAAAGAAGCGCTAAGATATAGAAAGAAATGCAGAAATGATAGGAAAGGAAAATGATTTGATAGTGTGTTACATGATTCAAAAAAACTTACCAAATGAGGAGTTGTTTTTGATAATTCGTCGTTTTTGAATTTAAAGTAGGCAAGGGTGGAGTTAATCACGTGACCAAAGATTATCGTTTCAAAATATAAATTTAACAATATATTGATAATAACAAAGTAACAAAGAGGATGCACAATTATTTGAAAAAGACTTACATTGACTGCCATTTTTGTTAATAACAGAAAGAAAATTACGTTCATTAATATGATAAAATCAACTTTAGTTTCAAAGAGGTGGTCGTTGTCGTTCGCGTTCGCGGTGGTCAACATTGTGTTGTTTGTTTTATTTTAGAAATTCGACTCCGTGTACGACAATACTACCGGCTTTTTTCGAAAACTAATTTTAAAAAATTTGCAAAATATCTTGTGGTGATTTTCCCTCTTTACGTGTCACTTTATTAGTTGCCTTTTTCTTTCATTTCTTGTGCAGTGTTGGTGACGTCATAGGTTTTGCCTTGCATGTTTCTTTTTCGTTATTTCAGTTAGTTAGCAATCATCATGGTGTCTGTTGTATTTCTGTTTGCCTTAAATTTAGTCTTTTAAAGCCTTAATAAAAGGTAATAAAGTATGAGACATATTACAATTTAAAAGACTAAAAATGGCTATTGCTGAATGGAGGTACTTGCAGCCAGAAAAGCTTACTATAGATCCCAATTCACATTTAGCTGAAGAGGAATGGAAATTCTGGCTTAAAACGTTTACTAACTTTGTCGAAGCTTTGCCTAGAGGAGAAAATACTGTAGATAAACTAAAGGTACTGACAGCTCATATAACATCCTCCCGACAGATGTGCGCTCTCCAAAAAGACGAAAACAAATCGAATGAAAACAATGTTAGCGTAATAGCTTCAAAAAAACAATCTCGAAACTTTACGTGTTATTTTTGTGGATGGTCTAAATGGCATCCCCGCAGTCGCTGTCCTGCTAAAAACGAAATTTGTGATTTTTGCGGAAAGGTAGGCAGGCCATTATGCGAAATGCTGTTTAAAACGCAAAAATTCTTTGAACTGCGTAGATCAACCTTGTTTAGCTCCGACTACGGCTATGCGATCCACATTCTCACAACATGTCTTAGCTGAAATTACTGTGAATAACATATCCGGCCAAGCTTTGGTAGACACCGGCAGTACCAACAGCTATCTAAATAAAGAATTTATGAAGAGAAATAAACTTCCGTATAAAACTATAAAATACTTTGCTAATATGGCCGATGTATCTCTTAAAACTGAAATTTGCGGCGTTTCTTACATGGATCTAACTTTTCTTGAGCACCACTATAAAAATTTTAAATTTTACTTTATGTCAAACCTAATTGCCGATTCAATCGTAGGAGATGACTTATTACAACAACATAAGAGTGTAACTTTTGAATTCCGTGGAAAAAAAAAAGAACTTCACATTTCATCAATTATGCTGACTGCTCACGTACCATATCCTGATTTATTTTGCAACATTAACCGAAACTGTAAACCCATTGCAATAAAGACTAGAAAATTCTCTTTATCCGATCAAGCGCTCATAAAAGCGGAAACAGATAGACTGTTGAACGAAAATCGAATTGAAAGAAGTAATTCACCTTCGCGAGCGCAACCACTTGTGGTAGATAATGGGAAAGGAAAGAGAAGGATGTGCATTGACTACAGCCGTACAATTAATTTGTTTACAGAATTAGACGCCTACCCTCTACCAAGTATCGAATCAATTGTTAATGAAGTTGCCAAATGGAAACGTATGAGCACTCTAGATTTAAAATCGGCTTACCACCAAATTAAAATTCATCCAAAAGATCCTCCTTACACCGCATTCCAATCCGGATTAGAATTATACTAGTGGAAAGTTATGCCATTTGGCTTAACGAATGCTGTGCCTGCCTTCCAGCGCGTAATGAACGAATTTATCGACCGTTACAAACTAAAAGGAGTAAATGTATATTTGGATAATATTACAGTTGGCGGCATGGATCAAGCTTCTCATGACAAAAATTTATGTGCATTAAAGGAAGCTGCAAAAAAAGAAAATTTTACTTTTAATGAAAACAAGTGCCAATACAATCGTTCACAAATTCAACTTTTAGGCCATTTAGTGGGAAATGGCGAGATCAAGCCCGATCCAGAGCGCATTGCACCGCTGAAAGATCTAGAAGTGCCAAAATCAAAAAAAGAACTCCAAAGGATTCTTGGTTTATTCAGTTATTATTCAAAGTGGGTTCCTAATTTTTCAGAAATGATAAGGCCTTTAGTTCAAAACGAAGTCTTCCCACTATCAAACGATGCCATTTCTGCCTTTCATCTAATGAAAAACAAGCTTGCCGACGCCACTTTACAGCCGATAGATGAAGCTGTTCCGTTTACCATTGAAACCGACGCGTCCGATTTTACCATTGCTGCAACCTTAAATCAAAATGGAAAACCGGTAGCCTTTCACGCTAGGACCCTTTCGACATCGGAACAACGACATTCAGCCGTGGAGAAAGAGGCGTACGCTGTTGTCGAAGCGCTTCGAAAATGGAAGCATTTGCTTTTAGGAAAACATTTTACACTGATCACAGATCAGCGTAGCGTATCGTTTATGCTTGATATGAGGCATACATCAAAAATCAAAAACGATAAAATATTACGATGGCGATTAGAGCTTGCCGCTTTTGATTTTGCGATAATCTATCGACCGGGTAAACTTAATTTCGCTCCAGATACGCTTTCTCGCGCTATTTCCGCATCCGTATCATTTCCATCATTGAAGTCGTTAATCAATTTACATGAATCATTGTGTCACCCTGGAATTACTCGATTGGCTTACTATGTCAAAGTTAAAAACTTGCCGTTTTCGTTAAGCGATGTCAAAAATGTTATACAAGCTTGCAAAGATTGCAGCAAAGTAAAAGCTTCTTTCCTGAAACCAGAAGACAAAATGAACTTAATAAAGGCAACCCAGCCTTTTGAACGAATTAGTATCGGCTTTAAAGGACCACTTTTATCCGTTTCAAAAAATAAGTATCTGCTTGTTATTGTTGATGAATTTTCACGTTTTCCTTTTGCGTATGCGTGCCCCGATATAAAATCAGCGACCGTTATTGAAAAACTTACTCATTTGTTTAGCATATTTGGCTTTCCTGGTTATGTGCATAGCGATCAAGGGTCTAGTTTTATGTGGTTTGAACTAAAATTGTGGCTTCATAATTTTGGGGTGCCGACAAGTAGAACAAATAGATACAATCCCGCAGGAAACGGACAAGTTGAGCGTTGTAACCGCACTATTTGGCAAACTGTGTTATTAGCTTTGCGTTCAAAAAAACTTCCTCTGACTCACTGGGAATACGTTCTAACTGATGTACTTCATTCTATGCAATCTCTGCTGTGTACCACTATCAATTGCACACCACATGAACGTATGTTTTCGCACTCTCGAAAGTCATTTAACGGTGTATCATTGCCTTCCTGGGTGAAGCCTGGGCCAGTTTATGTGAAATGTCATGTTCGCAACAAAAATGACCCGCTAGTTGAAGAAGCTGAGCTCATTGAGGCTAACCCGCATTACGCCCATGTAAAATTAAATGATGGAAGAGAAATTAATATTTCTCTACGAGATCTAGCTCGAAACCCTGTTGCTGATGCTGCGAACGATACAAATCTTTCATCGCATTCTGACGATACCGAAAACACAATTTTACCGCAAAGTGATAATGAATCTAATTCGTTTTCGCAACCTGACATAACTAGCAACGGTCGAGCAGCGCCGGACGATACTGAAAGCAGATCATCTGATGCACCTTGCGAAAATCCTAATTTACGTCGTTCTTCACGTATTCGCCGACCTATAGACAGATATGGTAATAACATTTATTTTTAACGGGGGAAGATTGTGGTGATTTTCCCTCTTTACGTGTCACTTTATTAGTTGCCTTTTTCTTTCATTTCTTGTGCAGTGTTGGTGACGTCATAGGTTTTGCCTTGCATGTTTCTTTTTTGTTATTTCAGTTAGTTAGCAATCATCATGGTGTCTGTTGTATTTCTGTTTGCCTTAAATTTAGTCTTTTAAAGCCTTAATAAAAGGTAATAAAGTATGAGACATATTACATATCTTAAAAAATATTGCAATATTAATTGATAATTTGGCCTGACCAGCAACTCTCCTATATGGTAGTATGACAAAAATTGCTAAAATACCGAAACATCTCCAGCAATTACTAAAATAATGGCACCATACCTAAAAATTAAAAAAAAAAGTTCAATTAAAATATAAAAAACGTACAAAAACAACAATGTTGTTTTAACGTACAAAAACAATAAAACGTACAAAAACAACAATGCTCGATAAGTAAACACGAGTAGAGTAATATAGAATAACAATCGGTTGCTGATGGATTTCAATCGATTGCTGGTTCACTGAAATCAAGTTGATGTTTTTTCAATCATTGTTTTTCTGCCTTCTTAAATACTAAGCCAAGCGCTACTAGCAAAGTAACGACCAAAGTTTTTGTCAACTTCGGTAACAGTTAACCGTTAACTTCGTCAACAGTTTGCAACTATTAAGTAACTTGGTTGCGGTCGAGAGATCGCGCGTACATAGTAAAAACGCTTAGAAGTGTTCGAAAACATGTTTTGTTTATTCGTGACTGTGGCTTAATCAAAACGTTGCTTTACAAGTCGCTTTTTTCTTTCAAAACAGTTTTGACAACTGAAAGTGAAGCCACGTTTATGGTGCAAACAACTAAATCTCAAGCAACCACAACTGAACCAGGTTAGCAAAGCGAACAATTCTATGGGATTTAGTCACGGGTCTAAGGCTGTGGTAAAATTCTATTACACTGATCTTGAGTAAAGATTAATTTGTGTAAAGTTAATTGAATAAAGTAATTGAGCAAGAATTTTATAATTACATGCAAAATATAATATTGTTAGTTTTTCTTTTTTTTTTTTTTGTAGAACAGCATTCACCATTTTTTGAACAGAGCGATAATTGAATTAACAAAACTGCTTCTTATGCTTAATTAGAATAGAATATTAAATTAAGCAAACGATAGAAGTTATTGAAACAATGCATTGTTTGTTATTGATTGTTTTGATTTAAATATTTATTTGTTTCTTTTTTCAACAGCATTGACAACTGAAAGCAAAACTCAAGGACTAAAACAAACAACTGAATCTCAAATACCTATCACCAAAGCAGGTAGATTAAATTTATTCTCGGTTTTTGGTGAAGTTGGTAAAAACAATTTTTGTTCTTATTATAAACTCAATACTACATAGTAAATGACTGTGGACAGAGAGGATGAGATAAATCTTTATTCTAGCGCTTTGACTATCGAGAAAAGGAAGCGAGCTGGATGCTCAGTTTAACAGAGATAACAAATAATAGAGATAGATAGATTTAACAGATGTTTAACAGATATGACTTTGTCGTTAAAGCTCTTGGGAAACACACTTAACGACAAAGTCATAAAAGGGTCATGCTTACCTAAACTGGTGACTCGGCCTTAAATAGAATGCAGCAACCAGACCAATACAACCATACTAAGAAGAAATGTTAAATGTGCGTAATTTATATTTTAAAGAAAGTGTTCCCGAGTTGGTAGAAGCGTGGAATTAATGGTGAGCGATCTCGGTTCAACTCTTTACTTTCGTCATTCTGTTGTATTGCTAAAAAACATTTTGCCGCATTTTTCTCGGCTTCAATATCTTAACAAACATTTCTAAATTTCCGTAATATGAATTGTTTGCTCGCAATTGACTTGCTTTCTCAATTTGATAATAATAACCCGTAAAGAGTTTGTAGTCGATTACTTGTCAATAGTTAATGCAATTAATCATGAAAATTTAATGTGTTTTTATGTCCGTTTAAACTACAGGTTCGACAACAGCACCAAAACGACAATAACAATATTAACAACAAAAGAAACAACAGTTCACCCAAGTATTTAAGACCATTTGTAATGTGAAATTACACAGACTGCAATTGCGCTGCAGTACAAGATTATATACGCAGTGAAATCTCAATTCAACGTGCTTGAAGCATTGAAAATCAAAAAAGTAAAATTTTCAACATTTTCTGGACAAAAAGTTAAGCATATTACATCCGCCCTTAGCTTAGTGCAATAAAGACTTGGACAATGCTGCCACAGCAAATTTAGTAAAAGCACAAAATTTAGTAAAAAAGGAGAAGTTTACAAAATTAAACCAGAGTAAGTTCAAAAGTTCGGAACCTGACTTTCACAAAAACATGGTGGAAGCCAAAAAAAGTATTCTACACAACTTTTTTTCTTGAAATTGAACTGACGACTTAAAAAAGAAGGTTTTCACTTTGAATCTGTACTTGGTATCTATCTAGATTTTAATCCCGAAAAACTAATGTTCTTACTTTTTTTGTTGCAGCATTGTTTTAGTAAAATTTTCTGCAAAAATTTATCTAAATATAGTTTTGATTAAAAAAAGCACAAGATTTTACCAAAAATCAAAAAAAAAAGAAAGAAACACAAGAACACAAGGCCTAACGCAAAAACGCACAGCTAGACATAGACAATGTACAACGGCATTCTTAAAACTGAAGCACACTGTTAACTCACTGTGTTATATTGTTTCATCAGTACATCAAATCAATAAAAGAATTAAAAAATACTCGTAAGAAAGCTTATTTTTTGTTGGCTGCAGTGGCGGCTTGCCCACAGGCGTTGTAGAGCTGCAAAGCTACAGCATCCCAAATATCTGTGTAGAAATATTGAATATTATAAGCAACGCATAAAAAAATTTTAGTTTTCTCAATTTTCTTTCATTAAATTCACATGTTTTTTATTTATTTTAAAAGTTTTTAAAATTTTGAATTGGCAACTTTTTGAGCTGTTTAAATTCAGCTCGGGAATTTCACGCAAAGTGTTGCTTTATATGGTAGATTGAATATACGTTTGAGGTACAGTATAATAAACGCAGCTCACTCAACCTAATCATAAGCGTTAGCAATACAACGCTTCACTTTCTTTGGCATAAAGCATAGATGGGGAACCTGCGGCATAAAAGCTAGCTCTTCTATTAATTGATATTTAAATGTATAAATTTTGACAATTTAAAAATTATTAGAATTAAAAGCGGTATGAAGGCAATGAAGGCATGGGTCAATTACTATTGGTGGCAAGGAAAACTTTTTTTTTCGAGCTCACCACTTTTTAGGGACTAAAATTAAGAAAACTGGAACAAATTCAAAGATATTTTTTAAAGTTCACTACTTTTTAGGCGTACAAAATTTAATGAATCCGAAATAGATTAAAAGTGATAACACTTTTTTCTTAGGTATTTCAACTTATGCCTTCAGCCTAATAAAAATTGGCTTCCAATAAAAAAAAGGTTTTTTTACCTCTGGCATAAAAAGCGTTTTAGTTAAAATGCTCAGTTATAGGGTTTATGATTTTCCGAATTTTTATTATTCGGGATTTTCCGGGGAAAAATTTAACTTTTTGGGCCATTTCAGGATAACAAAATTGCAAAATGTACTACAGAGATGGCAAAATGTCACGCAATTTTGTCTGAAAAACTTGCTGAAGACTAAAAAAAAAATCTTTTACAATTAGTTTTCACTTTTTCATTTTTGTCCCAAAAGGCGGGTGATTACTAAAAAAAAGGTCTTCAATTGCAATGCCAAGCTTTTTGTCAATACGTAAATCGCGAACGACCCACGTATAGAGCACCCTTGCTTTTTAAATCATTACTTTCAATTCAAATGCAATAAACCGACATTTCCCGGGAAATTAAAACTTTAAAATTGTCCGGAATGCCGGAACATAAACCCTAGGTGCCAATAAATTAACATAATTTTTGTTTTACTGATCACAGATTCAGGACTTCCAAAAGAGAGGAGCAGGGCAAATTGCTTTTGAAATTTGCAAGAGAGAAGCGTTGCATTAGATTTGTCTCTACAATTATTTAATCTCGAACAAAATTTAACCCAACAACTTTAAAAATACGATTTAGAGAAGAGGTCACCAAACTATTTTTAAAAAAGCCACTCAGCAAATAATAGTAATTTACAGAAGGGGACAAAATTTAGAAAAAAAGTATATTTATGTTAAAAAGTCAGTCTTAACAAACGTAGACTTTAGCAAATCGGAGAAAAATTTTTCTAAAAAATTTAGTAAAAACCAAATAAAGGTCTGTGAGTTTGAAGGTGTAAATCTTTTTTGGTGCAAAACAAGAGTTGATAAAATAGAAAAAAAGCTACATTTGAGAAAGCACGTTTCACCTTTTCAAATAAATGAAAAATAATTACGGCCCAATAAAAACAACGCCGCGGCAGAAAAGCGAAGACCTTTATATATTTGTTTTTGGTCTTCACTAAGTTTTTTTAATAAAATGTTTTTCGTTACCATGGAGTGAATGAACAGGGGTCTACCAAAAACGCATTTGCATCAAAATTAGCACAAACAACCATTAAGTGCATTGGTTTAAACGCAAAATCTTGAAGCAAGCTCAAACTTTTTCACCACAATGCCATTTGAGGAAGAGAGCGAAGTTTTAAAAACTCCGTCAAGTGAAATAACAACTCTTATAGATAATGTTGTTCTTAGTGTTGTGCAGGATTCTTCAGTACTGTCCTGCCAATTGATAAATGACCTTATGTCAAAATACACTAAATTGCTACGATCATGGCAAAGCAAAAATTATAACTCGATTTTGTCTCCAGAGAAAAAACTTTGAATGCATCAGACAGACAAAATGTCATACTCTGATCATTGATGAATGCAATGATATTTTTTTAGCTAAATATGGATATTATTCATAAAGTGTGTTATTGTTAGTTCTGGTACGAAAATAATTAAAATTTAAACAAAAAGATATTAGTTTATTCGAACAGATGAAGTTCAACTTGATATAAATCGGAAAGAATCACAATTCAATCGGACAATCCAAAGAAGGCAATTATACAGTATTTTAGATTAGTGGATTTTGCAGAGTTTGTTCCATTTGATTAGGTTCCACTAAATTAGATTAAATTAGGTTTTAACAAAAATCTTCCGTCCCGAACGTCTGCCAGGTAGCAATTTACTTTAGTAGAAACATAAAAAATACGGCCAAAAGGCTCTCATTTACATCCGTCTCAAAAGACAACTGAATTATGTGCAAACTATTACACTTAAAGCTTGCCAAAAGGGCAGGCAGTAATAGTGCGCAACAATCACAATAAAGACGCTCCGCGCATACTTCAATCAAAGTAAGAAAATAGGTTGGTTCGCATCTTGCAACGCTACCGTTATGTAGCGGATGATTGTCGCTTACTGACCAAGACAGTGTTTAAAGGGATTTTACGCTTTTCTATCTTAGAAATCAATCTATCTTAGAAAAAATCAAAAAACTTTATACCACTCATAAAATTAATATTTAAAAAATGGTTATGTTTATAAATAATTGTGCTGTAGTCATACTTGGTAAACAAAATGGCCTGGCAAAATTATTGCAGAATCATGTACAGTAGTGGCCAGAATGGACGATATACCGTACAACTCATATTCTATTATTTTTTATGTTTAAACAACACAATTTTATTAAACTTAATTAATAAAAAATAAGTTTTAGTTGCAAAAGAAATTATTTAAAGAGCAAACATACATTGCTGCTACGTATTGACACTTCAAGACAGGTTAATATTTGGTGTGTAGACCTTTGTTTTCTAACACAGATTGGATACGTCCCAGCATGGAAAGACACAGCTTTTCACAATATTCTGGTGCAATTTTTTTAATTCAAACTTCTTTAATACCCAGCTTCAGATGAAATAGTGAACTCGAATTACGCGTAGCAACCTTTTGCTTCAACATGATCAAACAGTTCTCAATGGGGTTGAGATCTGGAGAATTTCCAGGCCAAAATCCAAGAATATGAAACCCGTTGCCATCGAGCCATTTCTTAACTGCTTTTGATGGCAGGGAGCTCGATCCTGTTGGCAATGGGTGCAGCGATTGATTTTCATAAAATTTGGTAGCTTCTCTTTTAACATGTCTTAGACTGTTCCATTGATAGAAGTTCCTTCATGCATAAACCATAACTAGGGATATTAGAACACCGGGATCAACAACTCATTTTGGCTATTTACGTTAGAAGGGCCACTGCGAAAATAGTGTCAAAAGTTATACAAAGCTTTGAAATCTTTCGTTTGAAGGTTAAACGCATTTTAGATATAATTTAAAGGTTTCTGACCATTATTTGTTCAAAGAAATTGAAATCTTTATTTCCATAAAGGCATTAAGCAATACTAGATTTTGAATACTAAATATATAGGCTATTGACTACAATTATTTAAGAAAAACAAAAAAAACTTGTACATGCGAAAACAGTAAAAATAACTAACAATTTGGCATGCAATAAAACTAAAAATATCCTACCAAGAAAAAAAAATAAACAAGTATTACGCTTAAAACGCAACAAAAAGCAACAAAACTATGAAAATAACAAAATACAAACTATTATACAAGAATTAAAACTGTGAGCTTTATGAAGTTAATTTTCGCAGTTTTTTTGCTGATATTTTTGGTAATTCAACTTTGAGTGCGTTTATTCGTTTAAATTCATTCTTTGCAGTGACGTGCGGTGACCTCTGAGTCTAGCCATGCAATTTGCAAGCCAAAATCTGGTCATAAAAATGGGTATATTATGGGTAATTAATGAGTTAGACATACAATATTTTACTGGCAAGAAAAAATTTTTTGTGTGAGATTGTAACTTTTAGTCGTATTATCATGGTGATCAAGACCAATTTTCATCCGAGATTTTTGCTTATCTCTCTAAAAAAAAGTTCATCACTTGAAACTGTTGCCTGGTAATGCACTTTTTCTCCTGAAAATATAGAGGTTTTTAAAAAGAAAAAAGGTCATCGCTTGAAATCGTTCCGGATAATGCACTTTTCGTCCTCAAAGTGAGTGATCTCTAAAGAAAAAAAGTCCATCACTTGAAATTGTGGCCTAGTAATGCACTTTTTCTCTTGAAAATGCAGGAATCTCTAAAAAAAAAGGTTATCGCTTGAAATCGTTCTGGGTAATGCACTTTTCGTCCTCAAAATGCAGTAATCTATACGAAAATAAAGGTCATCACTTAAAATTGTGGCCTGGTAGACATTTTCAATTTTGTACCCAAGAAATTGTAATCCACATATTTTCAACCAATCAAAAATCAAAATTTTTTCTATGTTCCGAAAATTTTTCCGAAAACTTTTCTATGTTAGTTGTCATGGCAAAGCTTTTTTAGCGAATTTTAAGATGATAAACAAACCAATCTGTTTCTTGTATTGCGTTTGCAAATGTATCGAAAACTAAATATGATTAAACTGTTTATATCATACCATACAACTGTTTGTATCATAGTTTATATAATATACCATACAATTGTTTATAAATAGTTATATAAACAGTTCAAATAACTGTTTATAACAAGATCCTTTGAAACAAACTATTTACATCATACTATAAATTTTTAACAAAATTTAAAAAATAAGCGTATAAAATGGTATTTCAATTAGAGTCTTTAAATGAGTTTCTTGATTTGGGTTTAGCCTGCAAGGAACGATTTTTTTACCGAAACTTGTAAAATGGCACATTAATTTAAGAGTCTTGTAATGAAATACTGACTAAATTAAAATGCTATTTGGTTTGAGTTTAAGCCTGCCTTAAAAAAAAAATATATATATACGTATATATTTTTTTTAAAGAAATATACTGTAAATAATTGGGATCTCATTCATTGTTTGCCGTTCCGACTTTATTATTTAAAAAATTTTGGTGAATCTCCAAAGCCTGCAAGATTAGTAATGGCAAACAGTGAACAAGACCCCATAATTGCATATTAGTTTGAAATTTGAAATAAACTCATTAAATTATATTGCTGTTGGATTTGGTTTCAGCTTGCCACAAAACTATTTTAAGTAAAAATTCCTAAATACTATTTACTGCAATGCAACAAACCATTGCTGAGCAGAAAAAAAAACTTCCAATTTTAACAAGCTGCTTTGTTCAATAAAATATAATTTTAATTCATTGATTTTTAATAAGTATTTAAAATTGTATCTTAGTTAACACTAAAAACCCTGAGGAAATTATTTTAGACCCATTTCTAATTTTTAATTTATTTGATTCAATTACTAAAAAAAATTTTCAAATAAATTTAAATGATGCTTCTTAATTTGATATATATATATATATATATATATATATAAATAGATATTAATATGGTACACACATTATTTGCAAAATTTCATAGTTTTTGGAAGAATTATATCAAGAAGTACCACAAAAGTCAAAATTGACTCATATAGATAAATAATCTTAGTGCCATTTCAATATATTCGTAATTGAAACCTAGTTAATGGCAAGCAATTTTTATACTCATTAGTAATTGTTTGGTGTATTATCATTGTCACTTCTGAGGTTTCTTGTGTTAAGGTAGTAAAATAAAATACTGACTGAATTAAACTGTTTTTCAATTTGGATTTTTGTGCTTGCAAACAATTTTTTATTTTAAAATTTCTGCCATTACTGCAATGAAAAGAAGCCATTGTTAAGCAGGTGAAAAACTGAGTGCTATAGCATGGGACAAGCACAGAAAAATAAAAAAATATGAAGTTAATAACAGAATTGATAGAAGAACAGTAGTTTTTTATGTAAAACTTTTTTTGTAGATTCCTTAACATGTTGTTTTTTCAGGCCTTTTATATGTCCAATTCAAGATAATACTTTTTCTAGTTATATAAATTTGGGTTGGCGTATATTCATAAAGAAGTATGTTTCATCCTCAATAAGTACAAGATTCAAACGGAAAATTTTATCAAGTCACATTGAAGAATTTACGTTTCATCTAACTAACTTTATCTAATAAATTACAATTTACTCTTGAATATTAGATATTTTTATTGAATCACAATTATAACACATTACATGACTTTGATCATTTGAAAGAAGATTGAAGAAACGTTTTGTGATGGACACATATAAAGAGCAAAAATATATAGCCCATACACTGGCAAATACGTTTTCTGACCATGATTATTGAATAACTTATGCGACATGGATTGTTCTTACACATGCAAGTGTAAAAAGGAAACTATACAACTTGCTTTGTACCTCAACAAAGTGTTGAATTTGATCAGTTTATCTTCATGCACAAAGTAAGTGATTTAAAATTATGTGTCTTTTTAATGTTAAGTTTATTTTTAATTAAAATTATATATATATTGGAAGTTTTTAAAATTGTTACTTTTTTACATTTTCTCACAATCTTTTTTTTATTCTTATAGTTTGCAATATCATTTTACATGTATATATTGATGCATGTTACACTCATAGGTGGGCACGAAAGTACCGCAGTACTTTTACTCGGTACTTTTGAATTATCCAATTTAATAGTAATAAAAAAACTATTTTTAAAATTTTTTTTTATTTTTATTTTTGAATTACACTATTTTTGAATGTCAATTGAAATTCAATGTATGACAGAGTTATAACTATTAAATTGGATTATTCAAAAGTACCGAGTAAAAGTAACGCAGTAACGCAGTAACGCAGTAACGCAGTACTTTTACTCGGTACTTTTGAATAATCCAACTTAATAGTAATAAAAAAAACTATTTTTTTTATTTTTATTTTTGAATTACACTATTTTTGAATGTCAATTGAAATTCAATGTATGACAGAGAAGTTAATAGTTATAACTATTAAATTGGATTATTTAAAAATACCGAGTAAAAGTACCGTGCCCACCTATGGTTACACTGGATGTAAATCAATGAAAGATATTAGGCTTCTCTGTAGTGTTATCTAGACATTTTTACTGTTTAAGATTGACCATAAAATTGAATGTTGAACTTCTGAATAACAAGCCAAAAAAAAACTATTTTTAATTTTTTAAATAGCAAGGACATTTGCTGTCATTATAAAAAGATTATTTTTATGCATTAACTATTTTACCCAAAGATAAATGATCTATTTCATCCTGATTAAAAATTATGTAGGTATTAAATTAAAGAGCAGCATGAAAATTAATGATGGGACTATGACAATTTTTTTTATTCCGATGCTGATTCCAACAAAAATTTTCAATTTCTATGCTTGTAAATAAAAATTCACTTTGTTTTTATTATAAGAGACTGACAAAATGTTTCTTTTTTTTTTAAAGCATCTTGTTTAATCAATCGGATGATTGATGTGCAGTGCCTCTCTCTTAATTGTTTTAAATTGTTTACCATTAGCCATTGTAAATTGAAGATTATATATATATTGGAAAAGTGAAGCAATCTTCCTGGCAGAGTGCCGAATGAGAGAATAAGAGTAATATTTTAACACAAAATTTGTTTAATCACTATATGAATATATCATACAAAATTTATTTTCAAGTACTTCTTAAAAATCCACAACAGTCCATTTCATCCTATGGAATTGTCAGGTGGTTGCTTATTCAAAGAAAGCAACCGATTGATGATTTGATTTAATTAAGTAATCACCTGACAATTCCATGGGATGAAGCAGGCTGTTGTGATTTTTTGAACATTATTGAATTGCTCTGATCTTTTCATTGAGCATTCTGCAAGAAAAATTGATTCACTCTTGCTATATATATATACACCTTTTCCAATATAAGTATATACCGGATGGGAACATTTCCTGCCACCAATTTGCCGCTGACAATTAGTCACTGATAATTAGGGTTAGGGTTAGTAATGATAGTGTGGTTAGGGCTCGTTTCTACTATACATGGAATAGAGTATTCTTTGTTTGTTCTATTGATTTTTTTGCTTCATCTCTTGGTTAAGCATGAAAGAAAAGTAAAAAAGTCAATAAAACAAACAAAGAATGCTCCATTCTACATTGGTAGTGGAAATGAGCCTTTCAAGTTAGAGATGTTTGGTGACAATTTGCCATCGACAATTTGCCACCAACCCATGCTTATAATTATTATAAATATGTGCATTGTTCTAAAAAGGAAAATGTCTCTTTTCATGTAGGTGCATGCTCAATGATAATGAGATACATAAAAAAGGCAAATACAAGAATAAATTAGGAATCGTTTTCAATAATCGAAATTTTCATGAAAAATCTTTTGATTCCTAAAACTTTTTTGATTAACAGAGAATAAAATCTAACAGAGAACAACTTAATTGAAACATCATACAACTCATTATCTAAGAATGCATAACTTTTATATCTATTATTATGTAATGCATGTATAGTAATATGTTCAATTAAATAACAATAGAAGTGTATTGATAAATCATACAGTGTTCATAATTACTTTATTAAAAGTAACAAACACTTGGGCACAAAATAATTGTTATTTTCAGAAAGCTCATTTCCATATGTGGCAATTACTCAGTGCTCAACAGTAAATGAAATTTGATTGCATTACATCTTTAAGACTGTTTAGAAAAATTGAAATGATGATTTTTTTTTTTTTTGAAATAATTGTCTAATTGACTTTAATTATGAAAGCATAACAAAGCTGGTTTGAATAAAAAGCAAAATATTACTGCTTCAACAAAAGAAATTTATGGCCTGTGAGATTGGAACAAAATTTTAAATCAATTTTTAGCATTGAAATTGATTTCAATTTAATATCCAAATTAATATTCTACAATTTTTTTAACGTCTGACTCTCTGATACTTTATGTTAGAAAATATACTGCAAGACAAAAAACAAAGTAACAAATACGTCTTTTACGAATTTCTTGAAGGATTTGTATGATTAAAAGCCAAGGTTAATGAACAAGAAAAAGGTGAAATATGACCAAAAAATACTCCCAAGAAAAAGCTAATCAGTGGTCTGAACACTGCAATTTGTAATCATTGCTTTAGAAATTTTTCGTAATTGCCTCACTGTCGCTACATGAAATCCTTAGAAAAAGAAAATATATGACTTTAAAAGTTTTGCAGAAAACCTGCACTGCTGAGACAATGCTTGATATATTGTTCGCTTAATTACACGGGTTCCCTTCATCAATCGTATCTGCTTAAAAAAAATTTTGTACCGCAATCATTATAATGTTTTTTTATTGTGCGTTACAATGTGTTACCTATCCTATGATATTGATGCTTTTAAAAATATCAATAGTATCTAATTCTTAACATGGTATTAATCTTTTGTTTTTCGTATTGCACCCGTAATTGTTCAATAACTGGCGTGCAATTTCGTTGCACCAACAGATTTTCAAACGTTTTTTTGCTTACTTGTCCTTGAAAAAATGCATCATTGCTGCAACCGAATAAACGGGTTTTACGTATACAAAAAAAAAAAAAAAATCCAGAAAACGCAACAATGTAATAAAAAAATTTCTATTAAAAGTAAAGTTTCTTCAGGTCATTTTAAAATTCTAATTCTTCACGAAATTGATCTTTCAATTGTATATTTGTATCAATTTGTACTTTCTTTAAACAATGGTTATCAAATTGTGGGTCGAGACCATTGTTGCAACCGAATGAACAAGGTAAAAAAATGCAGCAAACGGAATGTAATGAAAAATGTTTATTACGTTGGTCAAGAATAAATAATCATGTAAAGTAACATACTCGTATAAGTCATTAAAAAATTTTAATTCTTTAAGCAATGCACTTTTAATTTTCATTTGCGTATGTGCGTCAATTTCTACTTCGTTTAAGCAGTGGTCATTAAACTTTGGGTCGAAACCCCCCTATGGGGTCGCTTGAAAACTTCTCGGGTTGTCTGCTGTTTCAATTACTTTTTTTGACTTTTAGTTACTTTGCTCGTTTTTTTATAAAACTTGCGGACTTGTGAGACCAAATAAATTTTTTATAAACGGCATTTCTTGATCAATATTTTACAATTTGCCCAGGGGTGGGCAAACTCTTTATTTTGCTGACCAATTTTTTTCAAAGTTTGACCGAGGGCCAATGCTAGGCTAGTCCAATGCACATTGGGTTTTGATTAATTTTTTAATGACCCATATAAAAACAATGCTTTCAAATGATTTTATGTTAAGATAAACTGTTTGTTGGGCCGGATTTGGCCGGCGATCTTGTTATCTTAAGGTCACGACAAGTTACAAGCTTTTACTTATTCAAAAGTTGCATTTGTTTTTAAAAAAAGTTTAGTGATCACTGCTTTAAACCACAGTGTTTTTTAATATGTGTATTTACAATGCTACGCATATTTGCAATGAAATAATGTTTTACGTTACCTTTTAATATGCAGAGGTGGGCATATTTTCTTACTTTAGGAAAGCGCAGCGCAACTTTCGAAATGCGTTTTTTAGATCAGAGCTTCTCAAACTGTGGGTCGCGACCCCATTTAGGGTCTAAAATCTAAAATGAAGTAAAAAATTTTGGGGTCGCAAAACAAATTGGCTTTTTGTGCTTTTGAAATTGTTTTTTTTACAACAATATTTATTGACAATCAAAAACTAGAAAAAGTAAAGTGTCATTACACCATTGTTGCGTGATAAAGTAGTAAGTTGGCGTGAACAGAAGTGAGTCGTGCGGCGTAATCAAGAGAACAGCAAGAAACAAACGCAAAAAAAATTACTTACTGAGTCTAAGGCCAAGATTGATTTTTATAGATAAATGCGGGAAATTAAATTCTTTATTTGTCTTGATAAGGTAGCTGTGAAAGAGTATATAAAGTAATTTTTCTGTCCTATTAAATGTGCTTGATAATGTTTATTAAATAATGTCTGTTTTTGTAAGTTTGTTTATTCGCTTTAGGTTACTATTTTCATTTCTCGTTGTTATTACATGATTTTTCATACACACGCGTGGTTTTCCATAGGAAAAAAACTTACGTAAAATTAACCTACACATATTGGGGTGGCACAAAAATTTATTTTTGAAAATGGGGTCGCAGAACAAAAAAGTTTGAGAAGCCCTGTTTTAGATCACGTAATGCGCAGCGCAATAAACGCAATACGCTTTTGAAATTTATGTAAAGCGTAATTTAGACCATTCTTAAACTATATCAAGTGTGGCGCAACGTGATTTTTATATCAATAAAAACGTAATGTACTTTTTCATAAAGTCATAACTCAATAAGAGCAACTCAATCGTTTTTCCAATCGCCTACATTAAAAAGCAACCAAAGTAGATTGCGCTTTTGCAAAATAGGACTATATAAAGCGCAATTGATTTATTTAATTTTTAATGTGCAGCGCAATAGAACGGTAGTTAGTCTTTTTATTTCTCGGTGCGCAGCGCAATTAACTGCAACTTATAATTCTCTAAACGAGAGTGGAGCGCAAAGTGCAAAACGCTTTGAAAAAAAGCAGAAAACGCAGTGCAACTTTTGCAAATGCACAATTTGCGGAAGTTGCGCTCTGCGCACCTCTGTAAATACGATGCTGCACATACTTTCAGTGATATCCCAATAAAAGTATAGTTACTATGCTGCACATACTTTCAGTGATATCCCAATAAAATAAATTTTTACGTTTTTTCAAAATCTCTTGCTATTTAGAATTTTCATAAAACTATAAGAAAATAAAAAGCAAACAAAGTTTACAGAAGGCCTTTTAGTTTTTCCAAATTATTTCGCCCAACAGAATGAAGCCCGTTATATTAGATATTATAGGAGAAACATATTTTTACTTTTTTGAACAATTATTCAAAACGTAAAAGAACAAAAAGTTATTATTTTAATTGAATTAAAAAATTTTATTTGTAACAGTTTAAAGCGCTAAGGTAATTAACTTCGTTTTTAGTTTGCTTAGTTTTCAAGAATAAAATTAAAATGAATAAACCAGCATACTTTTTGTAGTTTGTATTTTTCGCAAAATTAGAAGTAAGCAAAACCTGCTTTTAAAGGGCCATCTCTATTTATCCGCGGATAGGCTTGCAATAAGCTTTTTACATACGATGCTTAGCCTATGAAGTAGACTAGCTATTGGATTTCAATATGCTTTATACGCTAATTTTTACAATTTAGTGTCTATGAAAAACTTTTTCATGTTTAGCAGCATACATAAAATCAAAGGTCTGCGATAGATGCGACTTGCAATTGAAAATAGCTTCTCGTCAATTATTTTCATTTTTAAAACAGCGCTCAGCG